>CM023451.1:16541726-16943462 GCA_013339765.2 Haemaphysalis longicornis
AACCTTTCAGCCCGGAAAATCGGGAACCAAGTGCAAAAGCTCGAATTTTCCACCGTTAGATCATCATAAAACAGCGTTCGCCACTTCTGCAACGACATGCGGCTAAATGCAGCGTAACGAAATCAACAACACACTCCCATGCCGCGGGCGCCCGCCACAGAGGAAATTTTCAACCGCGCCGTGACGGCGTAGTGCGCAAGAAAAGTTTGTTTACAGCCCTAGGTAAGATAAAGGCTCGTGTAGGGGCTAAGCGGTACCATTTAACAATGAAATGAAGCGGGCGCAGAGCCACAGGGACGAGTAAAGAAACAGCCTAATTTTGGCAACGTGTGGTACTGTTTTCCCGGTCGAGCGCCGCTGTCAGTCGCGTGAATAGGCGGCGCACGCTCAGGCTTCATTTAGAATACAAAGGCTGGACAAGAGAACTCCAACGCAGCTGTATTTTTCATACGGACAGCGACTACGGAACCCTGCGCTTAGCAAACTAACGACAAATATTCGCTCCAAGCGCACCGCGCCCAGCGTGTCACAAAGGTTGCTCGCGCCGGCACAGTTCGCGTCACAAAGTTCGTTCAAAAGCGTGGAACTTCACGTACCTTTTTCTCCATTTGAACCGGTATTTCCGCATTGCGTGCTCTGCCGGCACGAAGCAATGCTCCGGACATTGTAGTCCATCACCAAAGAGCGGTCAATGCCCCGCCTTCTATGTTTTGCTAATTGGTTCGGTTTCAAACGACCGTGCCAAAATGGCGGACCTAGTTACCGGAGTCGACGTGAGATGGCGGGACCATTTTGCATAGGGTCTATTGGTCCTTCTACAAGAGCCCGCTCATCGTCACTGAGCTTAGGAAAAGGCTGGAGGAATACATTAAAATCAGGCGTACTACAGCTACCCGTGTTGCCATTAAACAGTTTTTCATAATGGGCACAAAATGCTCCAAGTATACAGCGGCTATCAGAGTAGCTTTGGCCCCCATACTCAATTTCGGCTATAACTTTTTCTAGTGCTGTCTGCTTTTCATCTCCAAATGCGCGTCGTGTTGGCGGCTCCTGCAAAAACCCTACGGGTTCTCGATCGAACAAGGGCTCCCCGATATTTTTCAGTCATATCCTGCTGCATTTGAGCTTTAAAATTGCATATTTCATCAAAAAATGTCCCGGCCTCAGCTCTTTCAGCCTCATGTAATTGCATCAAGGAACTGCGGAGTTCACGCATGTGAAGTCGCTTCAAAAAGGATGATCGAGCCAACGCCTCTATAGCTACGTTTTTGATTTCTTGTTTAAAAAGGTCCCATTTTTGGAAAATACTAAGGCTTGAAACTTGGAATGTATCGTTCAAGCAAGCTGCTACGTGTGTTGAAAAATTCCCGTCCCAGAGTATACTATTATTCAGTTTCCACAGTTCCCAAGGGATGGGAGGAGCGCGCCAGCCCCGTGGACCGATCCGTGCAGAGACCATGCAATGATCAGTAAAAAATATTGGCCTAACAACATAATCACGCACAATGGAGCACTTTCCCGTTGAAACATAAATTCGGTTCAGACGGGCACTAGAAAAACGATGAAAAATGCGTAAAGTGTACAGTGCTCCCTATAACGCTTCCTATGTCAACTAGGCCGTATTCACTAATCAGGTCACTGAGAACCGCGGCACTGGAATCATAGCGCCAGTTACCTGCCGAACGATCCTCCTGAGTACACACACAATTAAAATCACCCAGCATTAGCACATTTCTCTCGGTGCACAAAAATGGAGCCAAGGAGAGGAAGAAACTCCTCCTCTCAGTCAATTTGTTGGGGGCATACAAACAAATAATGCGCCATTCTGTTCCCGATATGTCAACGTCGCAGCAGACAAACCGCCCCACATCATCCACTTTGCAAGCAAGGACAGTCGCATCAAGGTTTTTACTAACCAATAGCATACACCCCCCTGATAGGCCAACCGAGTGGCTAACGCAAACACTGTATTCAGATAAAAAGGGCTGGAGGGCTGCCTGCGTGTCCTCATCTGTACTTAGCTTGGTCTCCTGAATGGCCGCAATAGTTATAGAATTTCTCTGAAAAAGCTGCAGAAGCTGATACTGTCTGCGTCTCTGTCTTAATCCCCTTACATTAAGTGAGGCGACGTGTACTGCTGCTAAGTTGGCCATAGGAATCAGCTATTCGCTCCCCTCACCGAAAGAAGGAGTCACCCTAGTTTTTGACGACCGCTGAGACTGTCTCCGTGGAGTGGGCCGTACATTTGACGTGCTAGCTCCCGGATCTCCCCCTGCAACTGCGGCAAGGTCAGGCGCCTGCCTCTTCTCTGCACCAGAACAGGTTTCCTCTGAATAAAGAGATGCCGGCCGCTTTAGGGGCCCCAAAGCAGCGTCCATCATCTCTTCAGAAAAAGGGGATGCATCAGCCCACGATGCCGACGGCGAACCATTGGGCTCCGAAGAACCATCCTCAGCCTTGGTGAAGCTTTCGGAAGTAGCGCTGTCTTCCCTACCCATTCCGCTGCAGGGAAGCGATGCGCTGTCACAGGAGCTCTCAAGCAGTTCGGCCTCCTTTGACGAGCCCACATTATCAAAGTCCCTGGAACCTTCAGCTGAAGGCAAGACAGCCCCACTGGCCCGCACTTCCTGGAATCTGAAAACCCACCATCAGGTGGTTTTGGTTCCCAGAGTACAGGGTCATGCTGTGGGGTCTCCAAATTGGCAGTTGGAGACTGCTGGGAAACGGTGGCCAGGCCTGGGGCGACGTTCACTTCTCCTGAAGCATCCACCACTTCAGATGCATCCATAAGGTGTTCGGAAGTTTCATCGTCTGTAGTCTTCGCCTGGCCCTGACGCAGTTTATCAGCATACGTCATTACACAGTTTTCCACCGTATGTCCTTAGCGCAGGGCATTGGTAGCACCGGGGTGTACGGCACTGCCGTCGCACGTGCCCAATCCTGCTACAACGAAGGCATAGCGGTGGTCTTCCCGGAATGAGTAGCAAGCTCTGGATCCCATAGACATCTAGCATGTGCGGGATACTGCTCACAGAGACACCTTCTTTCAACTCTAGGCAGACATCCCGGTTAGAAGTTTCCATGTGTTCCATTCCAGGGCAACGCCAAATCTCCCGGTTTACAGACTGGACAGTGCCGTACGGTTCCAACGCTTCCACGATTCGTCGGCTCTCCATGTGGCGGGGTAACCAAAGTAGCTTTACCTTGACCTCCCGCGAATCCGGGTCAAACACCATACACTTTAAGGACTTCACGGGTAAACTTCCGAGGTCTACAAGCTTCTGCTTCGCAAGAGCACTGACGCACGTTGCCATCCATACATGGCTCATCTGGTATTGACCAATGCTAATAACGTCTTTGAGATCCATAACTCGAGCAAGAGCATCAATGAAGTCAGGAGCATGGTACGGGCGGCCTTTGAGATCAGGATGCAGAAAAACGGGGTTCAGGACAACGGTACCAGTCGGTAGATGGGGAAGGACGATCTTGTAAGTATTTTCTTCATGTCCAGACGATGAAGTACCTCGGCCAAAGGCCGATGCGCTGTTTCCAGCTTGCATCATTGGAAAAACACAGCCGCTCCGAACGGCTTCTTCCACTTCTTCTCCCACTCGACCACTCCCGAAAACAATGCGTATACCCAAGAATTTGGTACCCTAACAGAGGCTGCCAACGAATATTGTCGGGTGATTCGTTTTGGTCGTATTTGACAAATTTAGGCAGTGCTAACGCTTGTTTCTTCCTCACCGATCTCGGAAGCGGGGTCCATTATGCTAATACTGGAGGTGATGTAACCAAAGCTCCCTTATTTAATCCAAGAAAAGCTATCGCGCTTCATCGTTCCCCCCATGCAAGCTACGGTAGCTGCGAATGAAATTGAATGCACCGCTAGATTTCTGGCGTTGATAAACTTTGTTCGTTACGCACCGATCTTGCAGACAAGCCCATCATGCTAACACTACAAGCCATGTAACCAGAGCTACCGTATTTAACTCGCAAAAAGCTCTCCCAAACCCCCGATGAAAGCCAAGCTAGCCACGGAGAAATGCGCACTTTCGAACAGAAATAGCTTCTAATTTGCCTCAAGGCACCAAATTACCGCACGTTACACAAATTATTGTTTTCTGCGCACGTAATGACCCCAAACCAGGGGATGGACATGGAATCCGGACGATGTCACCTGCTTTCGGATGCTTTCTGGCGCTGCGTCGACGCTGATATCTGGCGAACAGCATAGACATCGGGGTAGCTACATAGGGGCAGTAGGAGAGTGAACTTCCCAGCTCGGACCTAAGTAGGCAGCTTTGGCTCGCTGAAAGGGCGAAGACAGCAGGCCGCACCAACGGAGTCCGGGACTGAGGACCCCGCCCACTTCGAAGCTCGATCTACCTGTGCAATAAAGTTTTCTCCTCTCTTTCCTCCTCCCGCGTCAGCTCACCTCGCCGTGCATTTTGCCGACGCCATCAACACGGAGCGATGTCGACGCGCGAAAACGCGGAAAATACGCTGAAAGTGGTTGCGGCCTCAGAACCAACCGTAAAATTACGGCGCCCACAAGCCCACGGCAGCTGTATTTCGACCGCAGATCCTGAAATTGCCTTAAATGCCGTAATCTAGATTGTCGGTACAATTACTGTTTTCTGTAAAAAACGCCCACGCTCAAGCTCTTCTTGTATATAATTGGCACCTAATATCTGTATTTACCAATAATTTGGGCATCTATTTCGCCATGGGTTTTATCAAGGTGGGTGCCTCTCAGGAACTAGTTTTTCCCTCGGACGAACACGAGACAGGAAGTCGCCGCGCGGCGAGTCCGATCGTCCGACAGGTTAATAACTGCACTCCGTATCGACACGCCTGCTACAGGCCGGTGACCGCACGGGCCGTTGGCGAGCGAGGGGGGCGTTCGGGCCGTTGGCCAGCGAGGGCGGCGGCCACCTGCTGGACGGCCTGGAGTTGGGTAGTATAGTCACATGAGTTCATGGCGGTTAAGATGTTGGGAGGGAGCTCCTCTTGCAGAGCTTCGATGGGGTGCGATTGACAGTTCCATAGGAGGTGGGCGGTCGTCGCACGGGCACTGGAGCACAAACGGCACGTATCTGTTTCATAGACACTGGAGCACACGTGTTTAGCTAACACTGGGGGAGGAGAGATCCTGTCTGTAATTGTCTGTAGAGCACAGATTCTTCTCTGGAAAGCCGCGGGTGAGGGGGTGGACGAAGGCGTCGTGTGAGACGGTACCAGTCCAGGATGTCCCCGTAGGTCGTAACAGGGGCGGGTTCGGCAAAAGTGGACAAGGCAGGTTGGGAGGCCGGACTTGTGGGCGCCGCGCGACAGGTGAGCTTGCGCGCAGCGGAGTCGGCCTCGTCGTTGCGATTATCCAGTCCGGTGCGGAGACCCAGACGGCCTACATGTGCGGGGAACCACCGAAGGGACACTGGTAACACACGGGAACGCGTAGCACGTAACATTTTCACCGCACGGGCACACACTTGGTTCGTAGCGTAGCCGAGTACTGCCGTCCGCGAGTCGCTGAGGACCATGCCACAGTCGGGGTGATAGCCACTTCTTCTGCTTGGTTGGGGTCCACTGCCGGGAAAGTGCCCACTGTGCGCATAGCACCGGTGGTGGCAGCAATGGTCACGGCGACATAGTTGTTGGGTCAATGTGGGTAGGCGGCCACGTCGACGTAGAAGGCTCCGGCGTCGGAGGCGTGGGTAGTAGTGAAGGCCTTGGCCCGGGCGAGCATCATTCGGGGTTGTGGTCCGGATTCATCGGCTTGGGGATCGATTGGACGTGAAGCTGCTGGAGCAGGTCCGGTGGGAGAGGTCGAAGTGGACGGGGGCTGCTGTCGTGGGCAGATGCTGAGGTGCAGTAGAATGTGACGGCCTGTCCGGGTCTGGGAGAGACATTCGAGCTGAGCTGTGCGCTGAGCCTCTGCAATCTCGTCGAGGTTGTTGTGGAGTCCCAGCTCAAGGAGTTTGGCGGTGCTAGTGTGGAGGTAGAGTCCCAGGGCAGCTTTATAGGCTTTTCGGATGAGGGCGTCAATCTTGGTGCGCTCGGAGACGTGCCAGTGGTGGAAGGCGGCAACGTAGGCGACATGGCTAAGGACGAACGACTGCACAAGGCAGAGAAGGCTAGCTTCTTTCATGCCGGTGTAGCGAGTAGAGATCCGACGTATGAGGCGGATGGCCGCGGTTGTTTTGGTGGCAAGCTTGGTGACGGTGAGTCCGTTGCGACAATGGGAGTCAAGATGGAGGCCCAGGACGCGCAGAGTCTGGCCCGTGCCTGCTAGGCAATCTTCAACAACGTCGATGGCGCGTTGTAGTGTGGCTTCGATGTTACCATCGCTGCCACCCACAACCCAGAGGGTAATGTCATCGGCGTAGATGGCATGCCCGATGTTTGGGATACGCGCGAGGTGGTTGGCCACGCCAATCATCTCTAAATTGAAGAGCATGGGGGAAATCACAGAACCCTGCGGAGTCCCGACACTGCCAAGAGACTTGGGAGGGAGTTGGAGGTCGCCGGCATGGATGGTGGTAGTACGGTCCGAAAGGAAGTCCTTGATGTAGAAAAAGCTGCGACGGCCCATGTTGAGTCGAGACACCTGAGCAAGAATGGCGGAATGACGGATCTTGTGAAAAGCACTTTGGAGGTCGAGGCCTAGGAAGGCACGGTTGTCAAAGTTGCGGGTCGTGTCGTCGATGATTTCATGCTTGAGCAAGAGCATAGCATCCTGGGTCCCGAGCTTCTCGCGAAAGCCAATTAGGGTATTAGGGTAAAGCTCGGCCGTTTCGAGGTAGAGCTGCCAGCGGTTGAGCAGTACGTGTTCCAATACCTTGCCTACACACGACGTGAGGGAAATGAAGCTAAGGTTGCTATGTGGGGGGGCTTGCCAGGTTTGGGTATGAGGACCGTCTAGGCGTCTTTCCAGCATTTCCGGAGCCGGCCTGCGCGCCAACAGGCGTTGTACTAGCGGGTGAGGGCCGTGACGCCCGAGTCTGGAAGGTTTCGCAGGGCTTTGTTTGTGATCTTGTCAGGACCAGCTGCCGATCTGCAATTGATGGTCTGTAGCACTGCACGTACCTCCCACTCCTCGATGTCGCGGTCGAGGAGAGCGTTGTCGTCCCCTGCGTAATCCGGCAACGATTCGGGCGGGGTGGAAGGCAAGTAGCGAGCGTCGAGATGTCTGCGAACTTCAGGTTCACCGAGCTCTTTCGTTGCACGATGAATGGTTTGGGCGAGACTATGACGCTGCGCACCTTTGGACTTGGTTTCATCGAGCAAGTATCGAAGAAGGTGCCAGGTGCGGCTCTTGTGCATTTGTCCGTCTGCCTCCTGACACACTGCATGCCGTTGCTGTCTGCAGAGGATGGCGCAGTGTTTCTCGATTCACGATTGAGAAGCGCAATCCTCTTGCGGAGCTTGCGGTTGTGGCGTTGGCTTTGCCAGCGGCGTTGTAGGGATTACTTGGCTTCGAGCAGGTGATCGAGGCGGCTGTCGAGGTGGGGGATGGAGTCGTCCGCCTCGATCTCAGAGGTAGCGGCTTCTGTAGCCGTTACCAGTGCTTGTGTCCATAGTTCAATGTCGTCGATACTTGACAGTCTCCAGGGAGTTACGAGAAGCATTCCAATCGGCGATGTTGTGCCTGCGAGAGGCGGGGGTAGATGCTGTGGACCGCAACGGTACGAAGACTTCGATAATACAATGATCACTGGCGAGGGTTTGCCGCGTGAGTGCCACCTCACCGGAGCGCCGATGCGGGCGGGCTTATAGAAGGTGAGGTCTGGGTTAGTGTCGCGGTGGACTGACGAACAGAGGCGGGTAAATGTGGTAGGGTCGTTGAGGACGTGAACACCGGCGTCCGTGGCGTCGTCCAAGAGATGCCGCCCTTTGATGTTGGTCGTGATAGCCCCAGTCTTGGAGAAAGGCGCTGAAGTCGCCACATAGCAATACGGCGTTGTCATTAGCTCATTGACGGGTCTTGTATATAAGCGTACGAAACTTCTGCTGATAGTGTTTGGGGGTTACTGTATACGTTGACGAGGAACATGCTTCCTTTGTGCTTCTTGCCGGTAATGAGTTCGGTTTCACAGTGTTCAATGGCGCTCTGGCTCAGGATCGCGTGGTCGACGAAGGTGATACCCTTGCGCACCAGGGCACATACTCCCTGTCCAACACCTTTTGCAGTGGCCCGGGCGCTAGGCGGGCTGGCATGTAAGCGGTAGCCGGGGAAGGTAGGGGGAGCTTCGCTGTGCGTTTCCTGAAGAAGTATGACATCGGGGGGTCTGGAAATGTGTTGAAGGTACTGTTGTAAGACTGCTCTCTTGAAGTGGAAGCCGTTGGAATTCCAGTGCCAGATCAGAAGATCGCGACGAGGAGTTAATGGTGTTCTGGCCATGTCGGACGTTGTATAGGTGGTGGGTGGTGAGGACCAGGACCAGGAGGGAAGAGGACCGCTTGGAGTTGTATTAGAGTCCCATCAAACAATGTTACGTCGTGCAGATATCCCGGAGGCGTCAGCAATCGACATTGAAGATGTCCAGGAGATGTACCGTTGGGGTCGGAGTTATATATATTCAACGTTGCTACAACTGCAAAAAACCCATCCAAATCACACAAAGGATAACGTACAATAGACGTCTCATGGTACTTTTATATGCGGTTTACGGGACGTTATCTTAGTGGTACGCCTTATGGATATTGTAGTGGTACGCATTCAAGACGTATATGGATGTCTGTTCTACATTGGTTTTCTGTCTTCGGCACAAGCCTTAGTTTGTTATATTCATCACTTGTGTACACTAGTATGATATTGTTGAGATGAACCTGTATGCCTGTAATTAACATTCTTTATACATTATTTGGAAGTTTGGCTAGCCCCCTTTGTGAGGTTGCCTACGTGTTGTGGGCATTTATACTTCAAATACATGTCTTACTAGCTATTCAGCACTGTTTGCTGTTACTTGTCACCTGGTTTCTAGAATAATGTGTTTCCACTTTTCAAGTGTTGCATACAGCATGAAGTCTCATATGTGAAGCGCCAAGCTGACCACACACTTTCGCAGAAGCACACGAAGCACAGCTTTAAACAAGAAATGTCGCATCGAAAACAAGAGGCAGTAAGTAACAGCAAACCAGTCATGATCAGCACAAGCGCCCTGGACACTAAGGCAACCGCAGTAGCGTCATTAAATTGTACCATACAGCACGGCTGTACAGGCCTTCTGCAAATAAACTATCACAGAAACAATTCAAAAATTAAACGAATTAAAATGACAGTCTCCCATCCTATCTGTAGGTACCAGCAGCTTGGTAGTAAGAACGCTTTCAAAGTACACATAAAACACAAAAGAGTTCAGGTAAAACAGTTTATATTGACTGCCAAATTATGTAATATGCTTTCGCAACACAACCACTTTAATTGTCATTCATATCTGCCCTGGCCCACAGGGTACACATTCTACAATTACAAGAACAGTACAAATATTCATGACTATAAATAAGTCACACACAGCACAAAGGTTGACAAAAAATAGGAAGAAAAGCAAACGTAAAAACCCTGGGTACAAGCACAAGATAGTTATGCATCTTGAAATATCGCACATTCAAATAATTGGGTGAAAAACAACGCAAGAAAAGAGTGAAATTAACAAAAATGATTGAATGGTGGTAATAAAAACAGCAAATTTACGAAACTAAATAGTTCACATGTAGTGAAAAGTTTGTGGAACAATAAAACAAAAGCACCTAGGAAACACAGAAGTGGTGTTGAGTGGTGGTTGTGAGTGCCATACAAATTTAAGCTACCTTAAACAAACCAACATCTACGGAAATGGTTATGATCTATAGAAAAGGTGTGTGTAAAGAATTGACTGTACGGCGGTTACAAAAGCAGTAGAAATTTACGTGATGAAATGATTCACACTTAGTAAAATATCAGGACAACAATAAAACAACAAAAAACTTTAGAAACAACTCATTGAATTCTGGTTAGGAAAACAAAAAGTTACACTATTTCAATATTTCAAACAAAGTGATATGATTTGGGAACAAAATAAAAAACGGGGAACACGGAAATGATTGAATATTACAAGAAGACAGATTTACATGACTACGTGATTTACACCAAGTGATATGCTCAAAGATAGATAACACAAAATAAAAACGCATGGAAGCACGGAAATGATTCAATGGTGGTTCAATGGTGCATGCCTCCATCATCAGTTATGGTAGGGATTCTTGAACAGTTTGCGTTCTTCGTTGTGGTGCCAGAAACTGCCAAAATAGTTGCAGACCGGATTGGTTGGAAAGTGAGTAAAACTTTCATGGTCCAAAGACCTAAAGAAATTTAATACCGCTTCTAGCAATAAAAACTAAGGAGCCGCAGGTTGTCGACAAAGCTCATAATTGCGCAGGATGTGACTGACAATAAAAATCTGGGCCCTATAGATTGTCTGGTGAAAGAATTTGATGTCTGTAACTGCACGAAGATATCTAGTTACACACAATGCAGGATGCCACTCGCAGGTGGAAAAAAGCGTGTTTCCTGTTTCCCAAACCAGGAGAAGTCCTCCGCCAAGTTGACCGTCAACAGTAACTTTAGCAGGCGCCTTGTATAGCGGGAAGCGGAAAAAAGTGTCAGAAGGACGGTGGTATGCAAATAGGGCCTTACGAGTTATGCTCCGTGGCCACGACGCGCTGCAGATAATGTCAGAGTACCGCGCACTGTCGTGGTCCCGCTGATGACGCGATCACCTCCTTAAACAGCGGAAGTGCTTCTCGAGCAGATGCTCGTTACCGGCGACGCCAGAATTCAGAGGTGTACGCCGCTGAAGCAATGGATATGCGCCGTCGCCTATAAGACTGCAGTTCTTGCTGTTGTGAAATTTTGTCTTTCGTGTGGAATGGCTTTTGTGGGGAAGAAATGGCTGGCGTCTCATAAAAAAGGTGAATGAACAGATGGTACGCAGCTTAAGTGTGGAAGCTTCATTCCAGTGCCCCAGGTGCAGCAGCCTCTTTCCTAGCCTTCTGAACCACCTCATGCTGATCTTGAGCTAACAAATTGGTAAAAGTTACCCGCCGTAGTGGCTCAGTTGCTAGGGCGTTCTCCTGCTCAGCCCATGACAATTGCGGCAGCGGCGGCCCGTTTGCTTACGGAGGCGAAAAGCGAAAACGCCAGAGTGTTAGGCATTTCAGTGCACGGTCGAGATCCCCAGGTGGCCAAAATTATTCCGGATCCCTCCACTACGGTGGGTCTCTCATTGCCTGTCTAGCTTCAGCGCATTCAACCTTATAATCACTCAAATAAATGAAGCTGGCCACAGCTGCCTAACATGCACCGATGGAAGTCGAACATGTAATGCATAAGTTTTTCTCCGATAAGAATTCCCCTGGACAAGGCTAGGGTGTGAGGAAGAGGGTGGATTGTATGTTTGCGGCAGTTTAGCCGTTTTAATTTAACGTCCGATGTCCTCACAGCAAATTTCCCCGCATTTCCCCGAGGGGAAGAATGTGAAAGTGCGAATGCACGAGTTGAATTTGCGCGGTTCGGTAATGTTCGCGAAAGAGAGATCACACAAACACACACAACTACAAAGAAAGAAAGATGCATTTATTCACAGACACCTATTTGTGTTGTCGTTGTACTTGATTGCTAGAGCGGATCTCAGCTTTGAAATTTCGTGTCAGTACTCCTTTAAGCGGGTGCATTAGCCCTTCTCACGCCCGATTCCTGGCCAAAGTCCCACGTGGGTATGTGCCATGCACAGACACCTATTTGTGTTGTCGTTGTACTTGATTGCTAGAGCGGATCTCAGCTTTGAAATTTCGTGTCAGTACTCTAGCCCTTCTCACTCCCGATTCCTGGCCAATCCCCCCGTGGGTATGTGCCATGTCAGCGGCCAGGCAGCGCGCGCCCATCTCCCCCCCGTTGCCAAGGAAGACGAGGAGATTCCTGGCCAATCCCCACGTGGGTATGTGCCATGTCAGCGGCCAGGCAGCGCGCGCCCATCTCTCCCCGCTGCCAAGGAAGACGAGGAGCGCGCGCACCCGCAGCTGTTGCTATGTGGACGGACGGCGGTCGCCGGAATTCAGGGTCGCTTATAAAGTACATTCGCACTTAATATCTTCACCCAGGTGAATTTGTAGATAGATGTGTGTGTTTATCCTACACAGAGTTTCCAATTCTAGTTCATAGTCACAGGGTGATTGGGCGTCCCGGCATCTTTCGGAGTGCGGTGCCCGGTAGTCTTGCACGGAAGGAGCAGGGCATGTGATTCGTGCGCCTCTTGTTATGCACCTCATTTTCTTCCAGGCATTTCAATCCGGTGTTCGTGTGATGTCTTTAAGTTTCAATATTGTGGATTGGAGTATCTTACTGACGCGTTTGGGTTTGCACATCACCTTTGGGTTTTTACCTTTGCACATTACCTTTGGGTTTGGGTTTGTACATTCGGCTGCCAGCAGTTTATTGCCCTTTTGAGTCTCTAAATATGTTTACGCTTCCTTTTGATACTGCCGTTCACCGCATCAACTTCCACCACTTCCTTCTTATATGTAAGACGGTCATGCAGGCGTACCGATGGCTACCGTACTCAAGAACGACGATTGCTGCATGTACTTTCGTTTATCCCGGAATCAACGCATACTCTATTCTCGTGATATTCGAACATTCCTCCAGATGAACTTGCCATATTGCCCGTTCTTGTGTAGGATTGCATCCATGCCAAAGCCTGGAGTTTAGGTAAAAAATGTGAGAATAACCGAAACGGATAACAGCGTGTCAAAGCTTTTTTAGGTTAGGTGAATCCACGTCTGAGTTACTACTCAAATAGTGTTCCTGTGCAACACCACCCCGTTGCAAAAGGACAGGAATAATTAGAATGAGCATCCATACGATCGTCGGTGATGGCTGTGACGTGCCGTTTATTATGTAGAAAGTAGCAGAGTTGGAGTGTGTTTGGTAAGTAGGAGGTAGGAGTGCGTTTGGTACTAGGGCTTAGATTGCGCCGTGTGGATGAAGGGGTCGTCGATTTGGGCGGCTGGAAGGAGGGTGGTTGAGAGGAGTGTGGAAGTCTGGGTTGTTGGGATAGTTTAGGTTCGACGATTTCGGCCTTGAGTTGCGGATTTTCCGCACGAAGGGCATTCAGTGGAGCAAACATAAGTGACTTAATGCTGTCAGTTTCTCGATTGAGAATTATTTTTGGGCTCGTTTGTAACAGTTTGCGTAGTAGGAAGACGAGGGAATGAAATATCTTTTTGCTGCACGAAAAATGTGAGAGGCCATTGGTGCGTTCTTTGGCAGGGGGATTGCTGGGTGACGTGAGAACTCTTCCAGGACAGGTAGGGTTCAGGGCAATGTGGCCCAATTCATCACAAACGACGCAGTAGATGGTGGGCCCACAGTCTGTTCTGTCGGGATGCATACTCGCACAGTTCCGACAAACGGTTGGAGTAGAACAATGTCGAGACATATATCCGATGTTATGGCAGTTGTAGCAGACCATGTGACACGGTTGGTATGGCGGCAATTTTATTATGGCCATATAGCATTTTATCACTTTTGGGAGATTCGAGGAGTAGACTGCTCTATTAGAGTGACCAAGGCGATGGCATGCAATAATTTTGGCTTGCTTGCAGCGGATCCATTTGAGAATTTCTTCATTTGCGTCATTGCGCTCAACTTCAATAGCACCTCTGTACGTATTGGGCCGATACGGGGACAGCTTTATTTCAATAGGAATTGTGACTGAGGATCCGCTCGGGGGTAGATGTAACTGAGTGGCTGATAAGAGCCGTTGCGTGTGGGAATCGTCGTACACTGTGATATAAAGGCAGTTGCCGAGTGTGTCGTGCCGGTGGGAAGCTTGCTCGGCAAGGGAAGGGTTTGGGGCATTTGGGCCAATTAGATGGGGCAGGGTATGTTTGGGAATCTCATTGATGCTTACTTTAGCGAGCGGTCTGAATCCAAACAGAGAGCACGGCCTACTCACCCGATCAGTTTTTTTTCAAGGTTCTGCTGGCGGAAGAGGTTGGCCGAGTCCATGAAGCACGGTCATTGAGAGGTCCGTGCTGAGAGTGTTTCTGGGAACTTCGGGGGTGCATCAACTGAGCTGCGAACACTCGGCGGGTGTTGCACGTCATCTTGCATATAGACGTCTTCACATGCCACAGTTGGGTCAATATGGGGCGCTGTTCCATTGGCGGTAGATGAACTGGTTGCTGGTGTACAAGTGCGGTGCACTGTTGGAGGGGCAGTCACATCGAGGGCGGGTGGCGGCGTTGCTCCGGTCAGTGGGGGCATCGTAGTAATGGCTGGAGTTGTAGACGCAACAGGTTGAAACGACGGCGTCTGTAAGTCCAGCACAGGGGGCCGCAGCAGCGCTGGCGGCGCCGACATGATTGCAGCGAGGCCTAATGTGGCAGTGGCGGTGGTGGGGCTGAATAAAGCCCAGTGGTTCAAAGAAACTGGGGACACTGGGCATTAAAATGAAGCGGGACGCTTCGTTATCAACCGGAAATCACTGTGGAGAAGGTGGATGGTAGCGAACAGGGTTAGAAGTCGCTGAAACAGGAGCCGATACGCAACCATACCGGCAGGCTCCCCTTATAAAGATCTAATTCTGCCCCACCGTATTAGAAAAGTTGTCACTTCAGCAGATGTCGTTTTCACAATATGCCGTCCGAAGCCGCTGAAACAGGAGCCGATACGCAACCATACCGGCAGGCTCCCCTTATACACAGCTAATTCTGCCCTACAGTATTACAAAAGTTGTCACTTCAGCATATGTCGTTTCCACAATATGCCGTGGTCGTCTTCCGGAAGTAGTACACCACCCGCGCCTAGCCCTGGATCGCACGGACGTGAGAGGGCGATAATTACGACAGTGGCTTTTCCGCCTTAGCATTGGGGCGATGCTTTTTTCGACATGGGGTAAACTCCAATGTGTCTTTTTAAGGCCAATGAGTGAAGAGGATGGCGTAAACGTGTGGGTGAACTTTTGAAGTTGGTTACCGGCCGCCAAGACGTTGACGACAAGGACCCCTTTCCCGGAACACATCACCATCATTGAATCATGTGCTAGTGGCTTTCTATCGCCCCTGGAAAGCTTTCTGGTTGACACTTCGTCACCTCCGCAACTAGTATGAAGGAACCTCAGGAACCTCTAACGCCTGCTATACCGTAGAAAGCCTGGGGATCACAGTTGAACAATTTGGATTAATTTTTTTAATGCCTTTATTTATTTTTGCACCTATACCCTCGATAGCATATACCATAACACAAGCCCCTCCGTTTCCAATGTGTCGAAATTCACAGAGCAATTGTAAATATTTGTAATGCTGAAAATTTCTCCAGCTTTTTCTCAGTGAAAACATCCAAACCGCGATGTGAAGAGGAAATACTTTTCAGACGAGATTTCTACCTATGTCTTTATTTTGGCCTCCTTCTTGCCCCGCAAAAGTAAACTACATGTTTTGTCGTGATGTGCTTTGTTGTGATAAATCAAAGATGCCAGAATGTTTCTTGATACGGGTTGTATGCTTGCTGAGCAGAACATTGTTACTGCAGACGAAATTGTGAGTAATAATATAAAAGGAAAAAGCGGGTGAGCCAACTTTAGCATTAAGAAAACAGCTGCCCGCATACACCTTATGGAATAATCATCAAAGACGGACTCATTGTTTCTGCGGTCAAATATGATTGCCGTGAGAACTCTAGAAGCCCGGGAGGTAGGCCCCAAATTTTATCCTGGCACATTCAATGCGCCACGCCTAGGATCAGGCTTAGCCACGTAACATTTGAATAGCACACTTATATTCCTTATTACGTTAGCCATGTTGTTTCTAATAAAAGGATGTGTTATAAAAAACATAAAAAGTACCCAGGAGAATCAATTTATTACAAAGGTTCCACCAAAGCACACATTCTTTTTAAAATGTTTATTACCAACGGAATACTATGTTTAAGCTATCAATATTTTTTGAAAGAATATCTGTGAACTAACAGGTTTTTTTGTTTTTACTGGCAACTGAAACAAAATCTATTGAGTCCTGCAGTGTATTTCTAAGAAATACAAAGCAGAGCGGCCTTTGGCTGGCATTTACAGTATGTCCACATGTTAGGGGAAGTTATTATTCCTCCAGCCTCAAGACTCAACATATGCACTCTTTGGAAACTTGATAAAGCAATGGCAAAATTATTAAAGGCTGTTCTTTTAACTAAACTCATGCCACCTCCAAGTGGCATAAGGCAGAAGTATAATTTGGGCAAGCCCATTTTCGTACAAACACCTGTAAATCAATCAACTCCCGGGGCGGCCGCAAACCGCTGTGAAGAGAGACGATTGCATAGTTTAATATTCACTCCGAGAACAAGCAAGAAAAAAACAGAAAGTTGTGCCAACAATTTAAGCGTAATGCTCCCCAGAATTGGAGCAGTGGCTTGCCTCGTTCGGTGGGAGGCAAGATAAAACCCTGGAGGTGCCCAATACGTATATCCATGCCCATTTCCACTGCGTTAGGCTCAGTATTCAATGTGACACGAACAAACGCGTGGCTGCAATTCTGTGCATGTCCATTCGAGAGAAAATTGCGCACGGATAATTAAACATAGAAGCTGTTGCTGCTGGTACTAATGTGTGCTGCATCACCACAAAACTGGTTCATAGTTACTCTCGCAGCTTACAGCACACGTCGGCACGCGCCTAACGAGGAGCACCCCGCGTCACCATGGCGCGTGTGGCGCTGGCAAAAAAACCAAGAAAGCAGTTCCCGTGCGTCCGCGCCTCAAGAAGAGAGCAGAAGACAGCTTACTCTACAGACTGGTTCGAGCAACAGCCGGTTCCCGCCGCTCTAGCGCATGCTGACGCGTTCGACTTTAGGAGGAATGCGAATGGATACGTACCGGACCCGTCAGCCATACGTGAGGAAGACGAAGATATAGATGGATATGACATTTACTACTATTACCACAATAGCAATCGATGACGAGAAATGTAAATGAGCGATTCCAAACCTAATTGAATGCATGGTGGTGTGTCTTTCTAGGCTTATATTAAAAGAAGGCATCTAGCTTCGATACGGTTCAAGGATTGCGCGACTTGTGCCGAATTTTTGGCGTCGTCATAATAATATTTTATGTTCAACAAATTTACCGGCAATTTCATTTCTCGTATCATAATTTAGAAAAAGTGGTTCCGAATTTCCTGAATACTTTCTGGTAAGGGTATTCTAAAATAATCACCGACACAGGTACATCACCAAAAAGTTTATAAATTAGGGTTCGCTGGAACTCTACCTGAATAACAGCTAACTGTTATCAAGAAAAGCTTCAACTTTAAACAACCTGGTTGCAGGTAGATTTCAATTCAATTTTATATACATCAAGAAAACCTATGTAAGGAAAAATCACTCCTTTACAAGCATCCTTTTCAAAATAGCGATGCTCATGGGTTTTTAAAAGCAACCATGCGGTTCCAACCAATTTGCTCTGTAAAAGTAGATTGGCTTCACGACCAACTTGATTTTGTTAAACGAATAAAATTGCTGTAGCAGGCATATCAATGGATAAAGTTGGTAATAAGGGTACAATATATGATGAAGGAGCAACATTCTGAATATTTCTGATGGATGTATAAATACAATCATAGTCTGCTGTGGGTATGCTGTGTAAGCATACCCACTTAGGGAAATTAACAAAATTGGCAACAAATTTCAGCGTTCGCCGCAATCGTGGCAAATTTCGTTACCACGGCCTCCATGCGCGTAACAGGCCATGCAGTTTAAAAGGGCTGTACGCATACGATGTTTGCATTCTGAAAAAATTTCTGGAAATTTCAAATTTTTTCTAGCCTCTATTTAGGTGTGATAGCCCAGGTGTGATTCATTTATATACCTGTACAGCCACGTGTGTGTGTGTGTCTGTGAGTGAGAAGTAGCCGCTGGGGTTTAAGCAGAATTTAGACTTCCGAGGTGTCCATTATCCCTGCCTGGGATAATATGCCAGCGTGGTTGTATGATCTTTTGCCGGGAGTGTCGAAGTCCCCCTGGGGGGCGTTGAGGAGGTGTGTGGACGTAGCCCGAGGAAGAAAAACAATTCCCTCGCACTTCCCCGAGGGGGAGAGTGTGTAAGTGCGAATGCACGGTTGTTGATTGCGCGATTACGGTGGATATCGTGATCTTAATGAGTAGTCGAGAGATTACACACACGCACACAACTACAAAGAAAGATATTTCACTCGCGGAGAGAGGAGGAGGAGAGTAGCGCCCGCCGTTACGGCGAGGGCTAAACGAGCGCCCTCACGCGTCGGAATGCGGAGCGCCCGCTACGCGAGCGAGAGCTCTCCCGCCCGAAGTGGAGAGGAGGCGCCCAACACCCGCAGTCACTGAGCGGAGAGAGGAGGAGGAGAGTAGCGCGCGCCCATCTCCCCCCGTTGCTAGGAAAGACGAGGAGCGCGCGCACCCGCAGCTGTTGCTATGCGGACGATGGCGGCGGACGATTCAGGCTCGCTTAAGAAGTGCATTCGCACCTAAAAGTCTTCCAAGTAAATAGCTACACTCACAACTGCATAGCTATTGGCCACAAAGTCAACACGTGTTGCATGGATCAAACGGTCTCTTTAGGCATCCGGTGTAATCAACCGAGCGAATTTTTTCTTCTTCACCTGCCACCTCGTCTCGCACCTTCAGCGAATTCACGATGAGTCCTCTTCCCCAACTGCTAGTTTAAGGTTTCTCTTTCGGGCTCGAAATTTCGTTACCACAAAATCTTGGACAGCTAGGCTAACAACGTTTCAGGAGTAGGCAATTGTCCTGTATGGATTTATTCATGTTCCGTAAACTTCCGGGCTACATGTACAGTAGGCATCATCAGAATATTGTCCTAACGATAATTTGCCCTATCTATTACCGAACTGTACCAGAGAGTGCGCATTCAAAAAGCAGCCCCTTCTAGACCTATTGCAACCAACTCCGCTTAGACGTAGCATGGGCGTTAACAGGGCGGTGGGTCAAAAGAGGCACTTGCCCCCCCCCCCCCCCCCCGCCGCCTGCTCTGTGCCTTTCCCTCACCACCCTATAGGTTTTCCCCCTCAATAAAAACCTTCCCGACTACTATACCTCAATGACCTTAGCGCGCCATAGCTGAACGAAACAAAAAGTGTGTCTGTGTTAATCGTCTTCGTGAGTTTATTCAGACACCTACAAATCGTCGGTTGCTAGCTGATTATGGCACGTGTTGCGCAGATAGCTAGAAGACATTATAAGTCCTTGTCTTTATTTCGAAGCTATAACAGACGTCTACGCAACAATGTTTGCAAGACCACTACACGACATCGCGTTATTGAAAACGTCTTCAACAATTTTTGAAAACGCCATCAGTTACATCTTTTGCAATCCAGGTCTTGTAGATGTCATCACTAGCTCAACATCTGACCCGTCTATTTGTGATATCTTTCAGCAGCCTACAAGAAACGTAGTGACGACATCTTACAATAAACGTTTTGTAAGAGTCTTAAGACGATTGCAACGTCAGTCTGCTAAGCTGAAGGTCTTGTACACATTGAGTTGCGTATCTATTCTAGCCATTAAGGCAAAGATGCCTTACAGCATCTCGCGAAGCTCAAAACACCTGAGATTTTGCAGACATGGCCTAGAGTGGTGTCTCTTTAAGACAACTCGCAGGCGTACGGCAACGGACGTCTTATAGGTACCTTTCATGGCGCAAGATGTGAAAGACCTCACAAGACCATAGTAGAATAGTAGACATCTATAAGATGCTTTGTGCTAAGTGGGCTGGAAACTGCACTGTAAGAGTGTCAATTTCTAATCAGTGTCCCTTTCCCTCTTACAAACATTGAACATTTTTTAA
This sequence comes from Haemaphysalis longicornis, assembly GCA_013339765.2. NCBI lineage: Eukaryota > Metazoa > Arthropoda > Arachnida > Ixodida > Ixodidae > Haemaphysalis > Haemaphysalis longicornis. The sequence goes on from CM023451.1 coordinate 16,561,600, forward strand.
CAGCGAGGCCGCTTAGGAAATCTTTTTTTCCCTGTCTGCAGTTAAAGTACCAAGAAAATTTCGAGCGCACGTGAGTGCACCCCCATGAGCGTGAGCCTCGTTGGAACCACCCGGCCGTTAAAAATTCCCCCGCATTTCCCCGAGGGGGAGAATGTGAAAGTGCGAATGCACGGTTGTCGGCCCGCTTGCGGCGCTTGCGCTCGGCCCCCGCAGCCCACCGCCTCGCCGCCTTCTCTTCCATCTCTTCCATCGGGTTTGTAGTATCACGTGTACACCACGCAGTTATCAAGCCGCTATAACGCCGCTGAGTCGCCAACGCACGCCGCTGACGACGTAGTTTGAATGCGTTAAAGATATAAGGCGCCGTTACTAACACTGATGTCAGTCGTTCGCGTCCGTGGCTTAGTCGGTAGAAAGTGAGCGTTCGCGCTGCGGCCGCAAAGCTCCTCGGATCGAAAACCGGCGCCGGGGATGCTTTTTTTTTTATATAGAGACTGCGGACTGCGGACGCCGGCCGCCGCCGCCGGCGGTGGAAGGTTTGGGGTCGATTATTAGAGTGCAATTCGGCACTTAAAAAGCAGAAAATGACGTGTGCTGCTGTTTTCGTACCACAGGGAGAGCGTCCAGCGTCCCCGGCGCTGTGTAAGCATACCCACGTAGGGAAATTAACAAAATTGGCAAAAAACTTCAGCGTTCGCCGCAATCGTGGCAACACTTGTGCTATCGCAATCACACTGCGCACGTCACTGGCGTGTTATGGCTCGTCCCAGGATAGAGGGCTTTCGGTTAGTCATTCTCATGCGCCTGCAGGTAGTTTAATCTTCTTTCTTCGAAGTGCGGCGTCTGAGTCGCAGGGTCTGTCGGCTACGGGTCGTCCGCGCGCCGACGAGGAGGACTTGCGCGTTACTGTGAGCGTCCCTATAGCAACAAATAGAGAGTAAAAGTCGTTGCGGCAGTGAAGAAGCAAATTTGCTGCAGTCGTACACTTATACCCCTCGTGATGGTCATGAAGGTCGCCTAAAGCTTCGCTTCCTACAAGTTGCGGGTTAGTGTTGACTTCCTTGGATTTTTTCTGTAAATTGTGAGATATGAAATACCGTGGGGCTCTTATTCTGCGATTGTTTGTAAATTTTGTATCTGCGATAGTACATTATAGGCGTTTAAACACAATCCAAAAAATTTATTTGGTATCCGCAGCCTATCCACTGTTCAGTAAGTGTTAGGCTTTACTGTGGTTTCTCAATACCAGCGTCGCCAGTGAACAAAGTTCTCGACCGAGACAAAGAATAAAAACGCTTAGACAACAAGGACTTGTGAATAGACACACACAAGGCGCTACGCTAAATACCTTCATAACCGGTTCCCCTTCAAGATTAGAGGCAATCGCCTTGTAAAGTTTGGAGAAAAAATAAACTGGTAATAACGGGTGTGGGGAATACAGGACCCAATGCGAATTACCCCCTTCTGAAGGTTCGTTGGCTAGTTGCACATGATGAAAGTTATTCTATCAAAAAAATTTTCATCCTAGAAAAAACTACCGCAAAAAAGTACGTGCAGAGGCAATCTCGGCGTATTGGCTTATTGGGTTTTGTACACAAGTCAGTAGGTCTGTATGAGGTGTCAAGTAATACATGTCCTTTGTCACAGTGTAAAAGGCGTTGAATCCTTCATTCGATTGGTACATGAAAATTGTTTAACCCTCTTCAGTGTTTTTGACGGTGTAAGGCTCATCTAGAGGCAAAATGCCCAATTTGTCTTGAAGAAACAAGGCAATGTGTTTTAGCTTTGTTTTATTCACAGAAATAACTCCCCTATGTGAAGTCACCGTTGCAAGTCTTGGCGCTGAAAAGATTTCAAGGTAGTCATGCTTACTGTTATGTAAAGCTATCGCCATAATGGTGACTTTAACAAATTCAGACCTACTGTTTTGAGGTCGTACGACCAAGCGCGCCTACAGAAGTTGGAAATTTTCATACGCTTCTGCATCGCTTCCGTTCTTAATAATTTATTTCTTTCAAAACTTGGCAAGGCGATTTCCTCTACTCTTGAAGAAACACCGCTTGTTAAGATATTTAGGTTAGCACCATGTGTTTGTCAATTCGCTTGTACTTGCTGTCGTAGTGCTTGCATTATCTGCAATGACCTAGCAACAGGCAGAAAGCAGCACTTCGTTGACGGATTGGCTTTCGAGAAGCAATAGCCATCCACTAGCTTCCGCCTTGATGATATTGCGTTCTCTTGTCGTCTCGTCTTGGCTGCCCAGAACCAACATAAAAATGTTCATCCATTGGTTTGTCGTTCTCACCTTCGCTCTTTGGCGTTACAAAGTTGCGTTGCAGTTCACCAACCTCCGAAAAGAGAATTGCCCCGATGCTAAGACGGAAAAGCACTGTCCATATCATCACCATCTCACGTCCCTGTGAAGAACGGTTATACGTAAACGGTTATACGTAAACGGTTATACGTAAACGCTCGCATCTCCCCAACGCTGAATCGGCTTCCCACGCATCTGTAGCCACTACATAGGGAAAAACCCGGTGTTTCTGTGGCTGACCATTTCAGCAGAACCATTATGGAACTGCTGTTGTCTGACTCCATGCAGATTAAAATGACGCACCGCTACCGCAACGAGTACACTCCTACCCTGTCTGTTCATCATCGCCACCATCGTGGCAGAGCATGGCATTTTGCATCGCCATTGTTTCGCGTCTCCAGAGGACTAATTGGATGAGAAGTGCGGCTTCTCCCTGGCTGTATTAAAAAGAAGCCTTCTTTGCTTCACGCAGCGCGTCAAAAAGTGAAACCGCAATGCAGGAAAGCTATCTTTATACAATACGTTTTGCAGAATTAGGATAGTAGGTGAAAAAATATCAAGCGCATTAAAAAAAACGCTTCTCATGGTCCGAATAGAACCTAGGTCCCTTGAGTCTATCCCATTGAGTATATCTGATTGCGCATTCTCATACGGTCGATGCAGATTAAATTTTGGACTTTCATTGACTCAAATTCAAGGGATCAGGCTTCGCATTTTAACAATCTTCGTCTTAACAGAGGACCTTTGATTTGCTTGACATATTTCCAGGTTCCAGAGGGATAGGAATCCGTTGAAGTTTATTACGGAATTAGCCCAGGCATGCTGGGAGAAACCATGGCTTCTGAGGTTGCCGATTTCAGTCTCCCCCGACGAATGGTTGAGGATCTTTCTCGAATATGCCTCCGAAGTGGGGACGGTTACCTTTGAAATCCTTAACTGGGGAGGATAAAAGGCTCGACGAGTGGGCCACCTGTCTTCCCTGAGTGAAGGATGTTTTTTTTTGTCCGGGAAATCTCTGCCAACACTGAGACGTAAAGCTGTGGGAGCCAATCTTCGAAGCCCAATCTCCCGGTACAGCGAATGTCCGTAGGTAATGGCCTGCTCTACGGCAGTGAAAAAAAAATTCATCACCTGTTTTTTTTGTTTGTTTTTTACGAATGGTTGTAATGTTCCCAATCATAAATAACTAGTGGGGACAAAAGGCAGGCAATATTGAATGGCGGGTTAATTGTGGTCAACAAAAAAATGCGAGGACCTTTCATTCCGCAAAATGCTACATCATTCCAGATGGACATTTTAAATCCGCTAAAGACGTGTCGCAGTAGAAACATTCGAATTTGCTTATTCTTTCCGTTGCGCTAACGTGTAGCCAATGCACATTTTTGGGCGCCCGAAGAAAACACCTACATGTCCCCGTTGAGTTCTTTGGCTGGTTAGAAGATGAATTTTGGGAAGCTCTTTTAAAATGCATTGTTAAATGGGTCCTGGCCCCGGTAAGCCAAGATCGCCAACAATTTTTTTAAAAGGTGGTCGCACGATATAGACAGCACAACGAAGCTACTGTGTCATCGGTTGTAAACCGTACTTCACGATAAAATCGAATTAGAATATGGCAAAACCAAACTTTTTAGATGGACCCGTCCAACTTGAAAATTTAGCCCCGTTGTAGTGTGTAAACCTTTGACCGATTTTTGATCCTTGCAATAACCACTTTCCCGTTTCTGCATGGTTTATCGGACGACAAGTTTCGCAGCGATTCCGAAGGGACCTCTTGTGTACACACAGGGCCGAGAAGGCACAGATCAGAGCCGTGGTGTGACCATTTATGACCAGGAATATACGGTGCTTTTCTTTTTCCTACATTACAATTCGGAGCAGGTAAAAAACCAATTTTCTTAAAGATATTGTTGATTAAATTACAAACTAATACATTTACACTGAACGTCAATATCTGTTAACCAAATGTGTTCGTCGTGCGCTGCATTGGATACAGGGAAGCGCTCCTAACTGAGCAGATAAAAAATCAATTTTCTTAAACATCATGTTGGTTAAATTACAAACTGATACATTCACACTAAACGTCATTATCTGCTAACCATATGCGTTCGTCACGCGCTGCATTGGATACAAGGAAGCGTTCCAAACTGAGCAAAGGGAAAGATCCCTTAAACAGAATGGCCCCAGATATTTCATAAAGTCTGTCGATGGAGGCTGCCAAGAAAAAAAAAACAACAGGTATTTGTTGACTCTTCGTGAAGGGTTATTTCGCCTACGTTGAATATGTGCAGCATTTTCGGCGGTCTCCTACAAGCATATCCACATTTGCACAGCTGACTCACGAGCGATGACGCGGCAGGCAAACGTGAATCTCGCTGGAAGGGAATCCGGGCACCTCGAAACCCGATGTTCTGCCGTAAAAATTCCCAACAAACCAGCTAACTATTTACAAACACTGAACAAGGGAACTAATGCTCTACCCATATTCCACACTTTCAACAAAAATAAGCGACATTTTTTTCATCGTTCTACATTTTTATGATGCGTACGCGTAGAGGAACTATGATGCCAAATGGTATACCCAGGATATTGAATGAGTGTACTTCGCCCCTTTCGGCTGGGAAGAGTCAAACTATATGCAACCTTCTATACTACTACCGAGATGACCTAGCGTTCAACGTGCCTCTTAATTTTCGAAACCTTTTTTTGCATATTTGTAAAGGGCCGCACCGTACTGTTTTGTAGTGCTTGCTTCGGAGATCATCCTTTACTGATCATATTGAGAAAATGCGTTAACGCCTGCTGAACTTGACAAAAGAACGCTCCGCCGTTTTTAATCTCGTGGCAGTGATGAATTAAATGCAAGAAAAATACAGATGCCGGGAAAAAGCTCAGGGCGTACAAAAATTTAAAGCACGAAAACCGCACCGTTCACGTAGTAGAAGCAGGGCAGCGGGATACATAAAAGTCAAGTGTGAACAAAGGTACTGCTAAAAACAAGGGAATTATTAAACAGCAGTTTCATAAGATTACAATGGCAAGTTTAAAGCAAACGATTGACTAGAAAGGAAACAAAACTTTTAAGTGGAAAAACGTTGCAGATGGCATCGACGGTTGGGTAGCGTTTTGGAACAGAGCTGCTAGATTGCCAATGTACGCCTGCGAGCACTGATGGTCAGCGAAGCAAGAAAATCATGCACTACTCCGCCTAAGGCCGACGATGGTTGAACGTGATGCTTTTTGGTGATGATCTCTTCGGTTGAACAATCCCACACTGGGAGTATGGGCTACTGTGGAGGTACGGACCACTTTTCTGGAATACGCACTACTCTCCGGTGTGCGTAAATAAGCAAGTAAGTAAGTAAGTATTGTTGAATAAGGCGGACTTAGCCTTGCATAGCTGCCGGCAATTGCTTCGCCTAATCGTCCCCAATACAATATCAAAACTCTCAAAGTCATCACACCTCACTTAGTCCTAAAATAACAGACACACAATGTCACCACACCTCACTTAGTCCTGTGGACTGCAAGAATCCGAGTAGGAGATGAGACACCTCTCTTCGCAACTCCGTAGGAATAAAATTTGGGTTATGAGTGTACGGCGCGAGTCGGTACCTGCTCGTTGGCATTCGCTCCGGCAATACCAAAATGAAGGAGTAGTATAAACGACGGCGTCGTAATGCGAGAGACCTAGTTCGATTCCAGTCACCGGAAGTGATTTTTTTCTCTCATTTACGATCACTTATCATTATCATCTGAGAGAGTTCGCGTTCCTGCCGGGGGGCATACAACCTTTTGGCGTACAACGGCTTCGGTGAGAAGACTAAAGCTCCGGATTAGAAAGTGGCAGTGAGGGTTTTTAATTGCCGTTGTCCAGGAGGGAGAGAGGTCCCTCAGCGCTTCTGCGGATTAAACTGTGGCTGCCCAGTGTTCGTCCGTTTATACGACAAGATGGCATTTTTGGTGCTTCAAACTCTTTTTTCTCTAATATCTACGAAGATGACCTCACCCTCTCGACCCCCACAGGATCCACAAGTGAGCAGCAAGATGCTATGTAAGCAGTAATAGACGAGGCACATGTTTATCTGAGGTTTAGAGGTCTCGAGTGCGCGCCAGAAAAGTCAGCATTTCTTGCTCTCAGTAGTGGCTCAACGTAGAAAGTGGTGCATCCCGGATCCGGAACTACGCATAGCAGGCAAACCAGTTCCAAAGGTATCCAATCGGCGCATTTTCGGACTTACAATCGCCCAAAATCGATCAGGCATCCGCACTACAGCCCTACTACAAAGGAAGCTCGGTTAATTGGTTCACTTAATACACCGTGTATCAAACCGACACTTCGGATTGCAAGAGTCCGACACCCTGCACATGGCGCAGGCAATCGTAGTCAGCCGAATCGCCTACGGTGCACCACACTTGGCTCTCAAAAAGCATGAGGAGGCAACATTGACTCTCTTGATCTGCCAAGCCTATAAGACTGCCATAAGATTCCGTCCAAGACGTCTACAAAGAAATTATTTCAACTTGAATACCACAATACCTGGGAATAGATAGGGGAAGCCCATCATACCTCTCAAATAGAATGCCTCAAGCTAACGCCAACAGGACGAGCAACCCTAAGAAAATTGAACTATACAACGCCGCCAACACAAACCACAAGGTTAGGATTCCCCTACTAATTAGACAGAACATCAGAGTAACACTGCTACGACGCCACATACACGCAAGCTACTATCAAGGTCGCCTAATCGCACGAACCAAGGTCATGGACATAAATAATGGCTAAACTACGACTACAAGGTACACTGAAGTGTCTGCCTATGTTCAGTGGCCAGCCCATGTGGTATGCATCACCAATTCAGCAGGGCGAGAAATGCCGTGCTTCACCGTTCGTACAACACAGACCGAAACCGTAGAGGAAGTTGGTATTGCTATAGCCGCAGCGACTAGTGACGACGCCATTGTAGTGAAGATTCAGGGGAGTGTGGTGACCAATCCGATGAACCGTTGGTGTACCGCTAGCCGAAGAGAAAGGGACAGCAAGAAAGGAGGAGCACAAGAAGGAGCTCGGAAGCGGTCGGGGAAGACGACAGCAGGATGGCCCCAATCGCGGTGTAGGTCCGAGGTCCGTCACCGGCGCTTCCTTCGAAGCTTCCGTCCGTCGCGGGGTACGCTCGACGACAGCCCTGGACGCCGCCGGAAGAAGCCGGGATCCGGCCCAAGAGTGAGCGGTGTGCCGGTGACGCGTAGCGCGAGGAAGCGAGGCCTCGCTTCGAGCCAAAGCTATCTTTTCCCGCCGCTAGTCATCGGCACCACCACGTTCTTCGCCGTGGAGCATAACGCCAGGTTGAAACGCCGGGTTGAAGCTTCTCGGCGCACACATTTTGTCAGCTCTGCGGACGGACTGCCACCTCACGTCGACACACCGACGTCACCAGCCCGTCTCCGCTCTATCCACCGTGCCAGCCACAGCACACTGTAGTGGACCAGTTCCTGCGAGTCTTGTAAATATTGCCTTCCCCCTTTCGTACCTGCCCGTTTGGATTGCCTTTTCAATTTAACGCGTGTGTTGGCTTATAAACAGTAGTCCGGCTCATTGCTCTACATGCGGTCCGGCCCAACATTCGCAACAGCAACCACAGTGCTTGCAGATGCGCAAGCAGCGTGACAGAGTTATCTATGTGGATGCATTTCCAAAACATCCCTCCGCTAACTTGAAAACAACGGTCAGCTACCCGAAATAGCAATCGTCTCGGCACCCGGACACGCATCCCTCGCCGGCAGTGAGGCGGCCTATTCCGCTGCCCGCGCGCATGCACACATGGCCATTATCGACGAGGACAAAACAGATACTTTCTTAAAATATGGATTTTCTGGCCCACAATTGCCAAGCAGAACAAAATTCCCCGCTCCACATCCCGAGTTGTTGAGACAAGAAGCCACCAGCCTCTCTAAAGAATACAAACTCTTATCTTCAGGGCACCCTTTTGCACGCCATTTACCCTACCACATACCTGGCTACCTGCAATTTCTGTCCCGTACCCGGCACCCTATAGCATCAAGTATGGAGGTGCGGACAAACTCCAGGTCTAACCCCAACCCTTACCACTATTACGAGCAGTGTATTGCGTGCCTGAAAAGTCGGACCCTGGGACCAAACGCATACTGGTGAAGAGGGCAAGGACTGCCAGGCAGCCAAGACCAGGGAATCCCGAACTAGGGACCCCCCACTGGTCGGGTGCCATAACAGCAGCACCAGCGCTCATGAAATAAACACGTATTCCTCCTCTAATATCTCGGCGAACAAATCAATTTACAGCGCAGAAATCAATTTACAGCGCAGCACTTAACGCCCGCTCCTGTGGTTGCCCCTCATCCGTCGCCGTCGGCCTTGTTGTAACCGAGAGAACGAAAAGGACACCGAAGATAGGTACAGCAGAGAAGCGGAGGATGAAAGTACGGCGAAAGTGTGAGAAGGACGGTGGTATGCAAATGGGGCCTTAGGAGTCATGGTCCGTGGCGACGACGCGCTACCAGATAATGTCAGAGTGCCGCGCGCCGTCGTGCACTCGCTGATAACACGTTCACCTCCTGAAACTACGGAAGTGCTGCCCGACCAGAGGCTCGGCACCTGGCATCGCAAGAATTCAGAGGTGTACGCCGCTGAAGCAACGACCACGGAGCAAGATCTTGCTCCGTGGCAAACGACTATCCGCCGTCGCTTAGAAAACTGTGTAGTTCTTGCTGTGCTGAACTTTTCTATTAGGGAGTGCAAATTCGGCAACCAAATCTTTTTAGCTTTTCTGGCAAAAGCGACAGTAAGAAAGTGTGACTATCTTTTCTATGGAATAAATGGCTGGGGTTCGGCAAAAAAGGGTGAACAGTTGGTTTAAGATGGAGAGGTTGCACCGAAGGCTTGCCGGTGGCGAGGGCGTGCCGGTAAGTTTTCTTTTTTTTTGTTGGTATTGATATGAGCGCCGGCGGTTGGAGCATCCTTTCGAGTGCCATTTTTTTCGTTTCTCGTGGTCGCGGGCCGCGGATCCTGCTCAACGCTTCGGGAGCGGAAAGGAACCCTTTGCCGCTAGTTCTCGGAAGCAAAATAAGGGCGAGGCCGTGCAGTGCATTGCTCGCACCGGGCTCGTCGGGTGTCAGGCGCGGGCGCGGACTGGAAGAGGCCGGTAGTAAATCGCTGGGAAAACTCGACGCGAAGACGCGAAATGCCAAAGTGGCGGCGGCCACTTACTTTAGACAAACTACGACACTGTGCGGTCTGTTTTGAAATGGGAAATTCGGGAAATGACCGGAAGCAGCTGCAGGTGGCCGCTGGTAAGTGGACAAACTGCGCCAGCACGACACAGATGTGCATTGGAACGACGGTTCCGAATTTATTGCTTTCGGGTCCTCTGAGGGTAATCCTAAATCAGTGTAACAACGCGTCAGACTTGGGTAGTTTGTTGGTTTTTAGTGTCGCGGCTTCCGGTTAGAATTCTTTCTGAGTATTGACGTCTAGTTTGCGTGGGAATGGGAAAGGAGTGTGGGACAAGGGGTGGGCCAATTGCCTAATTATGAGCTCCACGTGTGCGTGGCTGTGCAGCCTATAAACGGCAAGAACTGTTGATTATGAGTCCTCCTCTTCCTTAGGGTTCTGCTCTGTTTGTGGGCGGTTTTTCTCAATACAATCAAGGTTTTGGGTGTTGTTTGAGCCGGCTGAGCGGACAACGTGGAGTTTGCTAGCTAACTTGTCATGCCTTGTAAAATGCAGCTGTAACGGAATTGTAAATGGTCGTGTGCTAGATCGTCGTGGGCTATGTGCCTCCGATTATGCCCTCTCTGCCTCATCCTCCACTGGATCATGTTTGGCACTCGCCGTTTAGTCAACTCAGTCAACGGCAGCACCACTTTTAAGTAAGAGGGGATGTACTCGCGGTAGTTGTTGAAAAGGCCCAGTGCACTGAGCAGGTCTTTCTTGGTCACGAGGGCTTTTAGTTGCACGATAGCCTCTACCCGGTCGGGGTCGGAAGAGTGAACCCCGGATCTTACTATATGCCGTTCGTACCTAACCTTTGATTCAGCAAATCTGCATTTGGCTGGGTTGAATGTGAAGCCGGCATTCGTTATAGTATCTAAGACCTTGCTTAGGTGCTCAAGGTTTCCCTTTCATGTTTCAGAATACACTGCCACATCATAAATGTAAGCATAGGCGTGACCCGTATGAACCTGAAGGGTTTCATTTATGATGCGCTGAAAGGTAGCTGTCGAATTCCGAAGCCCATACGGCATAACCTTTCAGGTGCACAGCTGTCGCAAAACCGGCCTACTTTTGCGAACTCTCTTCGCGCAGTATCTGCCAGTAACCCCTTGTCATGTCGAGAATAGTGACATACTTAGCCCTGGCTACTTCATACAGCAACTCGTTCAGATTTTCCTTTCGAAAACTGTCAACTTCGGAGCCGGCGTTCACTTGGCGATAATCAATACAGAGCCTCGCCGACCCCTCTTTCTTAGCTACGCAAACGATCGGGTGTGAGCAACTGCTGGTTACGGGATACTCCACACAGTGAACGCAAGCACGTCTTGTACAACTCTCAAACTTATCTTGTGTAGCTGTCCAAGAAGTCTTGATCTGCAGATTAGGATAGCTAACACACTTCTATACGACATCTTGGCAAGACCTTCAACATGTCTATGCAACACCTCATCAAGATTTTTATAGACATTGCCAAGACGTGAGATAGCCATTCTGTAGCTCGGCTAATGCGACGCTATGCCTGAATTACAAGACGTCTTGCAAGATATTCTTGACATCTCAGAGACTTCTGAAAATTCCAATACGTAATAAACACCTCATAGCTACCTGGATTGAAAGCAACAAAACGTTTATTCTCAGTTTTGATCACGTTCTCAAACATCTTGCATAGCTATCTACGGGACGACTTCTAGGCATGCCAGATAGAGAAATCATATCTTGTGAAGATGCTTTCTAGTAGTTGTGGAGACATTAAGTGCACCGGGAAATTTTGAAAAAATGACTTTTTATTTTTCTTCGCAATTAGGGAAGTTCGGTTCCTTGTGCACCTTTTCTATATTCACACTTGCCTTAAAAAGTAATATTGCTCGCTAAAAACAGTTTTCCCGTAAGCAAGTAGTAAGTGCCCACCTCCTCTTTAAGAATGTTCTGAGTGTTTATTGTAATGTTTTTCATCAAAAACTTCCAGTTCTAGATCAAAACGCTTTTCTGGAACCGGCTGTATTGAGAAAGTGCTTAGCAACCATTGCATAGCTGATTTTCCAGCGAGGGCAATCCAAAGTCCCTGTTGCACGTTTTTTCCACATTTGTCTTTCGAAGCCGCGCACGAAAAAACATCTTTTTCGGGCTTCACACTCTCACGATTTCAACATTGGATGCTTTTCTTTCATTAAAAGATGATAGCAACGCATGAGCCAACAGTTTTGAAATCATTGAGGCCAAAATCAAGGCGCAACACCACAATCAAGTCGCTTAAAGAGGTTGACCACAAGCGAAATACTTTGTGAACAGATCTGTACGATGGTGCACAATAATAGTCAAGCAAGGATAGACAACCGGCTGGAAAGCAAAAAAATGACTTCGATGGTTATTACGAAGCTGGTGCTTGCTAAATAAATGGCTCCAGTGGTGTTTTTGGCAAAAAAGTATGGTTTTTCTCCCCTTTTTTTACTTTAAACTCAATTATCTCAAAACAATTTTTTTATTATATAGGTACCATTATTTCTTATACCTTCCATGACAACGAGCTGATTTTTTCCTGTCATCTACATAACTTGTCACACCTGCTGTACTAGAATTGAAAATATGCACGCAACAGTTTTTTTGCTACACAACTTTTAGTACTAAAATAATGCCAAAATTAAGGTAATAACGAAAAAAAATTAAAAAGAACTGAATTTTTTAAGAATATTTATATTTCTAGTACCGTTAAAAGGGCACCAAATTTGCAAGAAAATGATATATAAGTTATGTAGACACCTTTATTAGATACCGAGAAAAATGTACCTCAAAATGGCCAGAAATGCATGGGAAGTATAGGGCCTGCCCTGTGCCCTTAAGAAAAACCTCTCACAGCAGTTTACACCAGCGTTATTGTAGTCATCTTGCTCTCACCTTATTCAGATGTTGTCAAGATGACGGTTAAATCTCTCTTCCTGTTTTATGCCCAGAGAATATATACAAATGTGGTTATCTGAATAAGAGTGCACTAGCATAACTGGTTTCATCTAATACAACTTTGATATTGCCTAGATGCGACAGCATAACTACATTTCACTGCATTTCATGTGGCCTGACAAATTTGAGTGACTAAAGCTTATCGCCACGCCTTAAATGCAACAATAAGCACACTAAGCAACTTTTGCAAGACTAACAATTTTATTATTCAAATATAAATCAGGACAAGTCGAAATAGAATAAAACGGGACTGAAAGATGTGGAAGTAAATAAAAACTTGAAGCACACAAATTGAAAGTATACAGATATTATGCATAAAAGGCAAAAATTAGAAACAACCCATCCTGCTTAGTTGCCACAGCGAATACAACATGCTTAAAAACGACTACATACTGATTGCCTTTCTGCCTTCTAATTTTATAGCAGAAATACGTCAACTGCAAGAACTAAAAAGACTGATTATAAAAAATTAGTTAGAGATCACAGAAAATGTATCCAAACATGTGAATTACAGCGAACACCTATTTAAAGTGTCTGAGTCTTGATGATGTGTGAAGTGCTGGAAATCCTGGCAGGCTGAGACGATGGCGGAAGGTTAACCTTCCTGCAATGAGATAAACACACTAATATTAGTATGCACAGACACACACCCAAATAAAAGACCAGACTGACACATTTTTAGTAAGGATACTTTTTTTGGACCACTCAGGCAGGGCTAACATTGATGCTTAATGTAGCTGCTACTTTACAGGTAGCCAGTGAACTCTTGCTGAGAAATTTTTTTATGAACCATTATTTCCTTAGGCACCGAGAAGGCCATGGGTAAGGGAAGTCAACACGGACTTTAATGGTGGGGGGGAGGTGTGTATAAATTTCAGTGGTTTCCGGGTGCCACTTATCCAAGATGCTAACAATATGCCCAATATGACGTCAGGTTATAAATGCAAATAATTTGCAGGAAATGGTAAAATGTTGCTTGACAACGCTTTTAAGCGTTATAAAGCAGCGTAAAATCATTTGAGCAATCTCCACAATATTAAAGCCAATTCAGAAGAAGGAAACAGAAACACAGGGGTTGTGGAATATTGGCTGCATTCCCTTCCAGGCTACTATACACAATTGAATATTTTTTGTGGTGGACACCTGTCCATTTGGCAAAGTTGTGCATCTTGCAATGACAAAATATCATGCAATTTCAACTCAACTTTGAGTTATACTTGGGATTGGTTTTATCATGTAAAACCCGAATTACTGCATTTCTATCCCCAAGTTGTGTCCGGAGAATTGGGTTAAACCGGTATTCTCCCCGAATAGACCTTTCAAAATTAGCGATTTGCACAATCATGGGATGACGGTCCACCGTCCTCAACGAGCACTTGCTGGAATTCCAGTAAGCCCCAGAAGAACAGCTTCCAAAATCATGAGTACTGACATGACTCTACTGGTCACTACCCCAGGTCAACAAATGCTGCATTGATAATCTTCTGCCTTGCTAATGAAAACTGTGATACCGAGACCGCATTTTCCCAGATGAGATACGCTCAACGATCAGAGAGATCTTGAATGCAGATATGTAGATATGTACATGCAGATATGTGCATAAACAAAGACGTGTAAAAAAACGATGACCAGGTTTTTCTGGACAAAATATTTCATTTCTTAAAAGTTATCAATGCTCTCCGCTGTCATTATTACTGATCCATTTCCAAACAAACGCGGACGTTTGGACGGTGTTCACTAGGAATCCCTGATATACGCCCGGTTAGCAGCTTCAAACAAGCATCATTTCCAACGCGTAAGAGTTATGAAGCTCATAATCCTTACTGACAAAATAAAGTGAAGTCAAGAGTTTGACGAAAGTTCGTCAGGTCAGGTATCATGATGAGGACGAAGATGTGGTCACTGACCAAGTCAAAGTGAAAGCACAGACGTTTCGGGACCCGTACGGGTCCCTTGATCACACTAAGGTGGCGAGAGCAGTAACTCACTTCTTAATTTAAAATGTGGATTGCGGTGGATTGCCATTTGTCGTATTGATAGTGTCCTCGGTCGTCTGAATAAACACGGATTCCAAAAATAGTCCTGTGGGTGAATTCTCTTCCTTGGCTATTATAGCGGCGTTATCTAAATCGATGGAATGGTTATGATTATCGGCGTGCTCTGCCAGGGTGTTCGACACTTTCTTGTTGTTGCCCGCGTCCCTTTGATGTTCCTTTCATCTTCTGTTGGAGATGCCAGTTCCTCCGATGTAACTCAGTCTGCACATGGTATCTTGTGGACAATACTGGGGATCTATTCCTGTTCAAGCAATCTTTCACATTCACAAGCTGATTCCTCAGCTTGCTGGATGGCATGTACGCAGCGTGGAGGTCATACCTTGCAAAGATATGGCTTAGAGTTTGCTGACCTCAGGAACGTATGGGATACCGGCACGTCTTCGAAAAACGACTTGCTCTGCGATGGCCAGAGATTGAGGACATAATCTTCAACATTCTTAATAAACTTCTCTGGCTACCCACTCGTCATTATTTCTTGATGCTGTGTCCCAAGTTTTTTCCTCATTTCATCGTCACTTGAGCAAATACGTGTTGTCCCCGTCACAAGAGAGGAAGCGACAGATTGCTTGTGACAGGATGGGTGGCAAGAATTAAAATTCAAGTAATGTCCAGTATGCGTCGCTTTCCTGTGCACAGCAAACAAGAGCCTTGTTCTGGTACGGTTCACCTGGACATCGAGGAAAACAAGGTTGGTGTCACACTCATTCGGCTGTAAACTGGATGGCGGCTTCTATCCTCTGCTGTGAACTCCTCTGTTGTGAACTCTAGAGGGTCAGTAGCCCTCGTCAGGCACTCAATGCCTTTAGCTCCTGACCCTTCAGAAGGAATTGTAACAACGTCTGCTGAAAATTAAACTCTTCTTCTTCTTCGTCTTTTTATCGAGTTGAGAAGAAGCAGGAGCCGTGAGGCATCATTCCTAGTGATAACGCAGAAGCAGTCGTCCACGCAGAGGACAAATATCTTGGCATTAGGAACGAAATCGATGAGGGCCTTTGGCTCAATAACCTCCATGACCAAATTTGCATCAGTAACGGGTCTGGAAGCTCCCATGGCAGTTCCGTGGATCTCCTTGTAAAACTGCTCGCGGTAGGTGAAGTACGTGTTGCTGCAGCAAAATTCATGCAACTCATACACGTGTTCTAACCCGCCGCGGTGGCTCAGTGGCTACGTCGTTGTGCTGTGTGAGCAAGGAGGTCGCCGGTTCGATTTCTAGCCACGGCGGCTGCTTTTATGATGGAGGCAAGAAGCGAAAACGCCCATGTGTACGAGATTTTATTGCATGTAAAACATCCCCTGGAGGCCAAAATAACCCGGCGCCCTTCACTACGGTGCACCTCATCGCCTGCGTTGCGTCGGCATATTAAACTCTACAATCAATCACTCTACACACATGTTCTACCTCCAAAGATGTGCGTTCCGCGAGCGTTTCGTCCGCTAGCAGGACCTTCTTGCATGTCGCTACAGCCATTCGACCGGAACCGAAGTGAAGAGCGACTTGACGTCGAAGCACACCATTATGTCACCTTCATCCAGGGAAATGTCGCGCACTTTCACCACGAAATCTGAGGAATCGCCAATGTGTGCTGTTGTTTTTCCGGCGAGTGGGCCCAAGACTTCGTATAGGTATCCAGAAAATTGGTGCAGCGGTGACCTTGTGACGTCGACGGTGGGCCGTAGCGGTACGCCTGGCTGATGTACTTTTGATGTAATGCTTTCCTTCGAACTTCAAGTCGCTCTTCACTTCCTTTCCTGTCCACTCGCCCATAGCAACATGCAAGGAGGTCCTGCTGGCGGACGAGACACTCCCGCAACGCACACCTGTCGAGGTAGAACACTTGTGAGTTGCTAGAATTTTTCTTACGCAACACGCACTTCACCTACCGCGGGCAGTTTTACAACGAGATCCACAGAACTGCCATGGAAGCTTCTATACCCGTTTCTACTGCAATTTTGGTCATGGAGGTCATTGAGCAGAAGCCCCCTCCTGCCCCCCCCCCCACACGATTTCGCTGCGAAGCCAAAGATGTTCGTTCGCTATGTGGACGACAGCTTCTGCATTATCAACAGGAAAGATGCCAACGGCTCCTGCTTCTTCTCAACTCTATAGAAGCTGCCATCCAGTTCACAGCAGAATATGAGTGTGACAGCAGCCTTCCTTTCCTCGATGTCCGCGTGAACCGACCACCAGGACTGGCCTTTCCTTTGCTGTGCGCAGGACAGCGACGCATACCGGACATTACGTGAATTTTATTTCGCATCACCCAGCCTGTCACAAGCAATCTGTCGCTTCCTCTCTTGTGACGTGGGTAACACGGGTTTGCTCAAGTGACGACGAAATGAGCAAAGGACTTCAGACAATGTACAAAGAAATATTGACGAGCTTGTACCCGGAGAAGTTTATTAGAATGTTGAAGATCCTGTCCTTACTCCCAGGTCATCCAAGGGCAAGTCTTGTCGAAGACGCACTGGCATCCCGTACCTGAGTTATAAAACAGCGCTAGACACAGGACTACAGAAAGGGCACACTGACAGGGCGCTGACTAACTGACTTTATTATCACTGAACAGGCAATAAATACGGAAAGAAAGTGACAAGTGAAGAACTAATAACTGATAACTCATAACTTATAACTCAGTTCTGTACCAACTGGCCCGCCTTAAATCTGTGTGGCATCCTGTACGTTCCTGGGGTCAGCGAAGCTGAAAGCCGTTCTTTGGAGGGTATGACCTTCGCGCGGCGCACATGTCCTCCGACAAGCTGAGGAATCAAATTGTGAACGTGAAAGATTGCTCCGACAGCAAGAGGTACCCCATTGTTGTCTACAAGATACCATGTGCAGACTACAGCTGTAGTTACATCGACGAAACTGGCAACTTTATCAGGAGATTAAATGAACATCAAAGGGACGCGGGCAACAACTTGAAAGTGTCAGACACCCTTGCCGAACACGCCGATACTCGTGGCCGTTCCATCGATTGGGATAACGCCACTATAATTGCCAATGAACATGATTCACCCACGGGACTAGTTTTGCATCCGTTTTTATTCAGACGATGGAGGACACCATCAATACGACAAAGCTACACATTACGTCACATTTTAGAATAAGAACCCAGTGGCCGCTCTCGCCAGCTTAGTGTGATCAAGGAACCCTTACGGGTCCCGAAACGTATCTTTTCACCTTCACTTGGTCAGTGACCACATCTTTGTCCTCATAAAATAAACTCAGTACATTACTTAGTACATCTGTAGATTTAACATGAAAAACTAGAAATTGCCTACTGATAAAATAAACTGAGTGCATTATTTAGTACATCTGAATATTGTAGTGCTGTCTATTCAGCGGAATGTCGTCGAGAGCAGGTTGGAGGAAAAAACAGGAAAAAACACATATTGCAGGATGGTTTTAGAAGTCAGATATTTCTCCGATTATGAGTTTGATTTTTACCAGCCGAATGTAAAAAAAATATAAACCCGAAAACGGACAAACCTAACTATTCTGAGCATACTAATAATGTGGGGCGAATTGGGTGGCTCAAGGGGGGAAGCAAACGAAAAAAGGACATTTTTTTTAATTTTGCTTTTTTCTGGTTCTTTACTTCGTTAATTTTGAATATGATTTCAGCCAACAAAACAAACTAGGTATTACCGAAAATCCACGGAAAAACATGTTTGAATATTTATCCGAACTTGGTGAATATGTGTGCAAAACGCTATCTGTGGTTCAGTTTGTTCAGTCAAATTTTGGCAATCTTTGGATATCTTTGTTGCATGGCGTCATTCTGGCCGGCATTGTGGCTACTGGATATACCCCAAGCATTTTTATTGGGGGGGGGGGGGGAGGGGTATGTGCACTTTGTGTTTTAAAGTAGCTCAGAAAACGTTTCCCCGCCTGTTTTGAGCGGCAACTGGTGAGCATTTTACTTCTGTTGAAAATGTGGGATAACACGACACCGCTCGGGAAATGTCTCGCCACTCACCGGGAAATCTTTTCGAGATGCTGCTGCTATCTACGCTCGGGCAGTTGGTGCCTCACGAGTCAACGCTGCTGCTCGCCCCCAGGAATGGCGCTTGCAGTTCCCCGATCTTCAATGACCACGTTTCGGCGCCAACACTCGTTTCACCGCAAGTTCTGGACAAGCCACGGTATCGCATCTGGCAACACGCGACGCTGGCTGCTGGGGCCCTATTTGACTGCACAAGTTGCCGGCAATTCTGACAATTTGTCAGAAGTCTTTTCTGATTGGCTTTCATTTTTGGTCACATGCTTCCGGTTGACAAAGCGGTTGTGTGTGCTGTCGTCATTTTGACCTTTCAGGTCGTGTACGGACACCAGTTCTAAAGTTTGCCTTATTTCTCATTACTAAAGGCGCATAATTCTTGACCGGCAATGAAAAACCAGACTAAATGCAGAGGACATGACAACGTAAGCCTGTCTTTGCTATTCAACAACAATACTGCTTGTAATACACACCCCCTCTGTGATTGCCTGAGAGGGCGTGACGTAATTTAAACAGTTAGCGGGAATGGTTACGTCTGCATTGGCAAGTTAAGCCTGCGTAAAAGTGACGTAATGATACGTAACAGTTTGAAAATGGCGGCTGTTTTTGCCACAAAATACAAGCAAAAAAGGGCAAAACTTTGCCCTGGTTTACGGCGCCGCGAAGTGTGCGGCAATTTGCAGCAGGCGCAGTTTCGCATGCGCGCTGTTTAAAGCATGTTTTCTACCGAAACAAAAAGATAGTTTCAACTGCTTCCAAGTCAGCCATCCTGGAGCATACAAATAATGTGCAGTACTTTGCTTTTATGTTTGGCAATAAAATAAAAATTATTTGTTTGGCGTAACCGCAACATAAATGGGCAGTACAAGCCTCCCCATGACAAAGAGAACCCAATGTCTGCATTGTCCATACTCGTCCTAGTAAGCTGTTGGGTCACATGAATCGAACTCAAGAGAAAAATAAGAAATAAAAGTGACTATTCGGTTCATTACAGCGCTGATTGAAGTTGAGATTGACGAATGAGTCAATCGGCGACATCGGTGCACTCCGCGGTTATCAGGCGTAGCGCTTCGCTGCTCTTATGTGTCATAGAAGCGATGCTCGCGGCCGTCTTTTTCTGTGATCACGCCGTAAACTTTGTAACATGCAGCAACGATGACATGGTGTGGCTGGTTGGCAGCAAGGAACGTGATAAGCAACAAACCTTGCATTTGAAGCAGAGAGAGAGCCCAGCTATTGTTACTAAAAGCGATTAAAAGAAATAAATAGATTGGGTAAAAATTTGTGTGATGTCTTTAGCTCGACATCCGCCTTTCGCTGGCTTTTCGATCAAAGTTACTCGAACGCCTTGTGCTATTGACGCCAAATTTGACCACCAGAAATGTGTTTTTCTTGTCAGCCTGAGCTACCGTCTTAATTTTTATATTACATGCCAAGTGTTTTTATATCTTTCTTGCACAATATTTGATACCTTGGTAGCGATCTCTATGTGTGACTCGTCAAATTACACTGCATGTCGTCATAGCTATAGGTTCAGCACGTCACTGATTGCTTACGTCCTGCTTACGCAAAAAAACATGGGCGAATTCCCGGCAATTGGTGCAGTCGAGAATAGGGCCCCTGATAACCCGGAGACCATAAAGCGCACAGCCTACGGCGCAGCTTTCGGCCACGACACCGCTCGAGAAATGTCTCGCGTCTCACAGGGAATACTTTTCCAGGTCAGTTTTTCTGATTGCTGTTGTTACCGGGACGATGATGTCTGTCTCTTAGCGGTGTCGTGGCCACCTCATATCTTGAAGCGTTTTCGTGTAAATGCAGTGCATATTTGGCGGGTATTGATGTTGGTGGGGACATCGAATCAAACCCGGATCTCAAGACCAAGGCTCTGGAATAAATGCTAGAATCTGTATTTTCTTTTATGCAGAGACTGGAGGCCAGTAACACCAGCATTCTTGAAGGAATTAACAAAATCCTACTGATTCACATAACACAGCAGAATAACTTGCGGTCCGAACAAAGCGTGTAGAAGAATTAAGTCTAAAATGAAATGGGCGACGCTTCCGGACGCTGCCTTCACTAGAAGTGAAGTATTTTCTATAGTCCAAGAAAGAGTTGATGATTTGGAAAACCGCTCTCGCAGGTCGAACGTCCTCTTCTATGGCGTTGCCGATCATAACAAATTTGAGCATAGGACGAGTCTGAGCGCTCGTTAAAAAATTTTGCCCTAACAAGCTAGAACTAACTGTATCGACTGTAGTGAGGGGTCACTGAATGGGCCGCTTTTCCCCTGACAAACCGCGGGCAATTATAGCTACATTTTACAACGAGAAAGAAGTAAATAAAGTGATGATCCGTGGATTCAAATTACGAAACACTATATTCAGTATTTCTCGCGACTATTCTCAGGCTGTTCGCGATAAATGCCGAAAACGGCTGCATTTTTCCAAGTCTCTAAAGAAAGACAGTGATCGTGTCCGTCTATCCTTCGATAAACTACTTATTAACACTGATACGTACACTTACTACTCAACTGGCGATTGCGCAGCGCATGTTTCGCAGCACACCCCTACCACTGAACAAGTTACAAGCCCTTCAGCAAGCCAAACCAGTGACGTTTTCGTTTACACCCAGCTATTAACCTGCCCTTGCCTTCCAGTGCGCAGAAGAGTTCCACCACGATCTCAAGTTTTTTGTTTACTAATATTAGGAGTGCAATGTCAAAAAACGTGGCGCTTTCATAACTGATCGGTTCATGTTCGTCATCTGTCATCGCCCTTTAACTGAAACTTGGCTCAGTGGCGTTTTTCCTGACGATTTGATTCTTGTGTGTAACTCTGAGTTTAACTTTTTTCGCTGTGACCGCGTACATCGTAGAGGCGGCGGTGTGCTTCTAGCGGTAAAAATGAACTAGTCGCTGTATTAATTCCAATCAATTCATTTCTTGAGGTCATTGAGGTGTGAAAAAACTAATTTCATTATTGGTGTTTTGATTATCGCCCCCCTGACATGCATACGTTGTTTGCTAACAAATTCGTAAAGTTTTGAGCGACATTTGTACGCGTTTTCCTTAATACAGAGATCATTGTGTTTGGTGGCTTTAATTTTCCGGTCTTTAATTGGTCTACGTTACCTGTAATTGCCAGTGATACTGAAGCTCATGCATTCCTTGAGCGTTGCCTTGATTTCTCGCTTGTTCAGCTTATCACCGAGCCCACAAGACAATCCGCCACCTCAGCCAACAGTCTTGATCTAATCCTGACAAATAATCCCGATCTTTGTTCTGACACCATCAAACTCGAGGGGCTTTCAGATCATTGCATCATCATGGGAACTCTAACGTATTCACCTCATAGCAAAAAAATAGCAAGAAAACCGATGTTACAACAGAGCTAACTTCGATCGTATCAACCAAGAGTTAACCATTTTTTCTGAAGAATTTCTGCGTGAATATTTGTCCCGATCCATCGAAGCTAACTGGATTCTTTTCAAAAACACGTTTTCTCAACTCATCGTCAAATATATACCCGTGATAACTATATCATGCACTTACACTGCTTCCTTGGTTTAACGATCAACTTCGTCGCCTTAACAACAAAAAGAAACGTCTTTACAGGCAAGCAGGCAAGGATAAAGAATCGTTTGCATGCCACCGGTACAAAATGTGTGACCAACAATATCACGTGCTTCTGAAAACCACACGCCGTCATTTTCTCACTTATGATTTACCCTCAATATTACCTAACAGTCCACAAAGTTCTGGCGCTAAATTAACCCCCGATCGCATCTCGTTATCACGCTTTCATCAATCAAAGGTGACGTGAGTTTAGAGGGTGGTTACGCACAGGTGTTTAACGATAGCTTTTGTTCCGTATTTACCCATGAAAACACTATCAGTTGTCCTAACGTAAGCCACGTTGCTGACACTAACATGCCAGTGATTACGATTAGCGAAGTCGGTATTCTATCTTTACTACACAAACTAAAAAACTCTTCTGCTCCGGACCACCTTGGCTTCAATAATAAAATAATAAAGAATAGTTCTGATGGTATCTGACTCATCTTGTCCGCTCTTTTTTCACTATCCATTTCATATGGTGAAAAAATGAAGATTGGAGAATAGAAAAAGTAACACCCATTTTTAAATCCGGCGATTCCTTATCACAACTCAACTACAGACCAATATCAATAACAAGCACTATTTGTAAACTTCTCGAACACATCATCCACTTACAGGTGATTAGCTTCTTAGAAGAAGATAATATCATCTTTAAATAGCAACAAGCGTTCAGGAAAGGGTACTCGTGTGACACTCAGCTCGCTGGTTTCATTAACGCCATTCACTCGTCCGTGGACGCTGGGCTACAAATCGAGTCAATATTTCTAGACTTTTATAAAGCTTTCGACCGGGTACCTCACCACAGATTGCGAATCAAACTTACGAAACTTAATCTACACCCTCTTGTAATTGCATGGGTTAAAGATTTTCTGTCATCAACGGTTCAATTCACATCTGCTAATAACGGTTATTCTTCTTTTGGTCAAGTACAGTCTGGGGTTCCACAAGGCAGCGTCCTGGGCCCATACGTTTTCTAATTTTTATCAGTTTCTTACCAAATTGCGTTTCTTCAAGGATCAGGCTGTTTGCTGATGACTGTGTTATGTCCCGTAAAATAACCTGCTTTACTGACCAACTCGCCCTCTAAACTGACCTTGACTCTATATCTACTTAATGTTCCACTTGGTTGATGTCGTTGAATAATTCTAAAACTAAACTTATGTCCTTTACAAACCACGCATTTCGCATTCAACTTTCTATTTCCTAAATAACACAAATGTTAAGCTAGAAGACACTTACAAGTACCTGCTACTTAACCTGCACAGTGACCTGACATGGAATCATCATAGCAACATCATTCTTGCATCCGCCAACCGATCATTGGGTTTTTTTAAAGCACAGACTAAAACATGCTCCGTCTAACCTCCGAAAACATGCATACACAACTGTCATCACACCTAAAATTGAATAAGCATCTGCCATTTGGGACCCTGACAAAGCATACTTAGTTGACAAAACTGAATCACTACAAAATCGTGCCCTTCGTTTCATCTTTTCAGATTATTCACGTCATACTAGCGTCACGGCTATAAAACTTCGCGCATCTTCACCTATCCTATCAGATCGCCGTAAACTATCCCGTTTATCATTGTTTCATAAAATGTACCATCAATCTTTACTTCATCCTGATTTCCTCTCTTCGACACCGACCATCTTTCCCCGACGGGGCCATGCCTGAAAAGTGACACGTGTGAAACGCCGCACTTCCAAATATTCACAATCCTTCATACATTCAACAATTGTGGATTGGAATGCCCTACTATCTCACATTGTAAATTTACCATATCCGACCAAATTCCAAGAACTTTTACACATTTACTTCATATGTTAACATTACTAAAAAGTTTATTTATGAGTTTTAGAGTCCTTTCAAGATTTTTTTGTTGGTTTTCCTTCTTCCTTGCTTTAATTTTCTTATTTGCCTCGCACCCGCTTGTATTCATTTTGTTTGCCTATTAACATGCTCTTACCACTCTTTTTTTATTCGTTCTCAATGTATCCCGACCCGTATGTAATGCCATCCTAGTGAGGACCTTCAAGGGTATTTTTGAATAAATGAATAAAACCAGTGGCTTCTGCGACGTTTTTTTTCTCCAAGGTTGATTCCGAGTGGTAAATCAGAGTGGTAAAATGAACTTTCAAAGACCTGTACCTCTTTGAAGCATTTTGAAGCCTGGCTGGGCAATTCTGGAGCCAGCCTTGGATGGTTGGCAGGATATCTCGACGGGAAGCAAGTGCATACTTTCCATCAGTCGGACCGCATCTGCAGAAATTCAAAATCGGTCTCAGGGTAAACATGTGCGTATGAAAACCAAAAAGCATTCCCCCTTTATTTAAAAGCTATACGTTGACAACAGAAACAACCAATGCAAATTTTGGGTGTTTGTTGTGTCAAAGATACGTAATGAGGCTATAAGCCACGTAATATGGTATGCTCTGGATTGATTTTGATCACCTGCAGACACTCAACGCTGAGGTATTCTTGTTTATAGCTTCAACTACAAAAGTTGCTGCTGTGGCTAGGATTACACCTGCATCTTTGTCCTTAGCAGGGCAATATTTTGGCCACTGTAGGTCGCTGATACTTTGATGAGATGGGCATGAGGTAAGCCCGATTGGGTACCTAGAATCAACCTGGGCTGTTTGAGAATTTTGAGGTGAGCTTGCTGTACAGGGTCAGTTGTCATAAACCGTGCGCTTCTACCTATTCCTTCACAATGCACAAATTTGCGGAAGCTGGTTCGAAAGGTGAAACATGGTTAAGTAGCTTGGTAAAAATGGAACAACAAACAATACTACACATGACTAGCGCTGGTCCTGTGTGGTTTTCTTTGTGGTTCCTGTGTGGTTTTCCTTGCTGTCCCGTTTTTACTGCGCCACTTCACTATATTTTATATTTCTTCCCCTTTTGACTATGTTTTTGTTCACAATTTTCTCTTCGTCTGCCAAATCAGTGGGTCGTCACCGCAGCAACTAATATTGAGCACATGCACATCTTGCGATGATTTCCATCAGATGTTTTGGTTTCGCATAATCGCTTAGCTTCACTAGCTCAGACGAAGAATGGTGAGGTCTTGAAGTCATTACATTTGTCAATCAAGCACCTCAACTTGCCTGACACTCCACAAGCGTGCAGAAGGCATGGTGTCTCATGGTAACACCAGTGCCTCATCTCCCACACCATTATCACCTAAAATGTAACCGCAGGCTTCAGTGCGAACATTTTTGTAACTCCAGCTATGGTCCTTTGAAGCAACACAAAAAACAATGAAATCTGGCAACAGGGACGGCTGAGCTAGAACAAAACGAACCGCAGTATCTGCACCGCTGCCGGCGCGCCTGTCCAACCACGCAAATGTAGTCGGCGCTGCTGCCCTCGTGCTCGCGAGTAGACGAGAGGCCACTGCATAATAACCCTATGAGATGGAGCAAGAAGCTCGACGATTTCGGCTCCGACCTATATAAAAATATTTTGGGCTGTATTTTCTGATATCTGAGATGTTCTTATGCAGCTTTGTTCAATTTATTGTGGTAATCGTTCATCTCAACATCCAAAAGATTCAAGAAACTTACTCCGTTTTACTGTGTGGTAAATGTTAAATAAAATCCATATTTCCACTTATTTCTGCACAAGACCCAAATAAAACTTGACATACGTGCTGTTATTGGCACTATAAAAAAAATAGAAGTGTGAAACAAATTGCATCACATCCTGCTAAAGGCTCTACACTGTAAAATATGGAACGTTTTACAGGCCAAGAAAATATCTCGGCTATTAAGCATGCCGTAGTTGAAAGCTACTGAATATTTTAAACCAGTTCGGGGTTTTTAACATGAACCTAAATCCTGAAAGTTGGGAGATAATTTTATATTGCTAATCAAGGAAGTTTTAGGTGACTTTACTAGCAAAACATACGTTAAAAAAGAACCACTGGTAGAAACAACTCCAACATTAAAGGACGTACAGCGTACTGCTATAAGGCACACTGCAGATCTCACAACGTTAAGTTACACAAAGTGCTTGCTAGCTGATCTTTGATAATTTGAAAAATACACTTACTCCATGATTGCATGAGGAGAGGTACTAAAGACAGAGTGTTCTGGCTGTTGAAAGTAATGACGGGAAGTACACATCGTTGTTACTTCTTCAAAGAACAAGTTTTGTGCTCATCCTGTTTTCCTCCTGTTCGGCTATCATTTAATCGTGCAATGTGTACTTTTTATATAGGATAATCCCTTTTGGCTTAACATTGATACAGCTTATATTGATTTAGGAAGTGCATTTTAAGGAAGCATGCAGAGCGGGGGGGAGGGGGGGGGGGTGGAATACAAGATTACTGAACCTTTTGGTGGCATTCCAAAGCTTCAAGGGGCAATTTCTCAGCCAGCCTTGAACGCCTGCCAGGTTCTCTGGGCACGAGCATTTTCCTGCAGAATAATAAAAAGAGTACTACTGCAGAGAAATATTTCCTCCTAAGCACCATGCATTCAAAAACAAGCTATGGCTCTTTGTACAGAAAGTATGTCTGTATACAAGAGTGCACTACATGTGTTGCACTGTCACTTCATTTCTGAAAACAGAGACGTTGATGTAACCACAGCAATATCATCACCCTGCACTCAATTAAAGCACGCTTTTCATGAACCTGACGTGGACAACGTAAATAGATTGATCTGTTCACTCAATCCTCCTTTCCATACATAAACTGAACAAAAACTAGGGCGTTTAGGTAGAGGCCTTCAAAACAATCTTTTCCATCAAACCAAGTTGTGCACCTTTCTGCAGGAGGTGAAGGTTAGCGCATTTCACCCTCAACCCATGCATTTATAGGTGGGTGCACTGAATTAGAATAAGCAACTAGCTACTCAGCCCTCCTCCCCCCATTTCTGTATGCAGGAATATTTAACGGTCAGGACTACTATAACGCACTGCCGACAAACGAACACGAGACATTTTAACACGTTTTTTTTGGGGGGGGGGTCATTAAAATTGAACATGCTTGGGCCTCCAGGTAAGCGACCAATTGCTGTTTGTAAGCGCACATGGGCTTCTTTGAGCAACGGCCACACAATGCCCACAGACAGATGAAGCCCCACTCTCGAAACTTCAACGGTGCACACCGAACACAGGTTCGATTTTTCTGGTCCTCTCAACAAGTATTGACTTTTGCGACCACTTTACCGTTGTGTAAGGTTTGGGGGAAGCCGACGGACAAAAGCAGCGATGCACTTATTTCCGTTTCACTTACTAATAATAACTGTAGCATCTGCGAGGACTTTTGACGATATTTATTTACCCAGAAGGCCCACATATGAGAATACTAGTGGAAAGTAGGAAGTTACATTGCCGGCAACTAAGAAATGCTAACACGGCACAATGCTGATTAATCTTACTTTTTCGGGTGCACGCAACTGAATCATACTTAAGTAGTGCGTCACAAAAAACCACTTCTGCGGCAAACCTCACGGGAAGTTCGTGGTCTGGCAGGGAAAGATTGGTCTGGCAGGGAAAGAATTCGAAGGAATCATTTTCTCGAAGCCTCGTGAGTCCGAGCTGGGAGCCAAGTTGCACCCTCTTCCTTGAGACGACACCAGTTCTGCCGCCTCGGCGAACTTCTGAAGGCGCCATTTCACCAAAACACTATTCAAAAATAAAAGTGCTAGAGTGAACGAGAAGCCACCGCTGAGAGCGCAACGAACTTTTCAGTTCTCTTTCACACGCACTGCAAACGTTATCGCCGCTGACAGAAAACCTAGTCTAGTCGCTGGCACAGCTAAGACGTCGACACGAAAGGACGATCTCAGCTAAACGTAACACCACAAAAAAGGAAACTTTTTTGCAACGGCGCGCACTCACGAAAATTTTCTTCAAAACGGCGGGAGGGCGGCAACACGCCTTAACGGAGTTTACTGCAACGCAGATTTGAAAATTTTAAAAACATAATCAGTGAGGTGCATCTCAAATGCTTACACATATATATTGCTAACAATCTGCAAACTAATTGCAGAATTTATGATAATTTTCTCTGGCTTTATAAGGAAAAGCTACTCTTCTTTTATGTGCGGTCATATAAAGTACCGTCTTCACGATATTTTCTTCCCGCGCGTAAGCTTCGCAAATCTTCAGCAGCTTCGCACTTCTTTTATTGTGCAAAGCAGCCACCTGTGGGGCCAGTATCTTACCCCTTTCGGCGCGGTTGTTTGAATGTGGAGTAACTAGCTGCAATGCTTGATAGCGGTTCTAACGAGGGAACAGTGTTGAGACGGGATTGCTCCCTACTTAATAAGAATCTGTGTAAGTGTAACGCTTGCATTCAACGAAAGATTTATGCCGGTGTGCAGTTAGTTCGATAGCAGCATCGTGCGAGTACCCACTTGCCGGGCGTGTTGTCAGTGGTCTCTGTCCTGTGAAAGAGAATGGTTCCTCTATGGTGGCTTATCATTATGTGTAGGACCATCGTGCGGCAAGAGAATATTGCTCCTGTAAGCTCACCTCGCGACGTAGTTGATCGCGGGTCAACCCACACCTACCGCGCTTAGCGCTTAACCTGTGGGCAATTAGCTTAGTTTGAGAAACCGTGATGTTTTTTTTTCTTCGAGTGCGGTGGTTGTGATGTACGCTGGGGGGAAATCAATGCCTATATTCCGATCCTTTTGCACTGTGGCTGAATACATAATGCGACACGAAGAAATCCACGGCTGCAATTCTGTGCACGTCTGTTCGAGGAAAAATTGTGCTTGGCTAAGGCAAAGTGACCAGACGTCCCGATGCACGTGCGACACGTCCCGGTTTTGCGGCTGTGGTCCCGCTGTCCCGCGGCCTGCTTGTGGGGCAACGTTTTGTCCCGCTTTCGGCCGGAAATATGGAAAAAGGTTATCAAGCCCACTGTCACTAATGAAAAGCTGGATCAATAAAAAAAAACCCGCCCGCATCTTCCCATGGGGGGAACTCGAGTAAATGCGTCGCAGAGTGGTGGGGGTATCGCGTGAATGTTGCGTAATTGGGTATGGTTTGGGAATGCTTAATTGTTATTTCATCTTTATTATTCTTATCTATTGAATGAAGGAGAAGCGAAGGCAAGGAGTGTAAAGTTAAAGTCTGTCTTTATTGCTTGGTGCCGTCGTTGTATTGGACGGAGAGGATGACTGCTTTGTGGTCGCTAAAGTGCACTGACAAGGGGTATTTGAGGAGCGGTCGTGCGAATTGCGTAACTGGTGAAGACATTGCTTCCATCGCATCTACTCGAGTCAAGCAAAGCGTTAAGTCAAGCGAAAGCCAAGCAAAGACGCCCTTGACTGAATTCCGAACGCGCGCTCCGCCGCTTATATACACACCGCCCGCGTTCGAGGGAGAGGCGTACGGGGGAGAGACGCGCATGCGCACACTTCCATACACAAGCGCGCGAACTTTCCACGCACCCACCACGCCGTTATCACGTGTACACGCCCTGCCGCCGTTACTGTTGAGCGCGACGCTGCGCACGGGTAGCTACGACGCTTGCGCGCACAGAAGCGCTGCCCCCGCACCGCCGCAGCTGTTGTTGAGAGCGACGGAGCGCACGGGGTACACGCGCTCCTCCCGCACCGCCGCATCTGTTCTTGAGAGCGAGGAGGGTACGGGGGAGAGACGCGCACCTGCGCCTCGACGCGACGCGCATGCGGAGTGAGCGTGTGCACGGCGCCGCCATCAACGACGGAGGACCAGGCGAGCCTAAGAAATGCTCCGCATTTAAAAGAGCCAAAAGGAACCGTTTGAGGAACTTCAAGCACATTGCGCACATGACGGGACTAAACTGTTGTGTGTTTGAGGCTTGGTCCCGATGTCTGAGCTGCTTTCTTGAAGTTAGTGTACCAACAAACCGTTCAGTACACCCTTCTACGTTTGAAGAACGGCGGGTGGACGTGCTTCAGTGCTTATTTACTTATTCAGCAAATAACGCAGTGTTGCTCGTCGAACAAACTCCCCGAGAACTGTGAAACGAATGATCTTTTGGTTAAAACAAAATAGCATTCAGCCTTAATGTCCCTTCAAGCTATGTGCCACGTTGTTCCTTACGCCCCCTCCACCACCCCGTCCCGCTTTGGGGTCCGATAAATATGGTCACATTAGGCTAAGGCATTGTAACAGCCAAGCTGGCAGTAACGTGTCTGGTGTGCGGCGTCATCAAAAAACTGGGTCATAGTTACTGCCGCCGTTCAACGCGCGCGTGAGCCCGCGCCTTACGAGGAGTGCCCGATGTCTAGGCTGGCACGTGGCGCTCGCACAAAAATGCCCAAAAAACAGTTCGCGTGCGTTCACGCCTCAAGGGGGAGCACAAAACAGCTCGTGCTACAGACGTCCAGTTCGCGACGCCGGTTGTAGCCCCTGTTGACGTGTTCCACTTTGGGCGCGCCAGTCATGCATGAGGAAGACGGCGTACGATATAGATGGATATGACGATCACCTCAACTACCAATGTGAACATTTAAATAAACAAGCTCAAACTTAATACAATGGATGGTGGTGTGTGTTTCAGAGCTTACATAGAAATAAATCCTCCAGCTTCGTTATGGTTCAAACCTTGCGCGACTTAGTGCGAGCTTTGCCAATTTTTTGGTGCAGTCATAACATTATTCCACGTTCAAAGGAATTTATCCGCAAGCTCATTTCTCGTGTCATAATTTAGACAAAGCGCGTTCAAAATTTCATTAATATTTTACGGCAATTGGTAAAGGAAAACACCGGTACCGTCATATACTTCACCACCAAGTAATTATAAATCGGGGTTAGCTGGAAATGGCGTGAATCCAGTGAACGGTACAAAATACAGCTTCAACTCTAAAGAATGTGCTTGCGAGTAAAGTTCAATTCAATGTTATATGCATTTAGAAAAACGAAGAAACTAAAACCAGCTCCTTTACTAACACTTTTTGAATAAGTGCTGTGCATGTGTCTTAGTCACCCTGGTGCCCCCAGAAGTTTGCTATAGAAATGTAGACTGGCTTCACGTCCAAGCCGATTTTGTTTACCTATTGAAATTGCACTGTAGCTCGCATATCAATGCCAATGGCTAATAAGTATAGTTAAATTATATGATCAAGAAACGACATTCTGATTATTTTTCATTCGGAGCTCTAAATACAGAGTGAAGCGTGCACGTGCACAGCCTCAATGCGCAGAAGAGACAATCAGGTTTAAAAAGCCCGTACGGATACGATTTTTGCATAACAAAAAACATTTCAAAAATTTGAATTTTTTTTCGGTCTTGTATTTTCGTGCGATTGCCTAGCTCTCATTTATTTAACCATTGATTGATTGATTGCAGGGTTTAAGGTGCCGACGCAACGCAGGCGATGAGGCGTGCCATACTGAAGGGCTCAGATTAATTTTGCCCGCCTGGGGATCTTTAACGTGAGCCGAAATCTCATACACACGGGCGTTTATTCATTTATTCACATATACTGCAACGTGTGTGTGTCTGTCAGTGAGAAGTAGCCACAGGGGTTTATGCAGAATTTCGGTTTCTAGGGGGTGGCGAAATCTGTCCGGGGTTTTCTTTTGGGAGGATGTATCAAACACTGTCTAGGCAGAGGAAAGAACACTGTTCCAGTCAATCACACAACTGACAAGCTGTTTGCCACAAACAAAAAGCGCGTTTCCTGTATGAAATGGTCTCCTTAGCCATCTGGCGCAATCGACCTAGCGTTTTCCTTTTTTCTGCTCCTGTCACCTCGTCTCCAAACTGTCAGCGAATCCACGACGAATCCTCTTCCCTAGGTTGATTCGAATGAATTCGGAAAACGTTATTCGGGCCTGCGAAGAAAGCCCTATTGCTAGGTCTTCGGATTTATTCATGTTCCCACAACTTCCGTGATACTCGTCCAGTAGACACCGTAAGAAATAGTTCTCCCGATAGTTTGCACTATCTCATTCCAAACTCAATGTAGGCGACCACGTTCTGTGCGCAGAGCCTTCAAGCTCTATTGTTGCCAACGTCGTCTAGACGTAGTTATGTGCATGAACAGGGGGTGGGGGTGCCAAAGGGGCAATTGCACCCCCAATTGCCCCACAAGAAGAGTTGCCTACTTTCATCCGTTCTCTGCCCTCCCCTCGGAACGCAACATGTTTTCCCCCTTCCGAAAAAAATCCTGATTACGACCATAGCCCAACGACCGCAGCTCAACGACGTGCTAAACGCAAACAAGAGGTTTTTTCTTGATGAAAGCTGTGCAAGCTTCTTAAGACACCTACAAAACGTATATCACGAGGTGACTATGGTAGGTCTCTGGTAGATAGCCTTAAGACAATATTATTAGGTGTCTTCGATTCTAAGCTAAAAAGACGTGTGCACGACAATAATTGTCGTACAGCAAGACCATATCGCGTTATTAAAAACGTCTTCAATGCCTTTTTAAAACGCCATTTCTTCGTGTCTTGCAATCAACCTCATGTAGACGTGTTCAATAGCTGAACATCTGAAACATCTATTAGTGATATCTTTCAGCTGTCTACACAAAACGTACTACAGACATCTCATGATAGACGCTTTGTAGGTGTCTCAACAAGCTTACAACATCCGCCAGAGAGGACAAACATCTTGTACATGTTGAGCTTCGTATGTTTTCTAGCCATCTTAGCACAGATGACGTATCAACATCTCACGGAGCTCAAGACTTCGCAGATCTTGCACAGGTGTCCTGTAGCTATCTCTCATAAGACATCTTCTAACAATTCCAAAATAGATGTTTTACAGGTAACCTTTATGGGGCAAGATGTCTAAGACCTTGCAAGACCATGGTAGACAACTCTAAGACATTTTGTATTAAGTGGGCCAGGTCCATTTACAGAGCTCATCGATCTGTCTCGCGACCTCTGGTTGAAGTGCAACCGGAACTCTATACGGAACTCCCTGCCGAAAATTCCCCCGCCGCAACTCTGATCTTTTGTTCGCCAAGCTTCCGCATACCCGGCTTTTCCGAGAAAATCTGCTCGTAACGCACGATGACTCGCCCAAGCTCTTTCGAATTGTTCTGGCATAAAGTGAGGGCTCCCTCTCAACACGTCGACCATACTCTCTCAATTTTTCTGTGAGCAAGGTGTACTTTCCACGTCTTTAAACTCGAAGTCAGTTCACATATCACGCCTACGTTGTTCACGCGCGTGCAGTACTTTCTTAGGCGATTTCCGTGAACTCAGTGCTCCGACCCATCCTCAAACTGTACGACATAACTGTCTGGGCACGTTCGCTCCTTACATCTGCCCGGTCGACCGATTTGGGGTGCATTTTTTTGCTGGTTCTCTCCAGTACCAACACCTGTTCCTCTTCGCTAAATTCCTTCGACCATGCTCTCAGGTTGTACCTCTCAGCATACGCTAGCTGGGTGCGATCCATTCGCTCGTACACCGCACGCACTGCCTCCTACATCTGCTGATGGAGTCTCACTAGATATTCCGCGTCTGCTTTATTGAGCCTGGTGAGGGGCGACCATTCCCCAGACCACGTTTTTCTTAGTATCATCAGGGGCCTTGTGGAACGCGGCCATACATCATCTCAAACCGCGAGGTAACAGTGATGCCATGAGGTACTTCCCTGTATGCCATAGCAGGCAATGAACCACACGGTCCCTTTCGCGACCCCTGTCGATTATTATATGCTTCAGCATTGCTCTAAAGGTGCCATTCCACGGAACGGAAACCAGCGATAAAAGGACGCAAAACACGAGGAGAGACGAGACACCACAACGCTGGTGTACTGCACAAGTGCCGCTTGCTGGGCAGTTGGTACATATCGACGGAACGGAAACCAGCTGGTTTCCGTTCCGATAAATACTAACTGGCCATGCAAGCTGTACTTCTACAGTGCCATTCCACCTCTCCACTATGCCGTTACTCTGGGGATGTTTAGGCATTGAAAAACCTCATTTGGATTCGCAGACGATTGGCTAGCTTCTTTGTCAGCGGCCCGGTCACGTTGGTGGATTTCGGTAAAGTTGGATGACAGCAGATCAACTAAGGGGTCCCAAACCGCGCAAACATCTCGAGGAGAGCCTGGCACGTTGCTTGAGCCGTGAAAGAGCGGAACGGAATTACCTCGGGCCACCTACTACACAGGTGTATGCGGCAAAGGACGTACCTGTGACCGCGTGCCGATGCCGGTTCTATTGGGCCAATACAGTCCGAATTCACAACCTCGAATGGTTGCTGCGGCCTCGTCAAGGGGGGATTATTGGGACATAGTCCGTTAGTCTGGTTAGCATTGCTTGGCACCCAATGACGGAATGGCCATGCTTTTTAACGTCACTCGCTAGGTTCAGCGAGAAAAACGCACTCCGTATGCGCTGGTTTTTCTCCTTTTGATAGAAATGACCGCCACAGGGTCTGTCATATGCAAGCACAAGTACCTACTTGCGGGATTACACGGTCTCCCATTTATCACTATCTCGTGAAAGAGAAATCTATCCTCTATCACCATCCCATGTCAGCCCGCTCGCGCCTGCTCCCAGGCCCCCTCGAGCGACACATCATCCCTTTGCCCTCCTGCAAACATCTTCTTAGCCATGGTATTATCCTCCCGTGGCCGCGCATCGACTGCCGCCGCCTGCGCGATTTCGTAACTTTCCAGGTTATCTCCCCACTCCTCTGACTCTAATTCAAATTCTACGTGCTCTACGCCTTCTTGTCGTGCCATGTCTTTCTCTGTCTGTACAATCCTACTGGCGGGGTCATCGACTTCCTTCTGGGCGCACTTCAGCTCATTGTACAGATCTGGTGTAAGCAAGGGATCCACGGCGTCAGCCAACTCATCAGTTACTGAACAGAGTGCCTGCAAATTCGGGCTCACGCTACTGTTCCTGCAGCCATTCTCAATGGAACGTACATGAGGTCTGTCTCGATAGTGTGCCCAAACCCACCGAGCATCCTGAGCTTGCTTGAACCCTTTCCTTTGCGGCATCTGGCACTAGCTCCTTTCTTATCACGGATATCTCCGTTCCTGAATATAATAGAGCTTTCATCGGGGTCTACCCCGAGCTGAGGTCGATCCACGTCACCTTGAACACCGGCGTCCCCTTATCCGTGCACACCCCAGTACCTCGGTCGCCTCGCAGAGTGCTCTCGCAGTTAACACCGAAGGCAGATTTATTTTGCCCCTTAGCAGCCGGCTGCCCTTTCTTACCCTGCGGACAGTTTTACTCTAGGTGACCGGTGGGGGAACAGCTGTAGCATTTAGGCGGTGGCCTGGGCTAGCCCTATGTATTCTTGTCCGCGGGCTCGCGATTCCTGTCTGCGCGCGTTGCCCCATTCACTTCACTGTCCCGCTGGTTAGCGGCGGGATGGCTGGGCCTGCTATCTTCGAAATTCTGCGCATGCGACGTGACTTCCTTGAGCTTTAACCAGTCCTTTGTGTCATGCTGAAGCACATAACGAGCGCAACTCATCATCCACGAGTTGCTTGACACCGTCCGCAATAGCAGTGATCTCAACTCATCTAAGGACCGGACGTTGCGGCTTCGGAGATAGTAGTCCAGAAACACATCAATTTTAGTGACAAATTGGCCCCATGGCTCATTCCCCTTTTTGCACCCGTAGAATCTCTGTCTCTAGTCTTCTGGCGTCAACTTTAGCTCTTCTAGTATGGCGTCCCTGACCTCTGCATACAAAAGCTGTCGACCAACCTACTTGTTCCCCCGCACGGGGCACCTTGAGTAATCTTGGTGACGGTGAGTGGCGACACCGCGTACCCCGAGCCCCCCATACTTAAGCTATCACCTACCGTGGCTAGAAGTTGAAAGGTGAAGGGTTAGAAGCCGTGAATGGTGGCCGTCGGAGCCTTGGTCAAGCACCGGCCGATGGGCTCCCTGCCTGTCTACCAGGCAGGGAGCTCCGGGACCTCTTTGACTACCAGGGTAAGGTCAAAGGAGAAAGTACCCTGGTCTCCCTGCTTTCCAATGTATCATATGGCATTTTCCAACCCCCCCCCCAGACGTGATCGGCCCCCGAAAAGGGGCCGCACCGAAGTTTCCTCTCCACCACTTCCTGACTTGAGTCCTCCGAAACCGAACAACTATCCTCGCTTCATCGTGATAGAATCTGTAGACCAATCAAAACCTCTTGCTTCAGAGTCGGTATTTCTCATTTCAAAGTTTCTTGACGGTATTGTTGGAGGTCGTATAAGGCCAAAAAACATCGAACCGGTGAAATTCTTGTCGAGGTCAGTAGCCAGGATCAGGCCAAAAAACTTCTTGCTCAAACCAGCATCGCCGATCTGCCAATCCGAGTCGCACCCCACCGCAGCCTAAACAGCTCCCAGGGCGTGATTTCCGACTATGACCTACTGAATAAAACTGAAGCCGACTTGCTGGAGGGTCTTCGTGGCCAGGGCGTAACAGTGGTCAGGCGAATAAGTATACGAAGAGATGATAAACACATACCAACAAAGCAGCTCTTCCTAACCTTTGACAGGTCGAGCCTTCCGGAATACATCAATGCAGGTTAAGTGCGTTGTCCAGTCCGGCCTTACATCCCGAATCCGCGGCGCTGTTTCAAGTGCCAACGGTTCGGGCACGGCACGAACTCCTGTCACGGCCGACTTACCTGCGCGAAATGCGCCCAACACGACCACGCTTCCGAAAATTGTAATGTGCAACAGTCTCTTTGCATAAACTGCCAGGGTCCACACGCGGCCTACTCCAGGAATTGTGAAAAATTTAAACTTGAAAATACAATCATAAACATCAAGGTAACCGAAAACATCACCTTCTCAGAGGCGCGGAAGAGGTTCGCTTCCTACCCTCTGGGCAGGTACACCGACGCAGCTCGCCGCGGGGCGTAGCGGCGTTTTGTTTCGGTGGGGACCCAGTACCGAGAGTCTGACTTGGTCCCGCCCCCGACCCCCCTGGCTTGCCTCTTGCAGCCCAACCCGCCTCCGCACCGCTCGCTGGGCCAGCAGCGGCTGTGGGGGCATCCGCGTCCGGTGGGAGTGATTGCTGCATCCGCCACTTCCGCTCCACTGAGCCCAAACCACACGCGAGGGCACGGAGATGGAGACAGGAGGCAGTCGCAGCGACCCCCTACCCCGCCTCTACTGCCTGTGCCATCTGTGGGTGCTCCCTACGGCTTCGGAAACTGGCAGCGCAGGCAAAGAACACCCGAAAGGGTACCACGTCAAAGGGGCCCAGTCCGCTGGGCACCCCCTTGCCATCAGATGACGATATAGACGCCGAGCCCTTCCGGCTTTTATCGCAAGCGGAAGGAACGGGCTGCGACCGTCCAGGTCAGTAGAGAAGGACAAGAAAGCTCCTCCCAAGAGTCCAAGCCCCGAAAGACCCTACATAAATATTCACACTCCAGTAGCTCTAACACATCATAATGGGAAGAGAAAGCATAGTTCAATGGAACTGCAGAGGCCTTCTGAATAATCTTGACGACGTGCATGAGATTCTGCATGCCACCAGCCAAGTTTAATGTGTGTCCAGGAAACACATCTGAATTGCAAACACACAAATTTTCTTGAATAGTAACCTGATATACAGGAAAGACAGGGATGGCTGCACACACTCTTCTGGCGGTGTGGCCATAATCGCCCGCAAATCCTTAGCATGCCACCCTGTCACCTTGAACACCGTCCTTGAGGCTGTAGCCGTCCGCAGAATAATTTTTAATAGGTTGATAACGGTATGCTCCATCTACATCTCTCCTGATATTGCACTTCTGAGCTCTGACTTTGAGACGCTGGTCGACCAGCTTCCTGAACCGTACATGTTAACAGGTGACTTCAATGCACACAATTCTCTTTGTGGTTATTTTCGCAGGGATGCCCGAGGTCGCCTGATAGAGAAGTTTTTAACATCCTCTGGAGGATGCCTTTTCAACAACAGCCGACATACCATAACCTAGGACACAATACATACTCAAATCTTGACTTGGGTATTGGTTCGGCAATTCTCTTTCCATGTCTTTAGTGGGGTGTGGGCACTGACCCATATAGCAGTGACCACTTCCCCACTTCACTAACATATATAGGTAAAGGCCCAAGCAGTTCACCTTCCCATAATAGGTTCAATGAAGCACGAGCTAACTGGAACACATTTACAGAAACATCGAAACTACACCACACATCCATAGGACACCTGCACGTTGAAGAAGCTATCCAACTCCTCACGGCGCACATCCTCGACGCTGCCAAAAAGTCCATTCTCCACGCCTCTGGTGCCCCGTGCAACCAGAGGGAGGCCGTTGTGGAATGAGGACTGCAGGCGCGCGCGAGAAGCCCAGAACAAGGCGTGGGGTATCCTTCGTCGGTACCCCACGTCGGGTAACCTTATTTTGTTCAAACGGGCCAAGGCGTTCAGAAAACGTGTGCGCTGTGAGGCAAAACGAGATAGTTGGCCCACCTTCTTGACATCCATTAATTCATACACGGAAACACACAAAGTCTGGACACGTATACGTAAGCTCAAAGGACAACAGACACACACCCTGCCCCGGGTTAGCACAACTGGGGACACACTTGAAAACCAGCCCAACACACTTGCACAACACTTCGAACACGTGTCCAGTTCAGCACACTACACAAGCACTTTCATCAAACACAAAACATCTGCAGAAAAAAAGCCTTTACAAGAAAAAGACAAATCAAATACTTCTTACAAATCTGAATTCACTCTCTATGAGTTGAGGGTTGCCCTGAGCACGTGCAAACCTTCAGCCCCAGGCGCAGATAAGATTACATACACAATGATACAACACCTACACGCAGACACTCTTGAAACACTCTTACACCTATACAATAAAATATGGCTTTCGGGGCACGCTCCACGCTCTTGGAGGGAGGCCATAGTAGTTGCTTTTCTAAAGGAAGAGAAGGACCCTTCTTCTCCCGCCAGTTATTGTCCCATTGCCCTGACAAGCTGCCTGTGTAAGCTCCTCGAGAAGATAATAAACAGGCGACTTGTGTACCTCTTATAGTACAATGGTGTTCTCGAGAGCTGCCAGGCAGGCTTCAGGGCGGGGCGATCTACCAGCGATCAACATTAGAGGCGTATATCAAAGATGCTTTCCTCCACAAGCAGTACTGTATCATAGTCTTCTTTGATATGGAAAAGGCGTACGTTACTGCTTGGCGGTACGGCATCCTCAGCGATATGAAGCCCTTTGGCATGTCGGGTAACATGATGAACACGCTTGCCAGTTACATTTCTGAAAGAACGTTTCGCGTGCGAGTTGGAACTGCACTTTCTAGGGTTCATGTGCAGGAAAACGGTGTGCCGCAAGGTGGAGTTTTAAGTTGCACTTTGTTTATTGTGAAAATGAATTCTCTTCGGAAGGCATTGAAACCGTCGATTTCATGTTCAATTTATGTAGACGACGTACAATTATCTTTTAAGTGTTGTAACTTGTCTGTCTACGAGCGGCAAGTCCAGCCAGGTGTGAACAAGCTTGCCGGCTGGGCAGATAGCAACGGGTTTAAATTATACCAGGGAAGTGCACTTGTGTTTTGTTTTCCAAGAGGCGTGGCATTCGGCGGGATCCAGACATTCAACTCCACGGTGTCTCTATTCCTGTAAAAAAGGAATACAATTTCTTACGTATTATCTTTGACGAAAAGCTCACATTCATCTCACACATAAAACAACTAAAACATAAATGCCTAAAAACAATGAATATCCTGAAGGTTCTGTCGCACATCTCTTTTGGTTGTGACAAACAACTTCTTTTACGTGTTTTTACCAGCTTGATAGGCTCACGATTGGACTATGGTAGTGTTGTTTAATGGGTCAGCAAGTAAAACATCCCTCAAAATGCTGGACCCAGTGCTCCATCCCAGGCTCCGCCTGGCGTGCGGTGCCTTCCGCACTAGCCCAGTCGAAAGCCTTGTAGTAAAAGCGGATCCGTGGACTCGGTGAGGCAATGTGGCTCGCCTACATTTTATTGGGGTGCGCAATGCCCGGCCGGAACTGGAGTGGGGGCGGCGACAGCAACTGACCGCCCAGGCGCTCGGTCGAATTCGATCTGTTCTGTCTCGAGGCGCGTGGCACTGCTGACGTGCCAGTCCACTGATGATGATAGTGGTGCTGATGATTTATCGCGATGATGCCGCTACAGGGCTCGCCCCCTAGCGCGTAGCGCGTTAAGATGACAGATGTATAACAAGCGTGGCGGGAAACAAACTATGTACAGGTATGCACAATTTGTCCGTAGTCAGGAAGAGTCCGTGGGCAGGCAGTGGTCAAGTGGCAGGGGTTGACTAACGGCACGGTCCTGGTCGTCGCCGAGGTAGCGTCCGGGATGTGGGGAAACCTCTGGTGGACGAGGCTGGGAGTGGGGGTTGGGACGGGTTGGCGCAGGGTGCAGCAGCATCTGTTCTGTCTCGTGGCGCGTGGCACTGCTGACGTGCCAGTCCACTGATGATGATAGTGGTGCTGATGATTGATCGCGATGATGCCGCTACAGCCTATATGTGGAGTGCAACAAATGCAACCTCCAACGTCAGCGAGCATACACAGATCTCCTCTATGCTTTTAAAATCTCATCCATGCCTCAATAGCCTTCGAAATCAGTTTTTCATACTACGTCAATGATTGAATCCCTTTTAAATCGACCATCGTTCTCGGCGCCCTTCTCTTACAGAGTTAGAGAGGAAGCGTCAGAGCTTGCTGTTTCCTGTTTAGACACCTTCCAAAGTTCTGTAACATATTTCATAGCCCCATGGCATCTCTGCGCTGTATCATGCGACACATCTTTCACACATGTAGATAAAAACCGAGCTCCCCCATGTGCAATTCTGCAGCATTTCCTGTATTTGCAGCAGAAGTATGAGTGCTCTGAATTTTATACGACGCTTCTAGAACTGCCACCTCTGTGTCCTGCGCGGCGCATGTGCCCGGCCTTAGTGTCACTAGAACTCTGAATAGTCATACTAGTATCTTTACGGCAGAGGCGTACGGTGTACTTTTTGTTGTCAATCATATACTTCAAAGCCACATCCCACAATCCATTATCTATACAGATTCCCTCTGTGTTGTTCGGGCACTGTCGTCAACAATGCCTTCGAAAAACCACGTTGTCAATCTGATCGTCAAGGGTATTATGTCTGTGTATGTACGCAAATTTGAACTGCTTCTTTGCTGGGTCCCTGGCCACTGTGGTATATCCGGGAACGAAGCAGCGGACCGAATGGCTGCCGCTGCTACACTCTTGAATACAGTAGACATAACCACATTACCCTACACCGACGTGATACCAAACATGAGACAACAGCTTCGAAAAACATGGCAAACACACTGGAGTGAACAAACAGACAACAAGTTACACGTAATAAAACCTCACTTTGGACCATACACCACCGACACACGCAATAGATACTCTGAAGTCGCCTTGGCCAGATTACGAATAGGGCTACACACATGCAACGCACTCGCACCTTCTCACTGCATCTCCAAGACCTCTGTGCAGCAGGTGCGGAGAGACCCTATCCGTGATCCACATCCTCATACAATGTAAGGCACTTCACACAACACGACACAAACACTGCAGAGAACTCTACAGACAACATATCCCACTACATCCATCGCTGTTTCTAGGTGACGATGCCAGTGTTTCTGTGAAACGTGTGTTTGATTATTTGTCAGACGTTAAGTTTTTGAACCTCATTTCCTATCACGCATAATCAAATCTGGCCCTATACATCAGCCACCACCATTCTCTTTAACTGATTTTCCTCTGTTCGGTTCACACGTTTTTTTTTTACCTACCTTTTTGTGGTAAGTACTGCGCTTCAATAAATAAACTTTTCTCTGGCGCTCTTTGCCCTTAGTCGGCCTTGCGCCATAAAAACCCAACCATCATCATCATCACCAACCGACTTGTTCGCAATGAGAATGCGGCTCTTTTCGTTTAGAAACGGAAGGATGATGTATCCGGCTGCATCGTCAGGAATTTCGCACGTCTTGATCATTTTTTCGGCATTAGCGAACCATGCAGGCGCAATCTTCTCCGATTCCGGCATCGGGGCAAGGATAGCCCGCAATGTATCCGCGTACATTTTAAATTTCGACTCATTTGCAGTCGCCCTGCCACTGCTCGGCGAACTCTCCAGCTTCAGTTCTTCAAATTCCAGCTTCTTAATCTCCAAAGGGACTTTCAGGGCTTAGAGCTGAAGCTTAAGCGCGTCCGAATGGCTTTCCCTCGCTACTATCTGCTGCCCTGTCACCACTGGCGGATCGCTCGCCTCTGTCTGGATGGATGAATTCGACCCATCTCCCTTTACCACTTCTCGCTGTTGGTGTTGCGAACGTGTCGTGGGTTCCATCATAGAAAAGGAGGAAACAAATAAGGGCCCACCTCTGTTCGCTCCGGGTCCGGTTGTTGTGTCATCGACGTGGCTTCTCGTAGCGCCGCGATTCTGCTGCTGGCTCTCGGGCAACACCTGTTGTCGGTACCCAGGCCATGGATCTCGATACTCGAAGACCCACTGCGGGCCTCTCGTAGGCCAGTCGATTCCGCTGCTCGCTGGCCCTGCAGAAATAGGACTTACAGTTCTCACTCATCAACGGTGCATTAAATAAATGTGCTGATGCCCTGTCATAGTTGGAATGTTGCAAATAACTGCCGCCAGAAGGTAAGGCCAGTTTATTTCTGTCCACTGAAAGGCGGTAACCTCAAACGGTAGACTGGGACCAACAATACATGTCGGCAGTACGTGAAGATGTTGGTTGCTATCATGCAGCATACAATGTACAAACTGGGCCCACACTGTGGACGTGGTTTCAAAGACACAACTGCTTTGGATTTTTTGTTCTTGTTCGTGGTGTGTGTTGCTGTGGTGTGTTGAAGTGAAGTGAGCAGTGTATGTACTGGTCGGTGTGATTTGTGCTTTGTTTTGAATTCTGTCGTAATCTGAGTGGGCAATGAATTCTGTCGTAATCTGAGTGTCGTAATCTTAGTAGAACCTAGGTGACTATTTTTGTTGTATGTACAACTAGTTTACTTAGAACATTCTTAGTGGGGAGGGGTTAAGATCGAGTGGTTGCATCGAAGGCTTGCCGGTGGCGAAGGCATGCCTGCGAGATTTCTTTTTGTTTGTTTGTTTTGACTATAAGTGCCGGAGGTTGGCGCATCCTTTCGAGTGCCGTTTTATTTTTTGCTCTTCTCTCGTGGTCGGGGGCCGCGGGCCCCCCTCAACGCTTCGGCAGCGGAAAGGAACCGTTTTCCGCTAATTCTCGGAAGCACGATAGGGCCGAGACCGTGCGGTGCATTGCTCGCACTGGGCGCGTCGGGTTGCAGGTGCGGGTGCGGATGAGAAGCGGGCGGTAGTAAATCGCTGGGCCGACTTGACGCTAAGACGCGAAATGTCAAAGTGGTGGCGCCCACTTTCTTTAAACAAATTACGACATGGTGCCGGCGTGTTTTAAAATGTGAAATTCGGGGAATGACCGGAAGCAGCTGCAGGTGGCCGCTGGGAAGCGGGGATGAAGCGGTGGTGGAGATCCCATGTAAACAAACTGCGCCATCACGGCACAGCTGCGCATAGGAACGACGGTTCGGGATTTATTGCTTTCGGGCCCTGTGAAGCTACTCCTAAATCAGTGAAACAACGCGTCAGACTTGGATAGTTTCTTGGTTTTTAGAGTCGCGGCTCCCGGTGCGAATGTTTTCTGTGTATTGAGTCTAGTTTGCGTGGGAATGGGAAAGGAGTTTGGGACAAGAGGTGGGCCAATCGCCTAATAATGAGCTCCGCCTGAGGGTGGCTGTGCGGCCTATAAACGGCCAGAACTGTTACTTTTATGTTCTTCGTTCTTTCTTAGGTTCCGCCCTCTTTGTGCGTGGGTTTTCTCAATGAAATCAAAGTGTTGGCTGTTGTTTGAGGCGGCTGAGTGGATACGTGGAGTCCACTAGCTAACTTGTCATGCCTTGTAAACTGCAACTGTAAGTAAATTGTAAATTGTCGTGTGGTAGACCATCGT
Organism: Haemaphysalis longicornis; assembly: GCA_013339765.2. Lineage (NCBI taxonomy): Eukaryota > Metazoa > Arthropoda > Arachnida > Ixodida > Ixodidae > Haemaphysalis > Haemaphysalis longicornis. The sequence continues at coordinate 16,605,734 of CM023451.1, forward strand.
CGGCTATGTGCCTCTGATCATCGAGCCGTCTTCAACATCTTTCATCCATCGACCAATCCTCCGCTAGCGTCGATTTTAGTGGAAATCTTAACTGATGGTAGGGAACTTAAATTTGGAAACTTACGTCCAGTGCCTCAGGTTCAGCAGCGTCTTCCCTTGCCTTATTATTCACCTTATGCTGACCTTGAGGCAACAAATTGGTCAGAGCTACACGCCGCGGTTGCTCAGTTGCTAGAGCGTTCTGCTGAGCCCAAGGACGTGGGTGAAATTCTTAGACGCGGCGGGCCCTTTTCGTATGGAAGCGAAAAACGAAAATGCCAGCGTGTTAGCGATTTCGGTGCCCGGTTGAGATCCCCGGGTGGCGAAATTTACTCCTGAGCCCTCGAACACGGCGGGTCTCATTGCCTGTGAAAATTCGGCGCGTTCATCCTTATAACTACTCAATCAAATCAAGTTGGCCAAATGCCTCTCTTGCCCCGATGCAAGTGGAACATGTAATGCATATTTTTTTCTTTCATCAGCATTCATCTGGGCAAGGCTAGGTTGCGGGGAAGAGAGTGGATTGGATGATTGCCGGAATTTAGTCATTTTAAATCGACGTACGATGTCCTCGCAGAACATCTTCACTCACGTAAATTTGTAGATACTTGTGTTCGCTTATCCTACGCAGAGTTTCCAATTCTTGTTCATATTCGCAGGATGAGGGGCCAGGTGTACGTTTTTGAGGGTGCAGTGCCCGGTAGTCCTGGGCAGAAGGAGCAGGGCATGTGATTTTGTGCGCCGCTTGTTAGGACCATTGTTCTATTCCAGACATTTCATGATGTTCTTAACTTTTATTATTGTGGATGGGAGTATCTTACTGAGAGAGAGAGAGAGAGGCAAACTCTTTAATTAAGAAGGAACTGCAGAGAGGTTTGCCAGCATGCGTACGTCAACATGCTACTCTGCAGGAAGGGGAAAGTTGAAAAGAGAGATGAGTAGAAAAAAGAAGGGTAGTAAGTGAAAGAGAGAAAAAAAGATAGGGTCATATAGAGGGACATGTGGCGTACCATAGGCTGTCCGCTTAAGGGGGCTATAAACGTCTCGGCGACGCCAATATCTTCACGGTAGCCAAATGACGCATCCAGGGCTTTCCGTTGAGATGACGGAGAATGGTATGGTCAAAGTAGCAGGCTCAGCGTATTTGGTCCAGGGTGAAGACATGTCATCTTTTGCTGTAATCGGCTGCTTGCGTCAGTGTAGGCGGAGCACTCTAGCAGGACATGCTCGACGGTTTCGGTGGCGCCACAGTTGTCGCACTTTGGCCTATGCGATGTAAGTAGGCATAAGTGAACGCCGCATTTAGTCGCACTCTATGAAAACAGTGTTTCCCGCCGGCGAGGTAGTCGTTCTGGCAGCCTCAGTCTTATGTGGGGGTCAATTGAGTACAGAAAATCATGATGATTTTCAGGAAGGGTCCAAAAGCGTATACTTTCTGCTAAAGGCGATGGCCTTGGTCATAGCTAAGGCGTCATTTTTTGCAGAAAAAATCTTAATTTGTTTTTTATTTCCAGGCCCCTGCGTGTAGCCTCATCTGCTCTCTGATTTCCTAGGACACCACAGTGCCCAGAGAAACGCAGAAGGGTTACGCTATGGCCTGCAGCGTCAGCGAGATGGTGCAGGTATTTACTTCACGCTGGATGTGGGCGGGGATGCTGAAGCAGCTAGTCTGTCGCAGCCTTTGTAGGGCGGCGTTCGAGTATGTGAATATTGTCCATTGCGTCGGTGGATGACGAACTACGTACCGGATGGCTTCTTTGATTCCATAAATTCAGCTAGCTTAGACGAAGTTGCTCGCTCAAGCCGGCATGACAGTGATTTGTTAGCTGATGGAATAAAAACTCGTGCAGAACTGCGCTCAGATTTTGCTGACCCATCTGTAAAATAATGGGTCGTTCCAGAGTAAAATTTGTGAATATGGGCGAGTGAAACCTGAAGTAGGACAGTGTGGGATATGCGCTGTTTTTGAATCATTTACAGGTATGGAATATTTTGTGGTAACAGGTGAGGAAGCCCATGGTGGAAAACCAAGTGGCAATATCTGCGATGCCTAATTTGGCACGGAAGCATCGATTGTCCTTATTGTTCCTCCAAAGCTGGAAGCGTCTTGATCCACACTATGAGCCAGGAAATGGGTTGTGGCATGTAGCCTGTACCTCAAGGAATTTCGTAGCGTCTCTTGAAGCTGTAACACATCCATGGGCAGGCAGCCAGCTTCTGCAAGAGTCCCACAACATGACGAGCCTGCAGGGAGGCCAAGGCACATCCTCAGACAGTTGTTCCTTGCCGCTTCCAACTGTTTTCTATTTGTCGGGGACAGTGTCTGCAGGACGGGAAGGAAGTAGCGCAAGATACCATCAGCAAATGCCTTGAAAGGAGCCCGCATATCAGCACAACCGGCTGGTTGTTCTTGCTGCTCTGGAATTATTCTTTGTTTTGTACTTGTACATCTTTGCTGTGGCTGAAATTCTTCGCGCTGCCTTCTTACAAGCTCCCAGCGATATCACAAGAGCGGACGCCCCGCGTCAAACGGCTTCAGTGAAGCAGCGAGCGGACCATGCAGCTCAGCGATGAGCCGTCTTCACCTGGGCTTTATGCTGAAATAATGGATGCAACCAACCAGGGCCTGGCGGCCGCTCCAAGCAGACCCCACCAAGGTACTCCGGCCGTTTCGCATGAATCCACTCGCTATGATAACCTGGAAAGCCCGTCAGCTCCTAAATAGCGTGCTACTGACGAAGAGACCACCGATCAGAGCGTTTGCTCTGACGCTACTGACATGGAAGTAAACCAAGGCGACTTTAACCTAGTCATTAAAAAGAAAACGCGAGCCGCCTGGATTAACATTGTCTTTGAACTAGCTGAACGTTGTAGTGTGTGGAAAGCCAACCTCAACGTAAAGGCGTAAGAAGTTATGGCGACGCCACAAGAAGAAGTTTTAACACATCCCTTGACCAAGGATAGGTAGGCTCATTGTGACCGTGTCGTCCCTAGCTGTAGCGAACCGACTTCTTCCATGTCTCCACCCCTGCTGGAGTACCAGCTTAAGGTGCGCGTGCCACGATAGTACATGGCAACGTATGGGAAAATCCTAGGTGTGCCCCTTGAGTACACTGATGAGGCACTAGGAAACTACCTTATAGCCCAAGGTGGTATCTCTGCCCGTCGGCAAGTCACCTACATACGAGATGAAAATGAAGTCATTGCTGAGACCCGCCGACACTAAGACGTCGTGGAGTTCCAGCCAGGATCACCTCTGCCAGTTCGGGTGTTTGTTGGCTTTAACAGCTTCCATGTAGAAGAGTACACTGGTTCTACTACACAGTCCTTCAAGTGCAAAAAACATGGCCACATTGCCAGGAACTACATCGGAAAACGTCGCTGCAAAATATGTTCTCGTGACCACCCACGCAAAGACTGTACCTGGCGAAATAAACCCCGATGCGCAAACTGTGGTGGCGCGCATCCCACGTCGTATGGAGCTTGCCTGAAGGACAAAGGCAGCTACTCTTGCACGCAATGTCAAGAAAGTACAAGGAAAAGCTCCTTCCCGCAGTTAGCCACCATCAAACCCAGAAGTTCTGTTTTCACCTGTGGTTGTGCCTTGAAATGACCCTCCAGCTTCAGGGCGAAGCTCGCACAAGCCAGTCCTACGCGCAGGCCACACGTGATCATCCAACAACCACTATTAATTATGCCACACCTGATGTCCGCTCACAGGACGCAGACTCCCCTTCAACTGAAGTTCCCGCAGAGAACGTGGACAGGTGGCAGCTCAGGCGACGCAGCCTGACATTACTGGCCTATTCATCCCCATGCTCTTTGCGGCAATCAGGGCACTAGTGCGCGCAAACCCCTGCTATGGCCATATCCCCGAGGTAGAGGCGGTACGGTCTTTGGAACCTTTCGTGACCTCCACATCCATCATCACCTTCGCAGCATCGTTCTGGAGCAGAACAAAGTTGATGGAATCGGAGACCCACTGCCTGAAACGGCTTATTAACGCAAATGTCAAAAGGTGTACCATCTTCCAAGGGAATGCACGTGGCCTACGCTCGAAACAAGCTGATTTTCGCCCGCTTGTGCGGACATATTAATTTCCGTTGATTATTATATCTTAATCTTGAGTTGAAGAACATTTTAAGTCAAAGAATTATCAATTGCTTCATTCGAAGTGCCTAAATGGCCCAAGTCGACTTTTTTATTGCCGTCCGTCATGATGTGCCAGTAGCAAGCGTTGCTGTGCCAGCTCATGAATCCGAGGAATACGTCTGTGCGAAAACAAGAATTGGTACCCAATGCTTCACTTTAATTGCTGCTTACATCGAGCCAAGTATCTTACTGAAGCTTTTCGGTATTCTTTGGCGGCCAGCAGTTTATTGCCCTTTTGAGTCTCTAATTAGGTTGACGCTTCCTTTCAATACTTCCCTTAGTCGTATCAACTTCTACCGCTTGGTTTCTCTATGTAGGACGGCCATGCAGCCATACAGATGGCTACCGTACTCAAGAACGACGTTTGCTGCTTGTACTTTCGTTCATCCCGGAGTCTATGCATACTCTGTTGTCGTGATATCCGAATGAACTTGCCAAATCGGCCGTTCTGGTGTAGGATTACATCCATCTCTACGCCTTGAGTTTATTTTGAATAGGTTAGATTAACCCAAATGCAGAACACTGTGTCAAGGTTTTTTAGGTGAGGGGAATCCACCGCTGTGCTACTATTCAAATAGTGTTCCTGTACAACACCACCTGTTACAAAAGGACAGGAATAATCAGAAGTGAGAATCCACACGATCATCGGTGATGCCTGTGACGTGCCGTTTATTGTGTAAAAGCTAGCGGAGTGCTCGACAAAGTAGCCGAAATGAAGCATACATTTTACTAGTGCCTTGACAAAAAAAAACCCGTCGCAAACCGTGGTGACAGGTAGTAAGAATGGATACTGTCTATGAGCAAGCAGAGCCACTTATCAGCCACAAAACTGGTGAAACCATCGAATCCTTGATCCCGTTACCTAATTGAAAGAATGAATTTCTTGTCACCGTAATAACTTGAACAATTCATTTTTATATTTTTCCACAATAATAGGGCGGTTATGGTAATTCCCTCGCTAAACTACGCCAAAACACAAAATATGGAACGATAAACATTTTATTTATCTTAAGAAGAAATAGCCGAATGCCAGATTGTTTTGATTCCAAACCAGCAGGCATTTCTCAGACGTTCCAGAAGAAACCTCAGGTGGATAAGTGGGCAAGCGATATAAATTTCAGCCCCCCCACAAAGCATAGACTTCGCCGTAAGGCTCCGCTGTCGGAGTAATAAATATCTGAAACAGAAGAAAAGGCGGAAGTGACGCACAGTAGTTTCTGGAACTTTCTGGAACCTGAAAGATTCTCCGGTTTCCTACTAATCGCAACGCTAGCACGGTGACTGCTCATTTTCAGCTAGCTTTGCAACGAGTTAGTTCGTTCGGTATAGCTACTGTTCAGTGCCTAAAGAAAACAGCAGGCAGTCCCTTTAGGCTTTCTCAAAGTTGGGATTGGAAAAATTTGTTGCGGGAAAAATATATATAATTTTCTTTTTGTTTTCAGAACCTTCTTTTTCAAAAGCAATGTCTTCTCTGATGAGGCCCCCTATTCTGAATGCCGCAGCGCAGGCGGCCATATCAAAGGCGAGAAATGAATTGGGTGTCCACGTATACTCAGACGTAAGTATGCTTCGATTATTAATAAATTTACGCCTTGTACCACTTCAAAAGAGACGTAAATGCCGCCTCGGAACCAGCAGTTCTGGCTGAAGTAAGCGCAGCCTCTATGATGTGCATAGTACAGAATGATATATGAGGCCAAAAAAGGGGCCTTGCGACATTTGTTGCTACATTTTCATGTCCTATATGCTTTCAGAACGTAGTCAAAAAGCATACTCAGTAGTTAAAATACGTGATAATATAGTACCTCAGCCAAATATTACTGCTCTATGACCAAGAGATAGAAACTTGTTCAAAAAAAAGTCTCTCTTTCCCGGTTTTGCCAATCTTCCAGCGATTGAATGACGTCATTACAGCTGTGTAGCGGCTATTGGCCGGCTTTATTTTAGTTGCAGCAAAAAGCGCATTAGCTACCAACTCAACAAAGCTACAATACCAAAGTGCACATCGTCCACAAGCCTTCGACAACTATAGGACGCCTAATCCCCCGCGCTAAAGGCCAGGCGGCAATTGAGAAAGCGCCCTATGTCATTTAACGCATTCCATGCGCTGAGCGCAACGCGGCATACATCGGTGAAAGAAAAACTTCCCCTGAAAGCATTAGGCAACACATAAACGATGCACGGGAACACAGCAGAGAACTCAGCGCAGTCGACGAGCACTGTGATGTTGCCGACCAGAAAATTCACTTCTCCGGAGCGGCACCCTCGAAATGGAAACAAACTGGTGGAAGCGGCTTTTCCTCGAGTGGTGGCATATTCAACGAATGCCACGGAGCCTAATCGCTCGCTTTGCACGCTCCCTTCTGTGTACGCACATGGATCGCGTGCCGAAGTGAGGTGCTTTGCGCGAGGGCAGCAACGGTGAAAGACTATAAGACGCAGCTGCAGTGTGTCCCAAGTCGCCCCTGAAGAAGCCAAGCCGGCTTCGAAACTTCGGGTTTGGTGTATGTACGATTGCTTGGAGTGTAATTAAATTTCTCTTTAGTAACTCCCCAAATGTTCATCTTAAAGCAGAGTAGCAACGGAAGGCGAATCGGCTGCGATAAAAAAATCGCGAAGGGCCGCTCAATGCTGGCGATAATTCTAGCTTTCGCAGTGGTTCCACACGCGAAGGAAAGAGACAAACCGTTGCTCGGCAGTGTTGCATAATCCCCCCAAGCGCAATGATTTTTCGTCGTTTACTTTTTTCTTCAAGAATGCCTGTTATCCCTCTGATATGGCTCGATAGTCGGTACACGTTTATGCTCTAGAAAGTAAGATTTTATTTGCAATATCTCAGATAAAAAAAAGATGCCAAGTTCGTGTAAAGAGAGCGAACAGCGTGGCTTCACTCGGAATATTATCAGCTCAAGGTTCTGATGCAATTCTGGCGCCATAGACGTGGTTTTGGTTAATAATAATAGCAACACTGCAAAGTTGCCACAACGGCACACACCCTCCGCAAGTTGCACCGTTCGACCACGGATACCTTACAAAGCCATAATCGACAACATAATGATAGTTATGCTGCTCCCTGCAATTCTCCTCAACAAGTTATCAACTTCTTAAAAAAAAATTCCCTCGCACTTCCCCGAGGGGGAGAGTGTGTAAGTGCGAATGCACGGTTGTTGATTGCGCGATTACGGTGGATATCGTGATCTTAATGAGTAGTCGAGAGATCACACACACGCACACAACTACAAAGAAAGATATTTTACTCGTTATTGCTGGTACCGTTGCCCGGTCCGCCATCATCGTTATCGAGATGCAGGACCAGCGACCGCTCTCGACGACGGCGCGCGCTCGACTAATACCCTCCCGCGTGACGCGGCCGCTACACGAGCGCCCTCACGCGTCGGAATGCGGAGCGCCCGCTACGCGAGCGAGAGCTCTCCCGCCCGAAGTGGAGAGAAGGCGCCCAACACCCGCAGTCACTGAGCGGAGAGAGGAGGAGGAGAGTAGCGCCCGCCGTTACGGCGAGGGCTACACGAGCGCCCTGACGCGTCGGAATGCGGAGCGCCCGCTACGCGAGCGAGAGCTCTCCCGCCCGAAGTGGAGAGGAGGCGCCCAACACCCGCAGTCACTGAGCGGAGAGAGGAGGAGGAGAGTAGCGCGCGCCCATCTCCCCCCGTTGCTAGGGAAGACGAGGAGCGCGCGCACCCGCAGCTGTTGCTATGCGGACGACGGCGGCGGACGATTCAGGCTCGCTTAAGAAGTGCATTCGCACTTAAAATCGTCACAGTTACATCTTGAAGAGGCAGTCAACGGGCCAAACGGCGTCTTTTTCTCCACGCTACAAACGGGAATCGCGTTAGACAAAAGGCTGCATCCGCAAAAGATCTCAAACCTACGCAGCAACGAACGCTCAGCTATCAGGAAAAGAATTTAATTCTGAGCAGCTTCCTTTCTTCCCATTTAAATAAACTAATAGCCACATTTATATTACCTTGTGTGGTCGGAGGGCGTTTCAAACATGCTATATCATACCTAATTGACATTTTACCCAGTATACCTCCAATTATAAATGTGTAGGTTCATACTTCCAGTATTGCGTTTGACTGGTACAAGAAGCCTGCACTCTAAAATCTTTACTCCACTTTGGTCTATAACGAACCCCCTGCACCCTTCCAAGAAACAAAGAAGAACACTTTTTTAGATGCTGCAATTACAGATAAAATGCCCTTTAGAAGGATGTATTCTGAAGTTTTTGCTACGGTGTAAGTGTTAGAAACGACAAGGCTTCCGAACGGCTATTTTCCTTTCTTTTTGCTAGGGTGTAAGGGTTCCACTAGGAGACAGTGATTTCCACTCTGACAGGCATAAATCATTTTACACTGTAAATTTGAGTATAATGCAGCATATTCTGGGACCGCTATGACGCTGCTAAAACCGGGCCAGTATTTTGTTGCTGTAATATGCATTTATTAACCCTATATACACTCCGTGTCTTGACCTTTGTCATCGCCGGAAGGGGAGATGGGGGAAGGGAGCTGGAGGAAGGGGGCGGGGCAGTGAGTGTTGTGCCTAAATGTGGACCTGCCTTGCGGCTTCTCGAACATATACGAGAAGAGAGACAAGGACCATAATTTTTCCATATTTAGCTTCAGAAATAAAATACAAACACACACTTGCGCGTGGCACGGACACTTCTTGTATATAGAGCAGGCACAACAGGCGTAGAGAAGCTGTGGGGAAGGTATGAAAATGGCATAGAGAAGGTGTACATCAGAATGTAGAAAACAGGTGTGGGCGGCCACCCCTTCGCCGCTTCGCGCGGATCATTTGCAGTGTGTAGCCCAGAACATTTGTGTACATAGGCAGAGAAACTCTTTATTAAAGAAGAAAATGCTGAGAGGTTAGCCTACATAACTTCACCGGAATGCTAATGCGCGGGGAAATACGGGAGAGAAGGAAAAAGGTAGTAGGCGTAGTGAAGGACAGGATAGTAGTAGTAGAGAAAAAAATAAAATGCAGTCCTTCTTCGTGGTATTGAGTTCAAGGAAGGAAGAAGAAAAAATTTCCCCGCATTTCCCCGAGGGGAAGAATGTGAATGTGCGAATGCACAGAGTTGAATTTGCGGGGTTAGGTAATGTTCGCGAAAGAGAGATCACATACACACACACAACTACAAAGAAACTCCCAAGCATTTCCCCGAGGGTGAACATGGTTAAGTGCGAATGCACGGGGTGATGCTATGAGGGGGAGTAAAGTTAAAATCCGTTGGCATTCGCCCGTGAGCGCGCGCGAGCCGACCCACGGAGGTCTGGCAGTTTATCGCTGCATATATAGGGGGGTACGCCGCGCCGAGCGCGCCGAGCCAGGTGGCTGAGAGAGGAGGCGAGCGCAAGGGGAGAGGGACAGCGGCGCACGGCAGCTGCAGCCGAGCGAGGGGGAGAGGAGAGAGTGTGACGTCACGGTGGAGAGAGAGGCGCGCGGCAGCTGCTGGGGAGAGGAGGCGCGCTGTGACGTCATACCATGACGTCACGGCGCGAGGAGCGGTGCGGGGAGCGGCGCGCACCCGCGCAGCCACGGCGAGGAGGCGGAGCGAGCGCGGTCACGTGGTGAAGTGACGTCACCGCGCCGTTGCTACCGACGCTCCTCTCCGCTCCACGCCGTTGCTAGGGAGAGGAGGACTGCAGACGCCACCGCCGCCGCCGCCGCCGCCGCCGGCGGTGGAAGGTTTGGGGTCGCTTATAAAGTGCATTCGCACTTAAAAGAAAGATGCATTTATTCACCGACACCTATTTGTGTTGTCGTTGTACTTGATTGCTAGAGCGGATCTCAGCTTTGAAATTTCGTGTCAGTACTCCTTTAAGCGGGTGCATTAGCCCTTCTCACGCCCGATTCCTGGCCAATCCCCCACGTGGGTATGTGCCATGTCAGCGGCCAGGCAGCGCGCGCCCATCTCCCCCCGTTGCTAAGGAAGACGAGGAGCGCGCGCACCCGCAGCTGTTGCTATGCGGACTACGGCGGCGGACGATTCAGGCTCGCTTAAGAAGTGCATTCGCACTTAAAAACGGTTAGGCCGGGAGGTTAACACGGTGTAGACCCTGGTTCGCTACCGTGCACTGGGGGAATGGGGTTCAGGTAATAAAAGGGCGGGAGAAGAGGAAGAGATAGGAGGGAGAAGCGCGCACTCTAGTCCCGTTTCAGGCACTACAGTCTTTCACGCAAGTTCGTTCCGCTCAGGAAACGTAAAAGGGCTTTCGTCGCCTTCTGCGAGGTCGATGGATACGACCGGTGACTTAGAACAGTTTCTACTGTAAATGCCCGATTGTCTAATCGGCTGTGCGCGGTGGAAAGCACGCTCCTCTCCGACAAGTATTCGAGGCAGTGAAACAGCACATGCTCTTCAGTCTTTTCCGCCCCACAGGCTTCACAGTGGGCGCTGCTGGGCATCCCGAAAAGAAGGAGTAGACTTTCGTGAAGGCCTTCCGTATGGCTGTCTCGACCCTAGTTAAGATTACTTTGTAGGCATTGAGTTCAAAGTATCTTGAAATGAAGGGGTGACTACGATTTGGTTGACACACTAATGTCCTGGAGGAATTCAAAAAGTGTGAACAGGATTTTGCGCTGAGGCGAGGAAGAGGGCCATGGTCCAAGTATCAATCTCAGTGAGAATGGTCCAGGGTGCAGGCAATCAATTTTATTTTGTAAACGGCACCTTGAGTAGGCATAAGAATAGCCCTCCAGTAATATAATGTCACGTGCGCAACTGTGGGATGACGGCACCATCAAGTAGGACGGACATGCTAACGGACATGCTAATCCCACCCGCGTGGGTACGTGCCGTGTGATGCGGCACAGCAGACGACGACGAAGGAGCGCGTTGGCTAGCGGCTCGTATGTTTGGGTTTGGTTGCAATATTGCTAGCCACCAACCGGTGCTCTCTCTCTGTTTCACCTTGCAAGTTAGGCACCTCGCCTTATAAATTCTTTTCCCCTGCGTCTTCGTGAAGACACCTTCCCTGCGCCCTTTTTGACACGACGCAATAGTACGTTCAACAGTTTCAAGTGAATGACAATTATCGGAATATAGGCTTGATGTTTGGCCGATCCGATGTAGATGGGAATTTGTTAGTGCTGCATTAATACTAAGCCTATTCTCCAAGTGGCGGGGTAGGCGTTCTGACAGCAAAATTCTAAAATATCGGTTTATGCAATGTGAAAATTCGTGATGATACTGTGGCAAGGACCATAAACGGTTCCTTTCCGTCAGAGCTAGTGCCCTAGGCATTGTGGCGGCATCATGCTTCGCAAAGAAAATCTTTCTTTTTCTCATTTGTAGGCCCCTGCGGGCAGCCCCGTCCGATTTCTCGTTTCCCATAATACCACTGTGGCCTGGAAGCTACTGGAAGGTAACGCGATGTCCAGTGACGTATGCGAGATGGTGCAAATACTTTACGTCGCACTGGACATGTTCGAGAAAGTTGAAACAGTTGGCAGGTTACAAACGTTGAAGTGCTGCCCTTGAATCAGAGAAAACGGTCTAAAATGTCCGAGACCGGGGTAGAATGTACCCAAGTGCTCCTCTAATCGTCTATAGCTCCGCAGAGGAAGGCGAAGTTCCTCGCTCAAGCCGATATGACCATGCTTTGTCAGCTCACGAAATAAAAATTCCCGTGGAGCTGCATTCAGTTGTTGCCGATTCATAGGTAAAGTGTGAGTGCCTGTGTAACCATTCTACGTACTGAGCACGATGGAAAAAATTCTTGCTTGAATCATTAACAGCTTAACGGCAAAGTAACTGCCACATTGTCATACGTGGTCGATCAGGTGCACGTATGATTGCGTGACCTTTAACTTCGCTCACACTGCGAAGCTATTTTGAAACGTCTCTAATATGCTCGTTACTTAAATTTTAGATATCTCTGTGATATAATGATTTCAATGTGGTAATGAGAACGCCATTGAGTTGCTGTATTTTTCTGAGCGGAGCGATTCTGGCAGTGGTGGAGCGGGCTAAAAATTGTTAGACGTGGACACCAAGTTACGCAACTCCAACTATTTGTAATTTGCACTTTTTGAACTTTTTGACAGGGGACATGCTGACAAAATACAAGTTTCGTTCCGTAGAAGGACAGCATCGTCCCGAGCACAATGGCACAAATTTTATCACAAACTTCTAAAAATTACGTAGATATTAAAGAAAACCAGTGAAGCAGTGGCCACACATTAGCAATTTTTGGGCAAATTTTCTATGACATCACATAATTTGTGTGAGCGATTGGTGACCGCCGAACTAACCGATCGCTAAGACAGATGTCTGAAGGATGGTCGTTGGGCATCTAGTTCCAATTGATCGCATAACTTGAAGGCTAAAGTGCTGCTAAAACGCCAGCAATTGTGATTTTAGGGCTGGCCCTAGTGACGTAATTACTGCACATAAAACGTCACGGAAGTTGCAAATTTGAGGAATTTTCCATTTTTCTTCCGGTTCTTCGTTTAAAAAACGTCTTTAATGGGTAGAATGGAGCTGAGTGAGGTGCTGAAACCTAGTTCTTACAAATTAAACAATGTTGTATTCTGTCCCATGGCCCGGTAGTCTGCAGCTGAGAATAACTCTATCGAATGTGTTGCATGTCATGTCAAGAAATTTCATGTACGATGTGAAGTCCGAAAACACCTTAGGCAGAATAAAAAATATCTGCGCGTTTCTGTTTGTTGCAACTAGAAATTGTCACTCTGCTGCAATTTTTGAAAGGCTATTTCAATACGACAGCTTTCTTGGGCTCCTAAAACGTGAAAGCTGTCTGTCTGTATGTTTGTCTGTCTGTTCTTGATTCAGCCACTCAGCAAAAACTTCAGGTATTTCCAGAGTCACATGTTTTATAGGCAAGAACATGTCAAGTCTAATAAATGTAAACAGATGCTCCATTATTGTAAACATTCTTCAACAAAAGGATAATATTGGACTAATTTGAGGAAGAACGCCGATACATAAGTGGTGATAGCACTGTGATTTTAAAACCCCGACACATAGGTGGTGACTGCAGTGTTATTTTAAGTCGAACTATATGTGTGCTCTATTCTTGCGAGCGCAAATTTAAAAACCCATAAAAATATCTTAATCGCGAAATACACAAAAGTGCTACCGCCACCCCCAATAGCCCCAACAGACGGCGTAGCAGTGCAAAAGTGGCAAGATTGAACTCTGCAAACCTCCAACAAATGGACTGACGCAGCAAGGGAACATCGTGAAAGGTGGGCGGATGAGACAGTAGAGGCTGCTTCGTGGCAGGAGCGCGAGACGAGTACTGTCTTTCGACCACATTTGCAGTGACGCGAGAGGATGGGCACACATTTTGATCTTCAGATTTTATTCTTTGCTTTAAACCTGTTTTTTAGCGCACATGCTTTTTAAGGCACAAACTTTTGAACGTTTGAGCAACTCAACTGTTTATCACCGCATCACCGGGTATTTGAAAGAGTGTGCGTTGTTTTACAGCAAAGTGTTTACCGTGTTAGCGTTAATAAATCTCAGGCACGCACGCGGCTCTTGCAGACCGACGTTCTTTCGAGTCGTGCCGTAGGGCACCATATCCACCCCACTCTGCTTCCCTCCCCAAACTGCCCTTTCTGTGGTGCTCTAGCCACCGTGTCCAGCTCCATGTGGGCATGTCCTAATGATTCCTTCCCCTTCATAGCATGTGACTAGCTGTGGGAGTGGGCACTGGGTAGGTCGGTTTCGGGGGTGCAAATATCCCTCGTGAAGAGAGCCACCGAAGAGAGCCATCGAAGAGCGATAGGCTTATTCTTAGATGAAACCAGAGATATCTTAGATACAACGGAAAGGGAACGCAAGGACAGCCAGTGGTATTAAGTTTAATATCAAGACGGGTGAAAATAAACACTTAACACAAAACAATAAAAACACTGTGGATGAGCAAAACAAGTTCAGGAAAGCAGCGGTGATAAGGCAAACTTGATAGACACCGGCTGCAGTCAAGGCCCACGCACATATGCAATCTTTCTCGGATGAAGACACACTCTTGCTTGGCTGACACACTAGTCTACTCTTTCTGCTATGTGGAACGCTTCCATAACTAAGTGGTGCCTAAATAGCGTTAGTGGCAGGAAAATAAAGATAAGCGGGTGTTCTGGGTGCCCGCCTACGGGAGGAGGAAATCAGTAACAAAAACGCATACGCATTGGCTAGCGAGGCTGTCCAGCCATGCTTCAAAATTGGCTTCCCCGTCCTATTCGTACAGTCCGACCCCGATCCAGACGACAACAAAGCCGTAGCAAAGTAAGCATTCAAGAAATTGCTGGTGAGTTTGATTCCCCAAGGTTAAGCTGGATTGACTGTAGGATTTTATCGTCGCATCAAATTGCGCTTGCACAAGGAATCAGCTGGTGCTGCACTCACCGAGGATGTGCTAGAATTCATTTTATTTGTACGGAAACATACAAGCAAATAATTATACAGGCGAGGGTCCCAGAGTCTGACGACTGTAACGGGACCCTCGATGAGAAATGCACAACGCAAATATATAAGGCAGCAAAACAAAACAAATACCTGACCATATCTAGTCAAGAAAAAGACATCAAAATATCAAGAGACACAAGTTTGAGAAACAGCAAACACTGAATTAAACAAAGAGACAAAAAAACAACAGGAAACGAACGTGAACTACAACATTAATAAAATAAAGGCATACAAGAACAAACACTTGCAGACAACCATGAAATATAGGTGGATTTCCTATGTTAACGACAACAAAAATCTTTGAGGCGTTTTTTAAAGATGTTATGGATGATGAAGACTTTATGTTGAGAGGGAGGCCATTCCACAATGAAATTGCTGCAAAGCAAAAGTTTTTCTTGCCGTAATTAGTATGCACAGTAGGTAATAAAAAGTGTTATTGGCTGCAAACCTGGTGAATTTCTTTGTCCTTAAGTGAACAAGATCTATGGCATCGTATGAAACGTAACAGTGATGTAACTTGTAAAAAAATATGCCTAAGTTATAGTTAAATAATTGATTCACTGGTAATATATTGTTCTCGCGCAAAAGAGGTAGAGCTGAGTACGATATGAATTACATGTAATAATGCGAATGGATTGATTCTGGATGTGTTGAACGGAAGAGATATGGGAAAATATGCATTACCCCAGGAATCAATGCCATAATTTATATGACTATGAATAAAAGCGAAATACAATGATAGCAGTGCATGATGAGAAAAAATGGCCGTGCCTTCAATAATGCCCGGATTCCAAATGCAGTTTTCTGCTTAAGTAGTGCAAAATGAAAACAAAATGTAAGGCTAGGGTCGAGTTCGATGCCGAGAAATGATGACTGTTCGGACGGATAAATAGTGTGAGATCCGAGAATAATGGCGGGGAGAAGGCTGGTCTGCTCTTGGAAGTCCTGAAAATCATGAATTTAGTTTTTTGTGGGTTAATAACTAAGTAATTGTCGCTACACCATTAACGACTTTATTGAGCACAGTATTCAAATGGGAGGTGAGAGAAGTTATAGATTTATCGCATAAGGATATTGTGGTATCATCGCATATAGGACACCATGAAAGGAATGAAGTATTCGGAAGGTCATTAATATACAAAATAAAGAGCAGCGGACCCAAAATGGAACCCTGGGGTACACCTTGGTTAAATGTTTTGGTTTCAGAGAAGGTGTCAGCCACATATACTGTGTACTGCCTGTTGAGCAAATAACTTTTTAATAATGTTGAGGTGGCCCTGTTACCCATATGCTTCTAATTTCTCGAACAAAACAGCGTGTTTAATCGTATCAAATGCTTTAACTGAAATCTAAAAAAACTGAACCCACAAAATTTCCGGTGTCGATTGATTTTTTTATATAGTCTGTTAAGGAAAGTAAGGCTAGGTTAGTAGAACGCCCCGATCGGAAACCAAACTGGCAATCACTCAGAAGATTGAATTTACATAAATAGCTGTTCAGGCGCTTAGCAAATAACTGCTCAATTAATTTACTAATGGTGGGAAGAATAGAGATTGGGCGATAATTAGAAATTGACAGCCGGTCGCCTTTTTTAAGACGGGTATACCTTTGCTTTTTTAGGGAGGAAGGAAAAACGCTTTTTTGGAAGATAAGGTTGATTATGTTACTGAGCGTGTCGGAAATGAGATGAGCAACCAATTTAAATGACGTATAGAAACCCTATCCAGGCCAGCACTTGTATTTTTTAGAGAAGAAAGCGTGGCACAAACTTCGTTTGCGGTAACAGGTAGGTGAAAGAAAGAATGACTGGCTAGCACGCTGGATGTTATGACGCACATTTATATTCTGATGGGCTGGTGGGTGCGTGTAACAAGAGGAAAAAGTATTCACTGAAAGCATTGGCAATGTTAATGGGTTGATGCAAGGTTATGCCATTATGGATAATTTTACATGTAGCAGTGCTAGTTGTGGATGTGTTAAGAAAGTTGTTCAGTAGATCCAACTGTTTTTTAGGATTGTTTTTATGTTTAGTGAATTCGGATTCATAGTAACGCTTTTTTGCCTGTTTTAATAGAATGTTTAGAAGAGAACAGTACTTTTATAACGTAGCGCAAGCTTAGAATTGAAGGGTTGCCTTTTTGTTTTTTCGGTAAAGGTTATCTTTTTTTCTGATGCTTTCTAAAAGCCCACTAGTCATCCAAGGGTTATCCGGGTGTTTATATTTCCTTTTACATTTGACCGTGGTTGTGCTTAAAGATACCGCCCTTAAAAATAACGAAGAAAACTGTTGCAGAGCTTCCTCAGCATCACACAAAGAATCAACTGCCGACCAGTCAGTTTCTGTGATGGCTTCAACAAACTTGCCAGAATCGAATAGGGATGTGTAGTACATAGTGTTTCTACATGGCACTTCAGTGTCAAAGGTAAGAAAAATTGGAAAATGATCAGTTACGTCAACGTCCACCACGGCAGACAGGCGAGGAGGCGTTATATTACATAATGCGTGATCTATGAGTGTGCGCGATCCCTGTGACGTGCATCTAGTGGGGGCATTAATCAAGGATTCAAGACCAAACCCTGAAAAGCAATCAGTGTAAGCAGTGTACAAGTTGGAATCAGTATCGAACAAGTTAATGTTGATGTCGCCTACTAAAAGGATGTCTTTATTTTCAATAGTTAATTTGTTGAGGATAACATCAAGGCCAAGCAGAAAATCGGAGAGGGAAGATGAAGGCGAACGATAGATGCAACCAAGAATGAAGCTTTTATTGTTATGTGATAAGAAGGAACGGTCCACTTCGACCCAGACTGATTCGCAGAGGCTGACATTTAGCGAAAGATCATGTCTGCGCATGTACGAGACGTCACGCGAAATAAAAACTGCAGTTCCCCCATGGCTGTCTGTTGAACGATGGCAGTACTCGGTTTGGTATGAGGGAAAAGCGTGCAAGTTACCATCAGAATCTGAAAGCCACGTTTCGGAAATGCAAATAATGTGAAGTTGTGATTAAGTGAGGTGATAAAGCTATTGATTGTGTCAAAATTTTTCCGAAGGCTTCGGGCATTAAAGTGGATCAGTGACCGATTGTGGTTAGAAAGGCGGAATTTCGCTTCATTTGGGGACAGCAAAGACATTGGTTACGAAGCGAGTAGGCATGGATCAGAAGCAATGGGATTAGGCATGGATTACGTGAACACGCGCAGGTCGCTCTCTGTGGCTATGCGATAGACCTTGCTGTCTTCCGTTTTACGGGCCTTGATACGGCAGTTATCCGTCCACAAGAAACGCCAGCCAAATTCCTTCTTTAGTTCCAGGGCCTTAGAGAAAAGTTTCTTGTTTTCGAAAGTGAGGTGCTCGTTGATAAAAACAGGGGTCGGGGTAGCACCAGAGAAGCCGATGTTGCTCGTGTTGATTCTAGCTTTCCGCGCCTTTCGGACAAAGTCGTTTTTCTTTTCACGCGAAACGAACCGTGCGATGATGTTCTTTTCATTCTTGTTTGACATAGTTGGGACGCGGTGGATAACATCGATTTCGCAAGGTTCGACAGGGCACTCAATAGCGTCGCACACACTCTGCAAAATGGCAACGCAGTCTTCGCCTTCGGTTACAGGAATTTCCTTTATCTCGATGTTGTTGAGTCTCGAGTATTGCTCGAGCTCAGCCACCCTTCTTTCCAGAGCTGCGTTCTGTGCCACAAGCTGTCTGTTTGACGCTATTAGTTCTTCCTGCTTCGCCTTCATCTCGTCATATTCCTTGCTTATGAAATCCACACTTTCTGCAAGTTTCACTTGTTCCACAAGACCTAGCGTTTCCAACTTAGCCTTAACCTTCAAGGTAAGCTCCTCGACCATACCCTCAAGTTGCTGATCGAGTAGGGACTCAAGATCGGCAATTTTCTTAGCGAGTTGCGCTGTTGTAGGCATGGTTGGGACCACCGAGCACATAGAAAACAAAAGGACGCTGGGCAGCAGTTGCGGCAAAACTAATACCAGAGAACATATGTAGCCAGAGACCAACCTGCGTGTAGAACAGAGAGCGCTCAGGAAATGGTCCTTGTTGCCGCAACTGCTGCTGCCAAGTGAAGCTGCCGGTGCCTTGCGAGTTCCTTTTGAGCACCCTTGGGGATGGCGACGAGTCGACGGCGCAGACGCAGCAGGCTGCAGACGGCGCAGGCGCAGCAGGGATTCTTGGGGGCCAACGCTTGACGCACACACGCAAAGATGCGGCGCAGGCGCGCGTGGATTTAACCACGGTGGCGAGTGATAACTCCGGAACTCGGGGTGTTGAACCGGCGACGCCCGAACTACCTGCGTGTATGTAGTGTAGAACAGAGAGCGCTCAGGAAATGGTCCTTGTTGCCGCAACTGCTGCTGCCAAGTGAAGCTGCCGGTGCCTTGCGAGTTCCTTTTGAGCACCCTTGGGGATGGCGACGAGTCGACGGCGCAGACGCAGCAGGCTGCAGACGGCGCAGGCGCAGCAGGGATTCTTGGGGGCCAACGCTTGACGCACACACGCAAAGATGCGGCGCAGGCGCGCGTCGATTTAACCACGGTGGCGAGTGATAACTCCGGAACTCGGGCTGTTGAACCGGCGACCGAACTACCTGCGTGTAGAACAGAGAGCGCTTAGGAAATGGTCCTTGTTGCCGCAACTGCTGCTGCCAAGTGAAGCTGCCGGTGCCTTGCGAGTTTCTTTTGAGCACCCTTGGTGATGGCGACGAGTCGACGGCGCAGACGCAGCAGGCTGCAGACGGCGCAGGCGCAGCAGGGATTCTTGGGGGCCAACGCTTGACGCACACACGCAAAGGTGCGGCGCAGGCGCGCGTCGATTTAACCACGGTGGCGAGTGATAACTCCGGAACTCGGGGCTGTTGAACCGGCGACCGAACTACCTGCGTGTAGAACAGAGAGCGCTCAGGAAATGGTCCTTGTTGCCGCAACTGCTGCTGCCAAGTGAAGCTGCCGGTGCCTTGGAGTTCCTTTGAGCACCCTTGGGGATGGCGACGAGTCGACGGCGCAGACGCAGCAGGCCTGCAGACGGCGCAGGCGCAGCAGGGATTCTTGGGGGCCAACGCTTGACGCACACACGCAAAGATGCGGCGCAGGCGCGCGTCGATTTAACCACGGTGGCGAGTGATAACTCCGGAACTCGGGGCTGTTGAACCGGCGACCGAACTACCTGCGTGTAGAACAGAGAGCGCTCAGGAAATGGTCCTTGTTGCCGCAACTGCTGCTGCCAAGTGAAGCTGCCGGTGCCTTGCGAGTTCCTTTTGAGCACCCTTGGGGATGGCGACGAGTCGACGGCGCAGACGCAGCAGGCTGCAGACGGCGCAGGCGCAGCAGGGATTCTTGGGGGCCAACGCTTGACGCACACACGCAAAGATGCGGCGCAGGCGCGCGTCGATTTAACCACGGTGGCGAGTGATAACTCCGGAACTCGGGGGTGTTGAACCGGCGACCGAACTAACTGCGTGTAGAGCAGAGAGCGCTTAGGAAATGGTCCTTGTTGCCGCAACTGCTGCTGCCAAGTGAAGCTGCCGGTGCCTTGCGAGTTCCTTTTGAGCACCCTTGGGGATGGCGACGAGTCGACGGCGCAGACGCCAGGCTGCAGACGGCGCAGGCGCAGCAGGGATTCTTGGGGCCAACGCTTGACGCACACACGCAAAGATGCGGCGCAGGCGCGCGTCGATTTAACCACGGTGGCGAGTGATAACTCCGGAACTCGGGGCTGTTGAACCGGCGACCGAACTACCTGCGTGTAGAACAGAGAGCGCTCAGGAAATGGTCCTTGTTGCCGCAACTGCTGCTGCCAAGTGAAGCTGCCGGTGCCTTGCGAGTTCCTTTTGAGCACCCTTGGGGATGGCGACGAGTCGACGGCGCAGACGCAGCAGGCTGCAGACGGCGCAGGCGCAGCAGGGATTCTTGGGGGCCAACGCTTGACGCACACACGCAAAGATGCGGCGCAGGCGCGCGTGGATTTAACCACGGTGGCGAGTGATAACTCAGGAACTCGGGGGTGTTGAACCGGCAACCGAACTACCTGCGGGTAGAGCAGACAGCGCTTAGGAAATGGTCCTTGTTGCCGCAGCTGCTGCTGCACAAGGAATCAGCTGGTGCTGCACTCACCGAGGATGTGCTAGAAAAGTGGTGAGCCTATGGGCAGAAGCACCCTCAGCTTGTTGAGTGAAATCCGCCTCCCCTGGCGGTCGTTATCTGAAAATTCTGTACATATAGACCAAACCGACGGTGCAACATATGCTGTGGGAGCAGCCTGGCCTATCAACGCAACCGCTTAACAATTTTCCGCCAGGAGTTTGGGTCTTTTTAACTGGATGACTCAGCGGCAGACCGCCGATGCGCGGTAGAGGCTGCTGTCTCTATCTCGGAGAAACTGCTCCCTCTACAGGAGTAGACCACGGAATGTGAAGCCCCGTAGCTTAACCCTTCGCTTTCCTTTCTCCACGCAGACTAACGTTTTCTTTACTTGGTTAAATAGCTATGTGGTTGTGTGATTACCCAATAATCAACCTCGCATTTTTTCGTTTTTTGTCACCCCGACAGGAAATTTTCATGCCCATGTCCAGCCCTTACTATGCGGAAGAATGTGTTGATTATCCAGAGTCTTATTCTCTCCGCCCTACCAAGCAGTGCATCTCCTTGGCTATTGCGATTACAGATTCGAAAATTTCTTATTAATTTTTCTCCTATTCTATTGGCACTTACTTTTGCATAAAGTGTCTAATTGCAATTGTGAACTGCACTGTTTCCTAATACCCTAGTTACATGGCGGAAGTAACCGCAGCTACGTTTAACCATGGTTACGAAACTTTACCCGCGGTTATCACAAATTGTGGTTTTGGCTGTTACGCGAAATTCCATGTGTGGTGACCGCGGTCACTTTGTTTTGGCGGTTAAAAAAATAAATTACCACACTTTTAACTTCACAATAAAAAACAAGAGCGAAGCACTGCAGACAAAAGGAGATATCGTTAAAGCAGTCGCTTCAGACCCAAACGCAATGCACTCGCGCGCGGGGAGGATAGGGGATCCCCGACCAACAGCCTGCAACCGGCTTCGTTTGCGCAGGCTACTCGGTATTGGAACTGTTGGGAGCTTAAGGCTTAGCATCGCGGCGGATATTTGACCGCCGTTATCCCTCCAACTGTGAATTACAATCCATAGCACAATTTTTTACCGCATTAACATCCACTTTCTCGCATGTAGAAGTTCTTTTCCGTGATAAGATTGATTTCGAAGAACAGCGAGAAGCTGTTGATGCTGAGGTCTGAGCCCGTTCGAGGCGCTTCAAGTGCCGTGCGGGCAGGGGCGCCGGCGTGTTTGCAGGCACGGCCGACGTCAGCGCCGACCATTTCCGAGTGCTTAAAACACTTCGTGATTGCCTGCTTTATCCCTTTGTAAGACGGACGATGAGAGGAATTTACAAAATTTGCGCGGCTTCTCCCGTAGTTGATCGGGAAACGAGCTGCTCCTGACGGGCAGACGCGCTGATTGCGACAGCGACGCAAAGAACGCAAACGCCTCTTGGGAGCAGCTTTGGGGCGCCCGTTAGTTTAGAAACTTCGCCTCCTCCGAACACCAGGTGATTTTTTTTTTCGCCTCCGCTGATGCGCCGCCACTTGGGTCCAATCTGACTAGTGTGATTTCGAGCACTGCGGCGGCGGGAACTGCGGTTAGCGTGATCAAACTGAGGTGGCCAAGCTCAGTTTGCGTAAACCATGGTTAGCGGGGAAACCGCAGTTTCGTCTGTCGTGTAACGCAGCAAACTGCGGTTTTGGCTAACCGTGGTTCGCTTAACCGTGGTTAACTGTGCCCGTGAAACTAGGGTATTATTCGTTGCTGAATCGGCGTTCTTCTAGAAACTATCTCTGGCCCCATCCTCCTAGCTATCTAGTGTTTGATAGGCTTGCATATTCTTTACCCTGTATCGCTTGTTTAGCTTGATCACATTGACCCCGGCGCTTCCCATAATACCAAAAAATCTTTCACGTTACCCGCTACATCACTGTGGATCAAAACTGCGATTCCGTTCCCTTTCTTTCTTTCTTTCTTTTTGTGAGGTCCCCAAGAGCACAGAATATGCCCGCTACTCAGTTCCATGGCACCTTCTCATGTTCATCTGACCTCACTATGCCGAATAATATCCTACCTAATGTTGCAAAGATCCTTTAATTGTACAGCTAAGCTTCCCTCGCTAAACACAGTTCCTGCGTTGAACCTTCCAAGTTAAAGTCCCAGGGTGTCCAGACCCACAATTCTTGGCACCCTCTGCTTTGTCGCTGGCCTGACCGGCGCCTTGGTCAGGTGCTCAACAGCCGGTAGGGACTGAGGGCCAAGGATTGGTCAATAATAAAAGGTTGGGCAAACTACCACACCAGCGGGGTCAGATCCTTCTCTGGTGAGGGAGTCCTGTTTGTGTCCCTAAGAGCCTTTCCAGCATAGTAGCACCTATCTCTTTTAGCCTCTAAGGTGCCCGGGATAGTGTTTGCGTGCGGACAAGGCAGCACTCCCTACCAGGGATACTTTGACACCAAAAAATAAAAAACAATAATTAAGAAAATGAGACAAAACAGAGAGAGAAAGAAAAAAATTGCGCCCACCTCCCCTCACGGGAACCCTGGTGTGATGCGACGCTGAGGGCGGTTCAAGCGCAAGCGGAGAGCAACCGTCGACCGAAAGGCTGCCGGACAGCGGCACACCGGTTATATGCGGAGCGTGCCAGAAGGAGAGAAAACCACGAGAGCGAGAGTACTGCACATGCGCAGCACCGCGCGCAGCGCCGCCCACCGGCGGAGTGAGAGCACGCTGGGCCGCACAACCGCAGATGTTGAAAGAGAGTGTTCGCTCTCACCTGGGCACGCGCCGTCGCCAGTGCTTCTGCCGCGGTTATGACGCAACACAATCCAACACAATTCACTTTAATCCAATCCAATTCAAATCCAATGCAATCCAATCCAAGTCAAGCTAAGCCAAGCTAATCAAATCCAATCCAATGCCCCTCGCGAGAGAGTGTTCGCTATCGGAGAGGAGAGGGGGAGAGTGGAGGATAGACGCAGCCTTGCGGACGACAACAACGGACGCACGCAGGAAGGCAGCGGTGCGGACAACCACAACGGACGCACGCAGGAAGGACAGCCCCGCCGGCAAGAGATGCACTCAGCGTCGCATCTAAAAATAAAATGAAAGGAAACAGTCGCGTGTGCGTGTTTTCATTAGAATGTCCTAATATTCGGACCGTTAAAACCCCAGGCTGGGCTTGGCGCTTCTGATACACGCCAAATAAAATTCTTTATCTGAAAAAGAAAGTGCGATGATATCGTAAATGTCGTTTTGCAATCCGACACGGTTTTGGGCCAAGTAAAAGCTGAGAAAGCAGGCAAATAAAGAGCGGCCAGGGCTGTTGTCCGCGAAAAGGAATCAGAAGGCCGAAGCGTTTTGATAAGATAATCACTGGATGGCGCTTTTTGTTTATGGTATTTAGGAGGCGTCGAAGAAAAAAAAAATTTCAGTATTTCCACTGCGTGGATAACGGCGTGGCAGCGGAGTACAGGGGCTCGAAAGGACATCCCAGTTGCGCCCTGAGTGGGATCCTATATGTGCCCCGACCATCATTAGATTTGAGCTGTGAGTTGCACTTGATTTTCCCTGAATGAAACTGCAACTCAATGCTGATATAGAATTTCGCTAATTTTTGCTTAATGGTGGTGTGCCCACGGCTGGGCACGGGAGCACATTGGGAGGGCCTACGGTACGCCGCACCGTTACAGGCGAGGGAGTAGACCATTGAGTCTCGGCTACTAACTCACGGTTGTAGCCCAATGGGTAAGACCACTGACACAAACTCTGTGTGGTCTACCAGACACCGGCTCGAATCCAGCCGGTGCCTGTTTCATTTTTTTGCGAATGTAAATGCTAGGCGCATGGACGCGGACGGACATTGTGCGGTCGTAAGGTACTCCGCACCTAAAATGGCTGTGGTTTAGCTTTGGTCAGCCCAAAATGAGAGCGAAAGCTTTCGCCACCGCGTACGGCTCTACGGCGCACGTGCCCTCCTGGGCTTCCTTCGTGGGGCCCGTGTAACGCTTTGGCGGCGGCCTCCTCGCGTTCCTCCGCCAGGCAGCGACACGGGTCGCGGGCACTTCTCCGTTCAATCCTCTTCTATTTTACCCTGCCGCCTATCTCTCTCCGCCATCGGGCCACTGCTCTGTACCACGCGCTTGCGCAGGGTGGTGTGGTTTGACCTCCAGTAGTCAACGTCAAAATTGGTAACCCCGCGCAGATTTCTCGAGGTACGTAGTGGAACTTTCGATGTGATAACGTTCAACAATTTGTGATAACGTTCAACATTCCAGACGGTCTTCCAAAAGATGTCATCACAGCTGTTCTTCAATTAGTTTAACGAAGCAAAATGGAGAGACGAGTTAGTTGGTTCGCAATTTCCATGAGTGAAACTTAAGCGCAAAATTTTTTCACAGGGACGAGAAAGGGAACGACACAGGCGCCTGTGTCGTTCCCTTTCTCGTCCCTGTGAAAAATTTTTGCGCTTAAGTTTCACTCATGGAAATAGTTTAACGAGACGACTCGGAAGCCACATTGGGTGACAGCCGCAGTCACTACCACTTTCAAAGTATGCTTTCAGTTCCCTCGCATCAGGTGCTTGAACTCAGCTACTGAGAAGTCATCGAACGAAACAGTTGCACTCTGAACGCGGCGACACACTAGCAGCCGCGCACACGTAAGAGAATAAAAAGGCCTCAGAAGTAAACACAATCTACTCACAGGCACGGTGCCCGCAAATGAACAGAGAACATGCCCGTTCTGACTGAATATTAACCCTCAAATAGTCCACCACTTTACTACATTGCAGGTGCTTGCAATCAGCTACTAATAAGCCAGCGATCGAAACACTTCCACTCTCGAGGCGACTACACACACTATAGTAGCAGTGCACACGCCACACACGAAAAATGAAGGACCAAGAAGCAAGCACAATCTACCCACCGAAAAGGCGGGCGTGTATCAGCAGACAACGCAGTTGTCGTGGCTACATATTGTCACTCACAATACTCCCCTACCTAATTGAGCTTCCAGGGCTTGAAATCAACTACTGAGGAGCCAGCGAAACCACTATTGCAGTCTGGACGCAGTGGCACAGACGCCAGAGGATAAAAGCCCCAAAAGCAATCATAATCGACTTACTGTCAAGGCACGCGCGAATGACCACAAAACGTCGTCATTCTGGCTAAATAATACCCCCCACAATATTCCGCCACTCTGATAATGTTCAGGGGCTTTAAATCAGCGACAGCGAAACCAGTTAACGAAACAATTGTAGTCTGGACGTGAAGCCAGCTAACGAAACAATTGTGGTCTAGACTTGAAGCCAGCTGATAAAAACAACTGCAGTCTCGATGTGAAGCCGGCTAAAGAAGCAATTGTGGTCGGTACGTGACGGGACGCTAGTAGCAGCGCAGAAGTAAGACAATAAAGACCATAGAAGCAGGCGTAATTTAGAGCTTCTAAGCGGTGGAAACGAGTATAGCATTGACACCGTAAATGACATCCAAACTGCAGCAATCCGAGAGTTAGCAGCAACTATTGAAGAAGCACCATGTGGTAAAAAACCTTGAAAGGTAACTAAAAAACAAAGCAGCTTATGACGGAGCGTGAGAACATGAAATTGCCGGGTACGGTGGGTCAAATTCAAGTAGTGGAGCTTAGGTTTTCAACAACCTCAGGAATAGGCCGGGTTTAGAAACGGAGACTCGGCAGTGGATCACATTCATGTTATCAACCAACTAATAGAAAACACTGCAGCAGAGGTGGACGCCTTAAAGAACCAAGGAATAGGGCAGACCTACGAGGCACGATGACTGACATCCCCGTGCCGGGGAAAACGTACTAGCAGATGACGGCGATGGACCGGTGGTGAAAGAAGAAAAGAGGAAGACCACTGGAACGTGGGGGAGGAGCTCGCCTTTGGTGAACCTTGAGCGTCAAGCATTGCGCTGCTGCTTAGGTCGGCCCACTTACGTCCCGATTAGGGTGTTGTACTTAGAAGCCGGAGTCCCAACGCTGAACTCCAGGTTGAAATACCATACAGTCAATGCATTCGCAAAGTTCTTTGAGTCCTAGCTGGCCAGACCACAGGCTTTTTTCCTCCAGCATGCGATGTCGTTTTTTGGTTCCTATTGGTCTCGTCTCCGGCGCACAGGTCATTTTTGCCAATTCGTTGCTTACTCCATTAAACACCACCCTCCTTTCAGTTCCCGCCTTGCAGTTACCATTCACAGAAGTAAGGATTTTGTTTGATAATATTATCCCAAAAACGCTAAGCTTCTCCCGCCTAACATAATCAATAACATTCTCCTGGCTCACCAGTCCGAATACCCATCCCACGTGGTCATTGCAACTCACGCTTCGAAAAACTACAAAAAGGTCAGGGTAGGTATTTCCTCTCCGACATTAAACTGCTCTTTTTCATTGCAATTACCAGATTTCATACCGCTTTTTTATGCAGAATTTCTCGCTGTACTCCTTGCATTCCTGAAACTTGATCCGGCGAATTCTTCCGTGATGTTACTCACCGACTCCTTGTCTGTTTGCATGGCTCTCTCCTCGGCAACTTTACATCCTATTCTCAAAACGTTTTATTCCTGCGTCCCCACTCACGTAGGGAGATTCGGCTAGTTTGGCTGCCCGGCCACTGTGGGTTAACCCTCAATGAAACCGCTGACATATTAGCTAAAACAGCTTTGGCTTTACCGATCGTCGCGGTTCTTTCCCGTTTTCTTGCGTGTTGTTGGCACGTTATCGCCAAAACCTGTTCAATCAAGATGCCTCCGATCATGTCCTCAACACTTCTCCTGAACTTGAACACCTCAGGTACCGCTGGAAGAGAAGTTTAAGCCGAACTCGCTTAATTGTGCGAAGTATAGCGGTCTTCTTTTCGTTGTGGTGTACCACCACCTAAAGGGACACTGATGTGAATTTGTCAAGCTCCCGCTTTTGCTTTCACTGTGTAGACTGGCTCAAATTAGCACACTTTTCATCGTTTATCCGGTTGATAAGTCGGTAATTATTTTATAAAGCGGCAATAAAGAAAAACTACCATGCGCGGTCTGTGGCGGCCGCACCAACTAAAGGCTGTGACGTCGGGAAGAGCGGGCACCGTGATTGGACGATGTCCAAAGTTAGCATTCAAACAAGTTTCGGTTTCGGTTCTGTAAAACAACATGCTTGACATCCGACGACATCGTTGGATGGGCATTCTCGAAATCTCAGTAATCGTCGTACCGCCCTCTTGCCATGTTGTCGGCTGTAATATACCTAAGATAAGCCTCCGAGGACGACTTGGCATCGTCGAAATCACTAGCCGAGGCCTACGCAGTGCATGAACGCCCTCCGCGTCACCGCAGACGCACAAATGCCATGCGCTTTTCCCGCATATTCGGAGCTTGCCTCACTTATGCCCGTATCGTAAAAAGCGGGTTTGCACCAGGCCAAGAGTCTGCTGATTCTGGCATGTGCCCACTGCCCGCAAGCCGTCGGTGCTTGTGGAAAAGCATGTCAACGAGAACTGGCTAACGCGTCAGTGTCAGTCTGAGCGCGTTCTGCGAACTCGCTCATGGAGCAGTGGACGTTACGGCCCAAAAATGGTGAACTCAGGTTAGAAAACATCGGCCGAAAACGAAAAAATAACTTACAAAAAAAAATTGGGCCCATCTCCCCACGAGGGGGGACTCGAGTAAATGCGTCGCGTAGGGGGTGGGTGTATTGCGTTAACGTTAGTGTTTGGGGGGTAGTGGTGGGGTGGTAGTGGATGTGTTAACTATTATTGCTTATTACTATTAATTATTAATATTTCTTTCATATATTAATTATTACTTTCATGATTTTGCGACTCGAGTCCCCCCTCGTGGAGAGATGGGCCCAATTTTTTTTTTTTTTTTGTGACGCAAGAAGTGAAGGCAAGGAGTAGGTTGTTGTAAGTCATTATTTATTGATTTGTTGATCTTGTCATTGTATTGGACGCTGAGAACGACGGCTTCGTGGTCGCTAAAGTATACTGTTAAGGGGTCTTTTAAGCAGTGGTCGTGCGTTGCAGCAACTGGTGAAGTCGAGATCGATGCAACTGCTGCCGTGTATCAGCAGCTTCTTGACGTAGTTTGAATGAGTCAAGGATATAAGGCGCGTTCCTACCCTTTGATTCTGTATCGCTTTTGTGGCGCAGTGGGAAGAGCACCGTGTACCTCGCGTTGCGCCCACAGGGTCGTGGGATCGAAACCAGGCGCTAATAACTATTATTTTTTTATATAGTGTAGGGGGAGGGGTGTGGACACGTTGTTGAGAGCGAGGAGGGTAGCGTGATGCGGGAGAGGAGGAGTCGGGGAGAGGGCGCACCTGCGCGCTGAGCTGTTGCGGACGGACGGCGGACGCTGCATGTGAGTTAAAGAAATGCTCTGCATTTAAAGGTGCACCTTCGGGGATTCAAACTTGCGACTTGCAAAACAAAAATTCCTTGCGCTTTAGACCACTCGGCCACGAGCCAGCGTTGCCGAAGCGGGACGTATAGGGAATATAATGCACAACCAGTTATTACTTCTATTTACTTTTAGCGTTTCAAGTACTTTAGGTGACTATTTGTTGTATGTATAGCGCACCTACGGTCAGCGTCCCCCAAACTTCCACAATATCTCACGTGTAGCAATTGCATTTCTTAGATGGAAAAGCGTTCGCAGATGTGTCGTCGTGCTCATGGCCTTGTTCACCCAGCGCAAACACGTGCTTCCGGCTCTCTAGTTTTGCGCTGTATGGTAAAAGTTTTTTTTTAGTTCCTTAGTACCTATATTGACTTCGTTCACTCTTCTTTCGCCTTCAAGTGGCATTAGAGTTTCCTACTAGCGTAAAGTCAGCGAAGCGTCGCATGTCCACTTGTGCAGCGCTTTTGTGGAGCGACCCGGACTCGGAGCTTGTTACAGTGTACAAACTAACAAAGTAAACAAAGGCACATTCTTCCATTCACAAATGTGCTGTGGCTTAGTTTCAACTGATCGAGCGAATGGCGACGACCCGTCGGCGACCGGCGGACTAAATGTTGGGCCGACTGACTCGGTCGCGGAAGGTCGGCGAGCCGTGCAGTAGCGCAGCCAATTGCGAGTTCATCTCCTGCTGACGTCACACGAAAACGCCACAGAAAATGGACGAGGGTGCAGAGAGGAGGACAGCATTTTAGAATTGATTTTTCTACTAAATAATATCGCGTAAACGCGCTCAGAGTGGTCGAAACATGGCCTATAGACTCCGGACAACAATTTGCGCTAGAAATCCCGCAATGTTTACAAATCACTTCAGTGTCCCTTTATACGGCATTTATATAGGGCATCTATTCACACTAAAAACAGCGCAGGGACCAGGACGGAAGAAGTGACAAACTAGAGCTCTGACGATCAACTGAAGTACGATATATTACACAACATTAAATACACGAAAAAACCAGTGGCTACAAGCATGCGCCCGTTAGAGTATAAGATATCACTCGAAAGTTTGCAATGAAAGCTTACATTAAGGATTAAACAATCAGACTTGGTGTCAAGCTAGCTATCTGGTACAAGTGACGTTCAAGTGGCTAAATATGCCACCTCTTTCTGCAAAAGGGCAATTGATGGCATGCTCACGCATTGTTCCCCTTGAATGCCAATCAGTGAGGCCCCCAATATTTCCCGTGAGCGAGCGTCTCGATAGCATTTCAAAACCCGCGTTTCTTTTAACTTTGGATGGCAATCAAATTTTTTGCATTTCTTGCAATGTATTGCAAGATTGCCGCCCGTTCCTGTCCGCATGGTGTAGGCATGTTCTCTAAGGCGATCATTCAGACATATACCAGTCTGGCCTACGTAAACTTGTCCACATGAAAGTGGGATTTCCTACACCCCTTTGTCCACACAATTCACAAACTGGGTTTCATGCTTATTCGCACATACGGCTGTTGGGCTGTCATTGCAGTTTACCTTGGCGCACGAAGACGCCAGTTTGTTGGGCGCAGAAAAACCGTCCTTAATTCTGCGTTATCCCCGATCTTCTTCAAAAGGTGTGGTACCCTATGGACGTAGGGTATGACGTTTAGGCGGCCCTTGGGAGTTTCTTCTTGTGGCCGGGTTTTTGTGAAGTTTTTGAAGTTAGTGAAGTTGTGAGAATGTCCTTTCCAGAACTTTCTCGGCGGAGCTGCGCAACATAGGGACCGGGTATCCTGTTTCATTGAGTCTCTTGATTTGGTTCCCTAAGCTGTTCGTCTCGGTGTGCGGATAGAACAGTACTACTGAGTTAGTTATAGCCGCAACAGCAATGCCACGTTTTACCACTTCTGAGTGGGCCGAGTAGAATGGAAGCAGGCCTTTTTGCGATCTTGGAGCGTATTCCCAGCTGACATGACGCACGTCGAAAGTAATTTCTAGGTCTAAAAACCTCAACTTACCACGTTCTGGCGTCTCACTCGTCAGGTCTAACATCGTCAGGACTGTCGAAAACACGCCCAAGATCTCCGCTTCTTGCTTGGAAAGGTCACCATGTACTTAAACACAACCAGGAAGTCATCGACTTAGCGAAAGACATTTACGACGGCTGGATTCTGGAGGGCGGTTTGCAGGCCCCTGCCGAAGACCACCAGCAGTATGTCACTCAGCACTGGAGCAATGGACGAGCCAATGCACACCCCCTTCTTTTGAGTGTACAGCTTATCGTTGTGAGCGACAAATTTGGAGCGGAAAAAGAAAGCCAACCTTCCAGGAATGCTTCTGTGCTGATGCCGCATTCACTCTGAAACCTGGTGTTCCCTAAACAATCGATGGCTTCACTCACAGCATCCAAGACCAAGACATGAGGAAGGTGATCCACCGATAACCGCTCAGATTATCATAGGGTTGCGACTCAAGGAAGCTTGAGAAGGCTCTGGGGCTACGCACCAAGAAAGGCTCCTCTACTGGTAGTTTCGAGAGAGAAGATAGGAGGAATCGCCCAAACGCCTTTTGCCACATGGCTCTTTCAGTTAATATGACCCTAGGGGGCAACTCTCCTTGTGAGTCTTGGCGCTGAAGAAGCACTTCAGGTGTGAACCTTTTCTCTTTTTGGTTGTGGTAGCGAGCGTGCTCAACTCCTGAGTCTCACAGAACCAGAGGGCATCCTCCTTTGCTCTTTCACGCTTTTTTCCTGACAAAACACTGAAGTTTTCCGCAATCGCTTGATCCGCCTTTTCTTCATAGTCCTTAGTACCTGCTACAGAGAAGCATCTTTGCTTTTCCGTGAGAAGTAGCTTCAAATCTGCGTCCTGCAGCTTTTCACCACGTCGCGCTTCTTGCTGCACCGACGTGCGCTCTCAGGTGGCAGTATGCTGACTCCTTCCAAAATACAGCGTTTTTTTCTTCGCTGATGGCTTTTCTGCTGTGCTTCTCACCAGGGAAACCAATTCTGGTTTTTCCAGTTGCGGCTGTAGGCAGTATTTCGGTCTCAGCTTCAGGGTATTTTCTACTCCTCGCGGCAGAGCTTCAATCCCCAGAAGATCAATCTTCTGTTTTCTTTTTTTGCAGCCGCTCTTTCCTTGGAAGACTGGCCAGCATTCTCTTCCAGGCAAGCTGGGTGACGGCTGAGGCTACACGCCGGTCCGTTCCTACGAGGGCTGACACATGGCCAGTAGGGGCCGACTACGAGTGTGCGACCTGTAGGCAGAACTGAAGAAAACGAACTTGCCACTGAGTCTCCGAGCGAAGGATATGGCATATCCTGGCACTGTGGCTCGCCGAGGGCGGTAGTAGCCCGGTCATGGCTGTGACTTCGGGAGGGACGTAGGAATTTCTGATGGCGAAGGCGAACATGCATGCCCGGCACGTAGCTAAGACGATGATTTTTACACACCAAGGCGAGGTTATTGTACTATGAAGGAAGAAACACAAGAAGACAGGCCCATTGTACCAGAAATACACCTTACTAAGGATTGGCGTTGGGCTACTTGGGTACAAATTAGTCACACTAAAAACAGCGCAGGGACGAGGACGGAAGAAGAGACAAACTAGAGCGCTGACGATCAACTGAAGTACGATTTATGCCTGGCCAGTCTTCCAAGGAAAGAGCGCTGCAAAAAATGAAAACAGAAGACTCATCTACTGGGGATTGAAGCTCTGCTCCGAGGAGTAGAAAAACCCTGGAGCTGGGACCGAAATACTGCCTACAGCCGCACCTGGAAAAACCAGAATTGGTTTCCCTGGTGAGAAGCACAGCAGAAAAAGCCAACAGCGAAGAAAAAGAACGCTGCATTTTGGACGGAGTCAGCATACTGCCACCTGACAGCACACGTCGGGGCAGCAAGAAGCGCGACGTGGTAAAAAGCTTGCAGGACGCAAATGTGAAGCTACTTCTCGCGGAAAAGCAAGGCGGCTTCACTGTAGCAGGTACTAAGGAGTATGAAGAAAATGCGGATCAAGCGATTGCGGAACACTTCCGTGTTTTGTCAGGAGAAAAGCCTGAAAGAGCAAAGAAGGATGCCATCCGGTTCTGTGAGACTAACGAGTTGAGCAGGCTAGCTACCGCAATAAAAAAAAAGCAAAGGTTCACACCTGAAGTGCTTCTTCAGCGCCAAGAGTAACAGGGATACTTGCCCGTTTAGGATCATAGTCACTGAAAGAGGCACGCGGCAAAACTATTTTGGCCGATTCCTCCAATCTTCTCTCTCGAGACTACCGGTAGAGGACCCTTTCTTGGTGCGCAACCCCAGAGCTATCTCAAGCTTCCTTGAGTCGCAACCCTCTGATAATCTGAGCAGGTTATCGGTGGATCTCAAGGATATGTATTACTCCCTTCCTCATGCCTTGGTCTTGGATGCTGTGATAAAGCCATCCATTGTTTCGGGAACACCAGGTTTCAGAGTGAATGCGGCATCAGCACAGAAGCATTCCTGGAAGGGTTGGCTTTCTTTTTGCGCTCCACATTTGTCGCTCACAACGATAAGCTGTACATTCAAAAGAAATGGGTGTGCATTGGCTCGTCCATTGCTCCAGTGCTCAGTGACATGCTCATGGCGGTCTTCGACAGGCGCCTGCAAACCGCCCTCCAGAATTCGGCCGTCGTAAAGGTCTTTCGCTACGTCGATGACTTCCTGGTTGTGTTTGAACTACATGGTGACCTTTCCAATCAAGAAGCGGAGATCGTCGGCGTGTTTTCCCCAGTTCTGACGACGTTCGACCTGACGAGTGAGACGCCAAAAGGAGGGAAAGTCGAGGTTTCTCGACCTAGAAATGACTTTCAACGTGCGTCATGGATGCTGGGAATACGCTCCAAGATTGCAAAAAGGCCGGCAGCCCTTCAGCTCGGCCCACTCAAAAGTTATAAAACGTGGTATTGCTGTTGCGGCTATAACTAACTCAGTAGTACGGTCCTATCCGCACAACATGACGAAGAGCTTAGGCACCCAAATCAAGAGACTCAGGGAAGCAGGATACCCGGTACCTATGCTACGCAGCTCCGCCGAGAACGTTCTGAAAAGGGTAAACACTAACTTCACAAAAAAAACGGCCACAAGAAGAAACTTCCACGGGCGACTTAAACGTCATACCCTACGTCAATGGGGTATCACACCTTTTGAAGAAGATCGGTGATAAGGCTGTTGTATGGACGGTTTTTGCAGCGCCCAACAAACTGGCGTCTTTGTGCGCCAAGATAAACTGCAATGAAAGCCGAAGAGCCGTATGTGAGAAAAAGCATGAAACCCAGTTTGTGAAGTGTGTGGACAAAGTGGTATACGAAATCCCACTTTCATGCGGACGAGTTTACATAAGCCAGACTGGTAGATGCCAGCCTGGCCTACACCATGCGCACAGGAACGGGCAGCAATCTTCAATACATTGCAAGAAATGCAAGAAACGTGATTGCCATCCAAAGTTAAAAGAAACGCGGGTTTTGAAATGCTATCGAGACGCTCGCTCACAGGAAATATTGGAGGCCTCACTGATTGCCATTCGAGGAGAAATATGCGTGAGCACGCCATCAATTGCCCCTTTGGAAGGACAGGTGGCATACCTAGCCAGTTGAACCTGACTTGTACCAGATAGCTTGACAAAAAGTCTGATTGTTTTATCCTTGATGTAAGCTTCCATTGCATACCTGGAGTGATATCTTATCCTTGAACGGGAGCATGCTAGCAGCCACTGGTTTTTCGCGTTTTTAATCTCGTGTAATACATCGTACTTCTGTTGATCGTCAGCGCTCTAGCTTGTCGCTTCTTCCGTCCTCGTCCCTGCGCTGTTTTTAGTGTGAACAATGTGCACCCAACTAGCCCAACGTCAAGCATTAGTACGTTATAAAGAGCAAATCTGATAACCTCCCCCTTTTGCCACTTTTGCCAAGAAATTGAATCCGAAGAGCATTTCTTTCGTTTTTGCCACCGATTTTCTCCCCAGCAGAGAACGCTGCTGGATATTCCCCTGCTACGTCTTGGACTGCCTTTGACTGTACCGGGGCTTTTGTCGTTTGGGGGACTAGGCTGGGCAGATGCCATAGGGAGGTGTGCAACGCCATCCACTCCTTCATTTCGGAGACAGCTTGCCTGCAGTGTTAAAAACATACCGATTGTGCTGACTTTTGCTATAATTTTCCTACTCTGTTGTTTTTTGTGTGTTTTCTCTCTCTCTCTCTCATTACCCTTTATCAGATTCTCTCGTCTGCTCCATTATTTTTCTTCGCATGAGTGATTGTAATGAAAACAAATCTTTTCTTAGCCAATCCCCCTAAGTGGTTATGCGCCATTTTCCGGGACACACCACCACCACCACGAGAGGGGAGTGTGCTGGTGGAGCTGGTGGCCAAAGAGCGCTGCAGGAACGACGGCAAAGATTACGCTCGGAAGGCGGTTCCGGATCGCACCAAGGGCGTGTTTGCGCCTAGCACCGAGAACCGTCCCAGGAGCTGTCTCGGGGGACCCACCGCTGCCACCCTGGTGCCTGTTCCCGGGGTGCGTTACGGGCCAATGTTTAGGGCCAAGGCCTAAACCGACCAGGCACAAGCGCACGGGTGGAGTGTTCCAAGCGGGGGCCATCGCAGCTCTGCCTTCACAACCGGTGCCACAGAGGAAGTGTCCCGCCACGTTTTCGGTCCACCCACAGTGTCCACGGACAGTTGTCAACAAGCTCCACCGACGGGGCACCAAGACGCTTCAGCGACGTCCCCCCGTCACAGCATAGAGCGGACCGTGACGTGAGCGTGTCGCTTTCTTTCTCTCACCACTTGAACTCTAGTTGGGACCTGCGGTTGCTTCAGCGATGCGCCTGTGTTTTCAGTGTGATAGTAGTTGGCGTCCCTTAGTTCCTGCGAAAGTGTATCCGCATCAGAATATATGTTTTTGTCTCGTTCGTACGCGATGGCGTACCTTTTCGTCGATCCTCCTCGCCGGTTTACATGCCGCCATGCTAAACACGCGGGCTCACGATGACGCGTGCATGGGCCGGATTATCCTTCACAAGCAAACCACCCAATTCCCGATACGATAGGGTATACCACAAGGAGATAAAATCTCGCCAAAATTGTTCACAGCATGTGTGGCGAGCGTGTACAGGAAGTCTGTCTGGGAAAGCTTAAGTTTACGGATAAAGGGGTTATGCGTGAGCCATTTGAGGTTTGCAGAAGACAGAGTCTTGCCAGCGAATCGGCAGAACTACTCAGCAATTGATTCAAGAACTAAAGACAGATTGCTTCGCTGGGGGGCTAAAGGCAAACATGAATAAATCTAAAGTAATGATAAATAAACATGCTGAACGCGTGTTTTTCAGCAGAGGGGACGTAAAACTGGAACAAGTAGAGGAATATGACTCTCTTGGCTTGATGGCCAGTTGATTGATTGTAGGGTTTAACGCGCCGACGCAACGCAGGCGATGAGGCGCGCCGTAGTGGAGGGCTCCGGATTAATTTTCACCACCTGGGGATCTTTAACGTGCGCCGAAATCTCGTACACACGGGCATTTTTGCTTTTCGCCTCCATCAGAAAAGCGGCCGCCGCGGCCGGGAATCGAACCCGCGACCTCGTCCTCAGCAGCGCGACGCCTTAGCCACTGAGCCACCGCGGCGGGTCCTGATGGCCAGTTCTGACCCCGACCACGATAAAAAAAATCCGCGGAAGAATAGGAGTCCTTTGGGGTGCACTCGGCAAGCGTACACAACTGAGGAAACATAAAAAACCTGTATCCCGAAAAAAGAAAAGTATTCAACCAATGCATTCTGCCGGTGATGTCACATAGAGCGGAATCTTGGCGCCAAATAAGCAACAAGAAAGCAAGCTTAGGTTCGCCCAACGTGTCATGGAGTGAATATTAATTGTAATAAAGCTTAGACACGAAAAACAAACAATCTGGATAAGGGAGCAAAGTCGAATAGAAGATAATATATATCAAAATAAGAAAACATAAACTTGGGCGCGCGGTGTAGCACGAGGAGTTGGCAACAGGTGGACCGGGGTAACAGAATGGGTACATAGAGAGGGGACTAGAAGAAGGTGAGCGCCATTACCTCGATGGAAAAACGAAATGAGAAAACTCCCCGGCCATCTTCACTAACCTGAAACCTAGGGAGGGGCGAAGCATCCAGCGTATATGTGTATTCTTGGCCCCCTTGGCGTTTATGCCAACGGAGTTGAAACCATTGCGGGTAGAGGTATACAGCTTTGCTGTATAACTCTCTTGTCTTTGAAGCACAAATCTCTAGCGCGAGGCGTAATCGAGTGTCCAGGTATTTTTTTGTACGCGTTACGAAGAGCTCCAGCGTGAGGGGAAACGAGTGTCCCGGTGTTTTTTTTTTTTTGAATACGCGTTACCTTCTAGCGCAAGGCGTATACGAGTTTATCGGTGTTGTAGTACCGTGACTGCATAAAACGACGAATACGACGGCGAACGATGACAGGAGTCTCCAACAGCCTGTGAGGTGAGGTTGCCGTTGTGACGACGAAAAGGACGGCAACCAGCGGGAAAAGAGCCACGCAGTACTCGTGGGGGGATTGCACTTAGTGTGGCTGCGCCGACAAGAAAGAAGTGGCCAGCCAAACGTGGGCCAGTGGGAAGTGGCCATAAGCGAAGAGCTGGGGAGATCAGGCTGTAACATTGGAGAACGCCGGGAGGACTGGACGGAGCAGGATCGAGCTGCGCGACGTAAAGGTGGAAGACTCGAAGCTCCTCGGGTTTTGGGGACCCGAGCTAGAGAGGGGTCTACCTGCCGCCTTGGCATCCTGCGGCTGAGGCTCGACTCCTGACTCATGTATACGCGCAATGCTGCCTTGCTCCACCCTTGGACGACCCTCGGCCTGCTGCCCGTCGGAGACCGGCTGTTGCATCCTGCCCGCTCCTACACGGTGCCGTATCGTGAACGGCTGCCGAGCAGACCGTTGTATACGAGAACAACTATGCGTCTTCCTCGTCGACATTCCGGCACGCGCGACCACTTCATCGTAGACCCTGGACGCCTCGCCCCGCATCCCGAGAAGCAGCCACGACGCCCTGCGGACAATGCTTCCTCGCTCCTGAACGTTTGGTGGGGGCTGTACTTTCAATTTTTGCTAGAGTTTGTATTTCCAAGTTTTATAGAAGTATCCTCTAATTTTGAGTTGTAATTTCTTGCCGTGTGCGTCCTG
The DNA here is from genome assembly GCA_013339765.2 of Haemaphysalis longicornis. Lineage (NCBI taxonomy): Eukaryota > Metazoa > Arthropoda > Arachnida > Ixodida > Ixodidae > Haemaphysalis > Haemaphysalis longicornis. The sequence goes on from CM023451.1 coordinate 16,644,067, forward strand.
GTTCAAGAATATATGCTGTTGTGCCGTTGTCAAACACCGTTGCCTAATTATTCCCACTGTGACAGGTTCCAGTCGCCCCAGAATACCTGGAAGAACCTCAGAGAAAGCTTCCCCTCAGCACACAGCCCAAGCCCCTAAGAGGCATTTCCCCTAAAATTTGATGGCAGATTGGACTCGGGGAGAGCAGGACTGAAACAGGTTATGGCGATTAGGAGACCCCTTTGTCCTGCACTCGACCTAAATAGCCTGTTGATGATGATGATGAGCACCGTATTGATAGTGCTTATAACGCCCTGTTCTTTCCCGTGCCACGTGTGCTCTGTCCCTTCCGTATTAAAAAACGCCATCCGCGTTTTCTCCACCAGTATACACCTGACTGCCCTTAGCGGGATATTCAGCTCATTCATCAAAGTGGCAGAGCGTGCGGGCCAGTGCTACAAAATATGCCCACAGTCATTAAACCTCCCCATACTCTGCGATGCTTATAAACCACTGAAATAATACCGTTTTCATGTCTGGTAATTCTTTCTTTTACTGAGTAAGTGTCTTTTCTTGTAAGTTGCGCAAGGATGCGGCAACATATTGCGATAAGCCCTAGGGGCAATCGGTGTCTTTTCTTGAGTGAAAATAAACGTGGCTCTTTTGAAAACTGTTTATATGGTTGGAACACTTTTTCTTTTGGTCGGTTTGTGGACTTAAATATTTGGCGCTGTTTTAGCTGTACTGTCTCAACGTTGATGGGTTTTTCGAACTTTTATTATCGTTGGCTATGTATATTCTTATGTATGCTTGTGTATGTGTAAATGCATCACCAGTACACATCTGCATTTCACTTTGTTTTGTCCAAAACACGGTTGTTTTGGGCTATTCCATCTGCCTCATTACACCTCGCCAGACTGTGGGATGCTTATAACCACTGCAATAGCATTGTTTTGATGTCTGGTATCTCTTTCTTTCACAGAGTAAGTGTTTTTTCTTCTACGTTGCGGCAGGATGCGGCAACATATTGCGATAAGCCCTAGGTGGAATTGGTGTCTTTTCTTGAGTGAAAATAAGCATGGTTCTTTTGAAAACTGTTCATCTGGTTGGAACACTTTTTCTTTTCGTCAGTTGGAAGACTCAAATATTTGGCGCTGTTTTAGCTGTACTGTCTCAATGTTGATGGGTTTTTCGAACTATTCATTTTGGTTGGCAATGATAGGCTTGTGTATGTGTAAAGTATCAGCAGTACACATTTGTCATTTCACTTTGTTTTTTGCAAAACACGATTGTTTTTGACTATTCTATCTGCCTTATTTTCTGCCCCTTGTGTATTTGCCGGTGTGGCGGGAGCCTGCCAAGCTGATTTTCCATCTTTTTTTCTTATCCCCCTTCATCAAATGAATGCCAAAGACATTACTATCTGTTTTGTGCGTCCCACTGGTGAAACATGTGCTGAATTGGGACCGCGTGGAGTTGAAAAGTGAAGACATCAGGCATTGTTCGATAAACAATTTGAGGGGTTCTCTCTGCACGTTTTAATTTATTATGCAAATGCAGGTCATGCACATTCCAAAAAAACTGAGCTGCGGGTTTCTGCCGACGTATCACAGAGCAGTGTATTTTATGGCAATTTCCCGTTTCTCCGCCGCATGCGCTCTTCACACTGAATATGTGACGGGCAGAAGTTCACTTGGTCGAAGTCATACCCCGCGAGCCAGTTTTTGCGTTCAAAGCTGGCAATACGATAACAACTAAACCGTAAGCGTCAAGGACAAATCCACCGCTGCAAACTTACGCCAACCATTTGGGACGAGGGGTAGTCTTGTAAACAAATGAATGTGTGTGACACTTCGGTACCTTATGGCCTGAAGCTTGAGTTGCACACTAACAAAGTGAGAGACATCGGGCAGTTTTCTGACTGGGCGCAATTTCTTTTGCAGATACCGCATACGAAGATTAACACACAATTTCGCACCCCTATCGATAATTTCGGGGCCACAAGGTCAACCTATTTAACATGGACTGTCCTTGCTCGGGCAACAGGGGACAGCCCTCAGTAAGTATAAACATATAAGTGAGCCACACAGTAAAGAGAAGTGCAGAATTATTTCATTAAACCTGAACTTCAGTGGTAGGTTCGCAAACACATAACCCGTGCAACTTGTGAGCCAGTGGTGAGCGAAATATGCATAGCAAGAAAAGATTTTGATAAAATGCATCGGGAAGTTGTAATCAAGAATATTCATTTCCTCTGTAAAAACGTTAAGGTTTTCCTAACGCCACACATTCGGAAGCAGCAGCAGAACAAGGAACAGCCCCATCATGCCGCTACTCATGAACGGTGTGTTTCCTGGTGGTCATGATTGAAGCACATAAGCTTCCACACAACTTGAACGAATGCAACAAGCCCCTAGTGCCTGACGCAACGACCCCGTAGCGCAAATTATCCAGACAGTTATTCTCTTTCGATCAAAACAAAGCTTCGTAAGAATAGAGAGCAGTCTGTTTTTCATTTTAATTGACCAGTTCACGAGCTGTCAACATGTATGGGCATTGGAAGCCCGACACGGATGCCATTGTTGTTACAGCAACTTTTTGTAGCAAAAGCTACACAGGCCGAGGTTGAGCAGTTCCGCGTGTGCCTTGAAGGGCCGTTCTGCGCAAGCACGAGCAGCATTGGATTGGCTTGGCTTGGCTTGGCTTGAATTGAATGGGATTGGATTGATTGTATTTTGATTCGGATTTCAATTGGATTGGATTGGGTTTAATTGGATTGTACTGGATTGGATAAACCAATTCAATGGGAGTACGGGTGTGTAGAGAATTAGGTCTGCACATTCACCGGTCTGCGCATTCCAGAGGAGTGACGTCATAGCCGCGGCAGACGCCCTGGCGCCAGCGCGTGCCCAGCTTTGTGCCTCCGTTGCGGAGTAGCCAAGTCTGACGCTGCTCCGGAGGCGCTTGATAGCCGTCTCGCGTGGCTCCTGGAGAGCCGTGCTGCGCATACGCGAGGAGCAGTAACTGGAGTGGACTGGACCGACTGGAGTGGACTGGACTGGATTGAATTGAATTAGATTGGATTGGAATGGAAATTGTTTGAGCAGCAGTAAGCATGATAATTAGCTAATCCTAGACAACCAGGAAACCTAAGAATAACCAGCTGAATCTTAGCTCACGCTACATATATCCTGGCACTGCTAATTTTTTTGTCACACCATTTCTCATCTCTGTTCCCCGATTTGCGCGTGAAGCTTGCTGTCCATCAAACCATTTGCCTCATATATAGCAACAGAAAAAGTGTACACATCCCATTTACTTACTATATGCGTTCAACAGGATAAAACTAGCGCATTTTCTTGTAATGACAATGAGTTATCTGCTTCTTGGGTTCATATCCTCAGTCCGTATGGCACTAAGAGGGATTTAAATAGAGTTTTTGACCACCACCTATGACTGAACTAACTTTATTTATTTTACAATGCCGCCAGCCATGTTACCAGGCCTTAGGCCGGAGTGGGCATTCGGTATGTCACGTGAACGGATGGTGAGGTTGTCTTTTATAGCTCAGAGAGATGGACGCAGAGAAGCCGTTGACAGGTTTAAAACAACACCCATTTAATGAACACTCGAAAAACCCTAAAACAAAGCCCTCAATAAACTACACACCAACGATAAACACTCACATCTCTAACAATCGCAAATTACAATTCAACTCTAAACCCGAAAATCTGTACAATAAAGTTCTACCCTATTAGCTTGAATAAAATTATTCCATTACCCTGTAGGTGATCTCTCTAAACCACAAGTCCCTAGTTGTGTCCTACAACTGCGTCCCTTACGGACCAGCAGCTGGTCGATGCCGGACGCTAGAATCCCCACCGCCGAGACGCGGAGTATCGCTCAGGTGTCCTTGCGTGGGTTTGGAGACCACTTCGACGACTCGGACTCAGAGTGGAGCTCCTGCGACGGTATTTCATTGCCTACAGTATTCAACGACGTGTCGGCAAAGTTATGTGCGAGGTTTTCTCGCCTTGACTCACGCACATCACGAAGACACGCGGTTGAAATCATCCACGTGGTTTGCCTGAAGCCTCACTATGCCCGATGACCAACCTTTCCATTCCGACTTCAATTTATTTTAGGATCGGATAGATGCACTCTTAAGCGATGTAATGCCGCGAACCATGCTTTATGTATTCTTGTGAATGTGCTTTGTCGTTTGTTGTAAGCGTCTGGCCGCGCCCAACTATCTTATTTGTATTCGAAACGGAGTGCGTTGAACCTCATCTTTGTTATGTCGCATAGGGAGAGTGCATAGAGGGAGTGTTTCGTCTGTCGTCGCTAGAATGAAAGGTTTTCTGATTGCTAGTGTCACGATCTAATTCGACGGTTCCATAAAAGATAAATAGTCGCAGGTCGAACGCCCTGCCTTTCAATTCACCGGCATCGTCTGTGCAGTATTCACGTCACTTTATCGACTGCTTTTTCGCCGCTTGTGTGTACTTGAAGTTCTTAGCGGGGTACACGTTCGCCCCATAAACGTTGTTGCGCGAACAACCCTTTTTTCTTCCTCCATGCATGCGTCGCCCGGGCCCACGTGACGATATTTGTCGAGCGACACATCGAGCATACCGGTGCCTGTTAATGCCTTTCTCGTTTGCTTTTCCTCCTTGTAGAGGGCGCTGGGAGTATTGAGCCAAGGACGCAGATAGAAATACGGTTTTCAAGGCGGAAGCCAAGCGTTACTAATCAGACACTTCTTCACGGCTGCATCTGGTCTGCGTCTCTCTGGTTGTTTCAATTTTGTTAACAGCGAAGCTGTAATTGCTGGTCTAAGTGGGTTCGCTCTTCGCCGTCGTAAAAAAGCTCCGTCACAGTAACGCCCGTCGCTTACCGCGCACGTGAGCGTGCACTTTATGAGGAGTGCCCGGCGTAGTTGAGGCTTGCGCGTTGCTACGAACGCGCCTTATGTCCTTGACTCATTCAAACTACGTCAAGAAGCGACTGATACAACGAATGCACGCGAAGCTGAACATCAAAGGAAACGACGAAACGAAAACTTTACAGGGGGTGTTGAATTTCCAGTGGGAAATCTGTGGCGGGAAGCGCCACGCGCCTTGCAGTTCAACCCGAGAATAGGATGAAGAGGGCGGGCAGCGGGGTAGTAGAGTGAGCACGCAATAAAGAAAGACGGCAACCAGGAGGTGTTCGATCAGGTAACGCCGGTGTCGGTCTCATCGCTGTCTCTACATTGCTCTGTCTCTACATGGAGGTTAACACTACGTTCCCATTCGTGCTCCGATAAATGAAACAACATAACGGCAACACAATACAACATACACGGAACCCCTCTGACGCTTCGCATCCTCCTCATGGTTCCCCACGGGAAGATGGTGTAATTTTTTAAATGCAGAGCATTCCAGTAACTCACGATGTCACCCGCGTTGACGTCCGTAGTCCGCACCGCACCCCTCCCTACTATATAAAAAAAAATACTATCTGGCGCCCGGTTTCGATCCCTCGACCCTGCGGGCGGAACGCAATGTACACGGTGCTCTACCCACTGCGCGACAAAACCGACACAGAATGGGACACCACGAACGCGCGTTATATCGTTGACTCATTCAAATTACTGCTGACGAGCGCTCTCTCGTCAGCAGTTGCCACAAGTGCAACAATATTAACGTAACGCAAACTACTTAACGTCGTGCGCCCCCGGAAATGCTCTGCATTTGATCATGCCCCTCGCGAGGGGGATGTTTCACTGCGTCTTCTCTCGGTCGCGGGACCGGTGGCGCCATCTGGCGGAGGCGCGCCACAACTCGTAGGATTTACTTTCATTTTTCCTCCTCTGTCTCCCTCCGTCGTCGCGGCAAAGCGGCTGTGGCTGAGAGCGGAGATCATTAACAGTACAGTAACCAAAGCACAGGGCAATGACTCGATCGCTCACTCTCCTGCTCTCCCCTCCTCCTCCTACTCTACACCTAACACCACGTAACAATCACTTTATATGAAACATTGCGGTTCATTTTTTGTCTTTGCTAGACAATTTTGTGTATGCAACGTCGTACAGCTGGCGGTAAAACATTAGTGGCATTCCAGTAGGGAAAAAATTTGCCATGGGGACGTTGAAAACGTGTTCGCATCCGAAGTAGAGTTCTTTGTGAATTGTGTTTAATGCTTCAAAATTAATCTCCTCCAGTCCGTAACGACATTCGATTGTTATTGTGTGCATAGCTGATTACCCAAATAAGCAATAAAAGGTTTTCGTACCATCCAAAAGGGTATTTCTCGCACAACGATTGTCACAGCTCTAATTGATTCTTTACGTGTTTTCCTTCAGGTAACATTAAAGAAGGTTGTGCTTTAGTTTTGACGATTTTAATTGCCATGTGGCCGTTAGGACTGTTCCACCATACAGTAGCGGCGCAGACGACACATTCCCTAAACTCACCGGTTGAATGAAACAGCACATATTACGGTACCTTCGCCCAAGGCATGGTGTAAGATATACTTTCAGGTGTGGACACTGCAGCCCAATAATCTGTCAAATAGAGTAGGTAGCACCTTGGTGCCGCGCGTGGACCTTTGATTGAAAGGACATCTGGTGGCAGAACTCCTAACTAAGCTTCGAAGCGACCGAGGATTCAAGTGACTTGAACAACGACTGTCCGAAGACAGGTGGTTCGCAGGCACCAGCGGCATCCGTGTAAAACAACATTATTTGAGCTCACCGTGTTCTCACACAACGCGATCTTAACGCGTAATTTATTGCATTGTTTAAACAGCTGCGACATTTCGGGCGTCCTAAGTTCATTAAGACGCGCACGGAGCTGCTCAGAACATTGCACACCGGCAGTGAGTTTGACGACGTCGATTCGTCTGCGCTGCTTCGTGCATGGACTTAGCTCAGTTGTGCAACGTCATTTACGACGAAGAAACATGACCGTACTCACCGCCAGTTTAATCCATTTCACAATCTGCTAACTTTCATTGTATGTCGGGGCGTTGTTCCGGCAGCGGACGCTTTCTTTTGCCGCTGCTTGTACGGAGTAGCTTGGGGGCTGTAGCCAACGGTAAAGTCGACGGAACTGCATCGTTTGCGCGGGTGCAGCTCTTCGTCAGTTAGTAGTGCATAACCTCAAAGCACCAAAAAGAACCCTTTCACGCAACCGCACTCTCAGAGAAATGCTGACCGCAAGTAGCAGCATTTTCTGCTAGGGATGGCTGCAGAGCACGCATTCATTCGTTTGAGATCGCAGGTAACGTTAATTACTGTCACTTTTTCTTGCAATCCGTTGCAGTACGTACTCAATAAAACATTTGCACCCCATTTTTTCCTTGCGCTACCATAAAAAGCGCAGCATAAAATCTCATTTGTGTGAGCGCTCAACGGCTACCGCGGCACGCATTCCCTTCGGTTTAGTGTTTTACAAATTCTCTTGATTGTTACCGACTCAAAACACATGCTTAGAACACGTTGAAACAGTGGGGCGAGCGCAAGGGCTTTCGCATGGCTTTCTTCAAATTAACTTCTGCGCCCCCGGCCGGCGGAACCAGCCAAGCTGCGGCGAGCAGACATCGAGCAGACGACCGGTTACCGAAGCTGCCGAGAAGGCCCGACAAGGAGCCGAAGGGATCCGAACACCTCCGAGTGAGCTGCGCTCGGGCAGCTTCTTTTCTCTGCCGCTGGAGGACGCTGCAATCAACGGTGCATGAGGTGCAAGCGGGAGTACCCACTAGAGGATACGAGAATCGAGACAGCTGATGATGCCGAAGGGCAGGACTTCATGTGTCGAATGTGTGTAATGGAGTCGCGCCTCGACCGGCTAGAGCAGGAGAAAGAGCAACTGAAGGTACAGGTTGACGGGTTACTGGAGGAGCTGAAAGCCAAAAGGCAACAGCGGGATGTGCTGGAAGGGAAGCTAGCCCAGGTAGAAAACGTGTGTGTGCCGAGGGATGCCATTCCGGAAAGGAATGGCGTACGCCACAGGGTAAGCGCCCCGAGGGTGCCTGGCTCCGAGGCGGGAAGACAAGGGGAGGCCAGGGCCGCCGAGCATGAGGCAGCGGGCGGACATGACAGCGCTGGTCACGGAGAGGGGCTAACGCTGTCGTGGAAGAAGAGAAGGGGTCGCCGCCGGGCAAGAGCTACTCAGAGGCAATCAGCGCAAAAGTATCGGCGGCCAAAACACCCGCGCAGCCAAAAGAACCAAGGGAGCGGCGAGTCACCATTGTGGGTGACTCGAATATTGCGCAGGGCAGAGCAGGTGATTACAAAGAGGGCAGGGAGGGACAACAGAGTTAAGGCTAGCATGCTCCCTGGAAAGATGGTTAGCGTGGTGATGGAGAAGGCGAAAGAGCAGGTGTGGGACACAAGGACAGAGAAGCACCTAGTGGGGATAATGGGGGGCTAACGACGTGCTTCAGGGAAGAGGACGAGGCATCGCGAAGCAGGTGGCGAAGGGGGTCAATGAACTCCGGGCGCTTTCGGGCGACTTCCAGATCGCAGTCTCCACGGTTCCGGAAGTTGAGGGTAGAGGAGTCCACGTAGCAAGGGCAGTTGTAGAAGCCAAATTGGAAATTTGGACGCTCGCTAAAGCAATGAATTTGAAGTGGTTGACCTCAACCGGAAAGTGCACCGTGCGGGCCGGGGCCGGGCATTTGTTTTGAACGGAGTATATTGTCACGAAGCCAAGGACGACTGCAGTTGTCTTGAAGGAGAAACAAGTTTATTGGAGCGAACTTGTGCTCCCCTAACAACTCAAAAGAATACAGAAGCGGCGAAGCAGCGGTCAACAAAGTGACTTGCGTCGGCGAGCGTCGCAGAATCGAATGCCGCGGCGTCTGCTGTTCAGGCTTTTATCTTTCGGCGCGAGAGTTTCTGGAACCGTCGATTCGCATCCAGAACATTGTAGATCACAGAAGATTATTCTGAGCTAGCGGCGTTAGGGCGAAACACTCTGCTTATCCGAATGAGATAGCCCGTGCGGCATAAAAATAAAGAATGGAACACGCGCTTCGCATGGGACACAGATAACAGAGCCGGGCGCGGCCGGACATCAAAAACAAACAATAAATAAACAAACCCTTACATGGTTCGCGGCATTACCCCCCCCCCTCTAAGAGTGCATCGACCCGATGCTAAAATAAAACGACAGTCCGAACAACAGCAACAACAAAAAAAGGTCGTCATCTTGCGAAGTACGGTTTGAGGTAAACCACGTGGACGACTTCGGGTCGCGTGCGTCGTCGTGATGTGCCGGAATCACCACTAGGGATCACTTCGTAGGTTAATTGGCCAACACGTCGTAGAATCTGGTAGGGTCCGAAATACCGTCGCAGAAGCTTCTCACTGAGTCCGCGTCGTCGAATGGGAGTCCAAACCCACACACGATCCCCTGGTTGGTACTCGGCGTCTCGGCGTCGGAGGTTGTAGCGGCCGGCATCCACCAGCTGCTTGTCCGTTAAAAGAACTCGAGCGAGCTGGCGGGCCTCCTCCGCTCGTTGAAGGTATTCTTGGACGTCGGCGTTGAGGTCGTCGTCTTCTACATGCGGAAGCATGGCGTCGAGCATCGTAGTCGGCCGTCTTCCGTAGACAAGCTCGAACGGTGTCACCTGCGTAGTTTCCTGCGTCGCTGTATTGTACGCAAACGTGACATACAGGAGGACTTCGTCCCAAATCTTATGTTCAACGTCGACGTACATGGACAGCATATCCGCAATCGTCTTGTTCAGACCTTCCGTTAGTCCGTTCCTTTGGGGGTGGTACGCCGTCGTTCTTCGGTGATCCGTGTTGCTGTAGCGTAAGATTCCTTGCACCAGCTCCGCGGTAAAGGCCGTTCCGCAGTCCGTGATTAGGACTTCAGGGGCTCCAGGTCGCAGCACAACCTGGTTTATAAAGAACTTGGCGACTTCTTGTGCTGTCCCCCTCGGAAGAGCGGCGGTCTCTGCGTAGCGCGTCATGTAGTCTGTCGCTACGACAATCCACTTGTTCTCTGATCGTGACGTCGGGAACGGGCCTAGAAGGTCCATTCCAATCTGTTGAAACGGCCTCGACGGGACGGTGATCGGTTGCAGAAGTCCGGCGGGTCTTGTCAACGGCGTTTTTGGTGGCTGGCAGTCACGGCAACTCCGAACGTAGTGGGTGACGTCGGATGTAAGGCCGGGCCAGTAGTACCTCGCCTTGATTTTTCCAATAGTGCGGGCTGTGCCCAGATGTCCGGAAGACGGGTGGTAGTGGCACGCTTCCAAAATTTCGTCACGAAGGTCCGCGGGGATGACGAGAAGGTAATTCGCTCTTGTTCCGGGGCTGAAATTCTTCTTCACGAGGACGGAGTTTCTCAGGCTGAATGCTGGTAAGCTGCGTTAGAAGGTCCTAGGAACGGCAACGTTGCATCCCTCGAGCTACTCGATTATGACGCGTAAGTCGGAGTCGGCACGCTGCTGGGCGGCTAGGTCGCTCTCCGTCACGATCCCGAAGAACGCACTGTCTTCATCAGAGTCTTGTGGTGGTGGGTCGACGGGGGCGCGGGACAGGCAGTCGGCGTCGGAGTGTTGCGCGAGCTCCACCGCCCAAGACGCCCAGAGGGGTACTTCAAATTGGCGAGTCAACACAGCGCATGGTGGTCTGTTACAACCTTGAATGGCCTTCCATACACGTATGGGCGAAATTTTGAAATCGCCCACATAATAGCCAGGCACTCTTTCTCAGAGGCAGAATAGTTTTTCTCCTCCTTCGACAGACCACGGCTGGCATAGGCGATTAACCTTTCGCAGCCGCTTTGCTTTTGGACAAGAACGGCACCCAAGCCTATATTACTGGCGTCCGTGTGCATTTCCGTTTCGGCATTTTCGTCGAAATGAGCGAGCACGGGCGGGCTTTGCAGGCATTTTTGCAGCTGGCAGAATGCCTTTTCTTGGTCGTCTTCCCAGCTGAAAGGGGTGCTATCTTTCGTCAAGCGCGTGAGCGGCTCTGCAATTAGTGCGAAGTTTGCGACGAAGCGCCGGTAGTATGCGCAGTCCAAGAAATCTGCGCACGCCCTTCTTATATTTCGGCCTTGGGAAGTTCGCTATGGCTGAAGTTTTCGCCGGGTCAGGCAGGACTCCCGCGGCGTTGACGACATGGCCCAAAAACTTCAGTTCCTCCTACGCGAAGCGGCACTTCTCAGGCTTCAGCGTTAACCCCGACGTACGGATGGCCTCGAGTACCGACTGCAACCTTGCGAGGTGTTCGTCGAAAGTCCGGGAGAATACCACAACGTCGTCGAGGTATACGAGGCAGGTGTGCCACTTCAGGCCAGCTAGCACAGTGTCCATGACTCTTTGGAACGTTGCTGGTGCCGTGCATAGCCCAAACGACATCACCTTGAAGCTCGTATAGGCCCGTCCGGGGTTATGAATGCAGTCTTCTCTCGATCTCTCTAGTCCACTTCAATTTGCCAGTAGCCTGTCTTCAGATCCATCGATGAGAAGTACCTCGCATGGCAGAGGTGGTCGAGGGCGTCGTCGATTCGTGGCAAGGGGTACACGTCCTTTTTGGTGATCTTGTTCAATCGCCGGTAGTCAGCGCAGAACCTCAGTGTGCCGTCTTTTTTCTTCACAGAGTACGACCGGCGCAGCCCACGGACTTTTCGTTAGCTGTATAATGTCGTCGTTGAGCATTTCGTCGACTTGAGTGCAGATGGCTTCGGGCTCATGTGAAGAGACGCGGTACGGTGACTGTCGGGTAGGTCGGGCTCCATCCTCGGTTATTATCCGGTGCTTCGCCAGAGGTGTTTGACGTAACTTTGAGTTCGACGAAAAACACTTGCTGTAGCGACGCAGCAAAGCCAATCACTTGTTCCTTTCTTCTTGCGGTAGCGCCGGATTCAAGTCGAAGGGGTGCGGAAACTTGAAGGTATCGTCGGGTGCGCGTTCAAAGTCGGCGACTGCTATCACGTCACTTCCTTGTTGCGTTTCTGGGACGAACGCAATTGCAGCGCCCTTGTTTAAATGCTGGTACTACTCGGTGAAATTGGTGACCAAAACGTGGGATTTGCGCTGCTTAAACAGCGCAATGCCTCTTGCGACAGACACACCGCGGTCAAGAAGCAACCTTTGGTCACTCTCCACGATAGCGTCGACGTCGGGAGCAGCACCTTCACAGTAGACGGTGATCATCAAGCTTGCGCGGGGTGGCAGGGTGACGTGATCATCGGCGATCCTTACAGCTGCACGGTGTTCAGGGTTGGATTCCGGCGTCATGGAGTGGCCGGAGGAAAAAGTTATCGACTTCGTCTGCAGATCGATTATTGCGCCGTTGTCCGTCAAAAAGTCCATTCCGAGAATTACGTCGCGGGAGCAGTTGGGCAAAACGACGAACACCGCAGGGTACGTCGTGCCGTCTATGGTGACGCGCGATGCGCACGTTCCACTTGGCAACACGAGGTGACCTCCTGCTGTGCATATGAGCGGACCGTCCCATCTGGTCATAACTTTCTTCAGCTTAGACGCAAATGGTCCGCTCATTACGAAGTAGTCGGCTCCCGTGTCTACGAGGGCAACTACATCAAAGCCGTCGATGGACACCTTGACGAAGGATGCCGCCTTCCTCGAGTCCGGGTGCGTCGGGGCGTCGCATCTCGGCTTGTGCGTGTTGACAGTCGGGCATTGTGCGTCGTCGTTGTCGACGTCTTCTCAGCGGACGTCTCGGTCAGGTCGGGTAAGCGTCGCGGCGTATAGCTGTCGTCGTTGTAGGGAGTCTCGTCAGGGCTAGGTCGGGTAGTCGGAATGAGGGCATGTCATGAATAGCTGTGTTCGGTGCGTCCTTGCGTCGTTGGAGGGTTTCCGGTTTTTCGCCGTGGAGCAACTTCACCTCCAGAAGTTGCTGCTTCTAGTTTCCCCCGCGTGGGCTGGGGAACCTTCCACGGGGAAGTCAGCGTTGCTACGGCGGTTCGGCGATTGGTATGGGTAGGGCAATGGCGAACGGTTGAAACGCGCTGGGCCACGGCTGGTTTCAGATAGATACTCGTCAATCTCACGTGGTCGTTGGCCAGGGAGAGGGCGAGGTACGTCGACGGAGAAACCACGCAGTCCGAGGCTCTTGTATGGGCAGCGACGGTAGATGTGGTAGGCCTCTCCGCAGTGGTAGCACAGAGGACGGTTATCGCGAGTTCGCCATACGTCCGTCTTCCTCGGCGTCTGGTTTCGGGCTACCGGGGGTCGGGCGGGTGACAGTGGGCGGCGGTACGGCGGGGCCTCTTGATGGCGTGTTGGAGCAGGGCGGGGTCGACGAACAACCGCGGAGTATGTCATAGCTTGTGGCTCTCGGGGTACCTCGGATGGCGTAGAAGTTCCCAAGGCTTGTTGCACTTCTTCTCTAATCACGTCGGTGAGGGAAGAGACTTTGGGCTGCGGCGGCGTTGGGAGACGTTTCTGCAGCTCCTCTCTGACTGTTTCGCGGATAGTATCGCGTAGGCTGTCGGCCGGCATCCGCGTGCTGCCACAGTCGTTCGCATTGGCCGCGCCAACAAAGTTGCGGTCATACTGCTTAGCACGCATTTCGAGGGCTTTCTCAATGGTGCTGGCTTCGGTCACGAATTCGGCGACGGTTTTGGGCGGATTTTGGACAAGTCCAGCAAACAGTTCCTCCTTCACTCCGCGCATTAAGTGCAACTTCTTTTCTTCCGTCATTTCGGGGTCCGCTGGCGAAAAAGTCTCTTCATCTCCTCAACGAAGATCACGACACCTTCGTTGGGGTGCTGCGTTCGAGTTTCAAGCAAAAGCGCAGCTCGCTCTTTTCTCACAACGGTAGGGAAGGTCTTAAGGAACTGCCTTTTGAATTGAGTCCAGTCGGTCAAAGAACTCTCATGGTTCTCGAACCAAGTTCGAGCAGCATCTTCTAAGTAAAAGAAGACATGCCGGAAAGTTTCTTCGTCGTCCCACCTGTTGAAGATGCGGACGCGCTCCAGCTTCTCCAACCATTCTTCGGGGTCTTCAGCGGGGCTCCCCGGAAGGATGGCGGTTCCCGGGGATGCTGCAGGACGATTGGCGACGTTGTTTCTTGCACCATGATCTTGGTTGCAGCGTTCCTTTTCTTGCGCCCTTCTGGCATCAAACCGAACTCGGGTAGCAATCCTTGCAGTCGGCGGCCTTCTCTGGTTGGGCTGGCTAGGCGGCTTCCAGATGTCGTAGAGAGCATAAAATGTGAGTACCCCGCACCTCCACCAGATGTCACGAAGCCAAGGTCGACGCAGTTGTCGTGAAGGAGAAACAAGTTTATTGGAGCGAACTTGTGCTCCCCTAACAACTCAAAAGAATACAGAGGCGGCGAAGCAGCGGTCAACAAAGTGACTTGCGTCGGCGAGCGTCGCAGAATCGAATGCCGCGGCGTCTGCAGTTCAGGCTTTTATCTTTCGGCGCGAGAGTTTCTGGAACCGTCGATTCGCATCCAGAACATTGTAGATCACAGAAGATTATTCTGGGCTAGCGGCGTTAGGGCGAAACACTGTGCTTATCTGAATAAGATAGCCCGTGCGGCATAAAAATAAAGAATGGAACACGCGCTTCGCATGGGACACAGATAACAGAGCCGGGCGTGGCCGGGCATCAAAAACAAACAATAAATAAACAAACCCGTAGCATCGTTCGCGGCAATATTTCATTGAGGGCGTAGCGGATCTGGTGTGGAGGGGACTAGCTCCGCGGGCGGTAGCTTTTTTAGGGAGGCCAAGAGCATCTCGGAAGCTGAAATAATAGGCACATTGAAAATGCGGCAGGGACAAGCGATTGCGATCGAAGTCGATTGTACAGCGCAAAGGAAAGTACCAAAGTTAGCACACAGGATGCACAAAAGCTTAGAAAGGGGCGTGAGGTAGCAATGCAGGCGAGCGAGGAGGCAAGCGACGTTCCCCTGGTGACTGACTCTTATCGCAAACATCGAAAAAGAATTAACCGAAAGAAAAAGCGTGGGGTGACTAAGAATAACTACATAAAAATGCACGGTGGCAGATCACGGGGAAAAATGGTTAGAAGTTCACGGTCAACTAGAAAAAGAAAAAACTGAAGTATATGCCTCTACAGAAACTTTTCTTCGAGATTTAGAAGAGCCCACCAGCAATGCATGAATATATATGGCAAGGCTGTAACAGAACGGTAGGTACTAGAAGGGTGGGAGTGGTCGACTTGCTTATTCAACAGGGAGCCAATTGGCACAGAGTAAACGAAAACTGCGAAGAACATATGTGGGTTAAGGGCACGATAGCGGGAAGAGAAAGGCGGTTGGGAGTCGTGTATCTGTGGTCAGGAGATGACAGGGAGGTTAGAGAAAAGAATGAAAAACTGGAAAGATGCGTTAAGCGGGATTTCGATCAGTTAAGACAATCCGGGAGAAGTGACATAAATGCCCACATTGAGGACCTGGACGGATACTCAGACCACAACGGCAAACTCGCACTAGATATGTGTGAAAAACTTAATCTTATTGTAGTAAACATAGAGAATAAATGTGAGGGACAAATTACTTGGCAACGAAGGGAAAAGCACTTCAGTATAGACTACAGCCTCCTTTCAGAAGGAGTGTATGAAAGGTTGGCTCTAATAAAAATAAATGAAATAGGTGCCCACAGCTTAGGAAGTGACCATAAACGGATAGAATTGACTTTTGGAAAAATTGAAGGGAAAAACCAGAACACGGTGGTACACGACTTGAAATTATACGATCAGCAAATTGCTAATATTGCCAAAAGCCTGGAGACAGAAATCGGGAGACAACCTAAGAAAGATTGGCAATACAGCGAACTGATTGGTTTCATTCAAGGAAAGATAAGGAATGCAAAAGAAAGCAACTACTGGAAAGGAGAAGGAAAACTTAGAAGCTGGTGGAAGAAGTAAATTAAGAAATCTATAACACAAAGGCAGCAAGCCTCGACATTGCACAGGGAGGCCAAGCGAGTGGGAATGCAAACAGAGGAAATAAGTTTGCAGTGGAATTGGTACCGCCTTAAGAAGCTGGAAATACAAAAACTGTACCACAAAAACATAAACGAGACAGTGAGCAATGGGTCTCGAATTTACGGGCAAAGGATAAAGGCGCGCCAAGAAAGTTTTGGAATAATGTAAAGGAACTAAGGAAAAAGACCGAAGAAGTACAAATTCATTTCATCAAAGGCGAAGGCTAGGCACTAAAAGCGGAAGAAGCGGTATTTCACATACACTCAATGATACAAGAGAAGTTCAGAAGAACGGAGAAAGGGCTACAGCATTCAGGGAGTGGGGCTAGCGAAGTGCGTACAGATAGAGAGCTAAAGTTGGAGAATCTAAACTGAAAAAAAGCCGAAGAAAATGTTCCAGCTAATACGGCTGTTCCTATAAGGCTGGTCAACCTACTGGGTCCAACAAGCAAGGCGCAACTGATTCGAGCAATCGAAAAAGTGATAAAAACTAAGCAAGTACCGGACAATTGGCGTAAGAGCAGGATGAAGTTGATATATAAAGGTAAAAGAGACAGGGCTGATGCCAATTCGTAAAGACCTATTACAGTTACCTCAGTGGCATACAGGCTGGCAACGCAAGCCATAAAAGCAGAACTACAGGCGTGGATAGAGGGGAACAGCATACTGGGAGAACAACAAAATGGTTTCAGACGAGGCAGACGCTTAGACGACAATTTATTTGTCCTAACCCAATGCATGGAGGTGTCAATAGCTCAGGAGCGACCACTATGGATAGCATTTCTCGATATAAAGGGAGCCTACGACAACGTAGATAGAGAACTTCTATGGAGAATACTTGAGCTGAGGGATTAGGCCAGGATTTTATACAGCTGTTGCAGGGAATTTACAATGAGAGCGAGGTGCAAATTACCTGGGCGGACCAACAGTGCACGGAACCGGTAGTCACAAATAGAGGTTTAAAGCAGGTTTGTCCTCTGTCACCATTGCTGTTCATGCTGTACATGGCTAGACTAGAAAGAAAGCTTGAAGGCAGTAAAATAGGTTTCAATCTATGTTGTAGCCGCGAATGACAGGAAGTGGAACAACATATCCGGGACTGATATATGCAGATGACATAGTACTACTAGCAGATAGCAAACAGTGTCTGCAACAGCTCACAGATATCTGCGGGAAAGAAGCCACTGAACTGGGGTTAGAGTTTAGCACAGCAAAGTCGGGAGTTGTAGTTTTAATGACAACGCCCGTAACAAATATGTATTCGTTCAAAAAGCAGCAATACTGTGGGTAACGGAATACAAATATCTGGGCATATTGTTAAACGGAGGTCAGGCGTATCTGAAAACATATAAGGAGCATTTAAGAATGAAAGGCACGAGAATCGCCTCTATCATGAAGCACAGGGCAGGGTGGGGATATAACAGATATGAAGTAGTGAGAGGAATTTGGAAGGGAGTAATGGTACCAGCACTCACCTTTTCAAACGCAGTAGTGTGTGTCAAATCAGAGATTCAATCAGGGCTAGAAGTAAATCAGAGGGCCATAGGTCGATGGGCATTAGGAGCACACAGTAAAACAACAATGAGGCCGTGCAGGAAGACATGGGATGGGCATCCTTCGAAGTGAGAGAAGCACAGAGCAAAATATGTTTTCAAGACCGACTTTGAAATATGGATGATCAGAGATGGGCGGCCAAAGTGGTACGGTATCTTTACGCGAAAAGCGTGGACACACAATAGAGGAAAAGAACCACAAAGCTCACGACAAAGTATATGAAACCTGGAAGTGCAGGGGAAACGACCACGGCAATGAAAAATGAAGTGAAAGAAACAGAATTCAACGACCTGGAAAAAGAGGATGGATGCAAAGAAGTCCTGAGATATCTACAGGGTCCGGAAGCACGAGATCACAAAGGAAAAAGTATTCGATAATACCAAAAAGGAGTGCATTGCTTTTTGAAGCCTGAGCGGGTTGCTTGCGGACAAAAACGCTTATCCG
Source organism: Haemaphysalis longicornis (assembly GCA_013339765.2). Taxonomy (NCBI): domain Eukaryota; kingdom Metazoa; phylum Arthropoda; class Arachnida; order Ixodida; family Ixodidae; genus Haemaphysalis; species Haemaphysalis longicornis. Next base: position 16,661,976 of record CM023451.1, read on the forward strand.
CGAGTCGGTATAGGAAGAACTATGGGCAGGCTGCGGAAATGAGCCAGAAACCATGCGACATATTGTAAGGGAGTGCAAACGTATCCGTCCAGACCACAGTGGTGGAGCCATCCAGCTTCCGGAAGACCTTGGCTTTAAGGTTAGCGGAAACATGAACTGGACAGCAGTAGAGGTTAGTAAACTAAGGTTAGAATGTTGGTGGGAAAAGAGTAGAGAACAATCTGAGAAGGCATGCGAACAAAGACGTCAGACTAGCACAAAAATTTCATAACAGTATCTTCTGTTTATTTTGACAGTATTTTTTATTTATTTTGCTTGTATTTTTTGGCGAGGTTGTTGTACAGAGGCGTTGCGACTGAGGCCGCTGTGCAACGCCACCCCGTTACAAAGGGGAAGCCACTAAGCGTCATCGTCAGCATCATCATCATCATCAGCGGCGCCAGTTTGGCGCCAGTAGCCTCCATAGAACGAATTCATAGAGTTGGTTACCCTCAAAGCGGGCGTCAGCGACCTGTCGTTCTCAAGCTTTATAACTTCGCCTAAAAATACAAAATTGTCTCCTGTTGGAATAAGCTCAGAGGTTCCGACATCTCAATTTCTGAAGATTTTTCAAAGACAGTTAGAGAAATGCGCGCAAAACTTTGGAAACCTGCCGCTGGTAATAAAGTTAAAGAAGCAATGGTATCGCTTGTTTATGACAAAATAAAAATTGACGACAAGCTATATGTTTTGGATGCTGACAAGAACTGTCGAATTGATTAGGCCAAAATTCGCGCGACTTCACAGAAGCGCCCAAGAACTCGTGAAGGCAAATGACAGGAAAACATAAAAACTCTCCGAATTATGAGCCTTAATGCTCGCAGCGTAGTAAATAAATTGGCACTGCTTGAAAGTATCATTCTAACCCACAATGCTGACGTTATAATCATAACGGAGACTTGGTTGCACGCCGGTGTGCAGGACTCTGAAGTTGTTCCTTCGTCGTATAAGCCACTCCGCAATGTTCGAGGCTCACGGGGTGGAGGGGGGGGTAGCTATTGCCATAAAAAACAACGTTAAATTTTCTCGCATGCCTGACATCATTAACCATGGAAGTGTGTGGCGCAAACTGGCATTTTGTGACAAAGCAATTACTTTAGGGGGCGTATTCCGACCACCTAAATGTGGTCCAGAATATATTGAAGTAATTCGTGATTAGTTAGGTCGGCACACTTATTCTCTCTCAAAAATAATTATTACGGGAGATTTTAATCTTCCAGGTATCAATTGGCTTAACCTGACGCACGATGGCAAGAAAACATCAACTGCCGATTCTTTACTGTTCACTGCCTTCAGTTTCTCATTAAACCAGCTTGTTACCGATAGCACTAGATATTCCTTTACCCTTGACCGTATGCTTGTTAGTAGTTCGTTAGAAGATTGTAGGACCATAGTAGAGACTGGTATTTCCGATCACATGATGATAAACCTAACCTGCCCATTTTCAACTTCGCGACAAAGGGTAAAGCCCAAAACTACCTTTTTTAAAGAGTACACCCATGCAAAGGACGCGGCTATCCTGAAATACTTAAAATCCTGTTTCGCCCAATTCGCTGCTACTACTGATGTATGCACGATGTGGTCCCGCTTTAAGGCCGTTGTCTCGCTTTCCAAAACACACTTTATACCAGTAAGAAAGAACGTGTTAACCGCGAATACCCTTGGGTGACAGAGAAATAAATCACCTAAAACGAAAGCTAAAAAGGTGACGCAAGCGTGCCGACACATGCCAGCTTCAAATGCTTATCACGGAGATGCGAGATAAAGTGCGCGCCGCAAAGGAGCATTTTTTTCACGAACACGCTTCCTTCGTTTATGCGCCATGAGCCGCATAAGTTTTGGCGTTACCTATCTGCTGAAAAGACCCCAGTCCCAGAAATAAAATCCCCTATTGCTACGGTGGTTGATCCTGTAACCATATCCGAAAGGTTAACTTTTTTCAATCAGTATTTACCCGTTCTTGCTCACAAGTAGCCTTAAAACCTTATACTGTTAATAACCCTATGCCTGAAATAAATATCAGCCAGGAAGGTGTCCTCAGCCTTTTACGCAAGCTCGACTTAAAAAAATCTCCTGGCCCTGATAGTATAACAAACAACTTTCTATTTAAATACCATGAGTGGACTTCGCAATGCCTGTACAATATTTACAGAGCCTCGCTTAAGACCGCCACAATTTTTTAATTTTTATTTTAATAATAATAATAATTTTAATAATAGATTTTAATAATAATAGATTTTTTAATAAAAGATTTTAATAATAATAGGCCAATTTCATTGACAAGCACGTGCTGGAAAATGATTGAACATATTATCTTCAAAGCAATTATGACCCATTTAAAATCTAATCTCTAATTACGAGCCTCAATACGGTTTTAGAGATGGTCTGTCAACGGTTACCCAACTTGCTGAATTTACTAACGATATTGCCGAAACTATAAATGAAAGAGGACAATTAGATGCAATCTTTTTAAATTTTTCTAAAGCATATGATGTCGTTCCCCATCAGGATCTTATAACAAAACTAAATGCAATAGGATTAGAAACGAAAGTTGTGTCATGGATTCAGTGCTGTTTAAAAAACCGAAAAACATATGTTGCTTTAAATGAACACAACTCGGAGACTCTGGATGTATTTTCTGGTGTGACGCAAGGCTCAGTCCTTGCCCCAATTAATTTTTAATTTATATCAACGATATCTAATTCTCTGTTGACCCATCTATTACAACTAGACTGTTCGCAGAATAGGGGTAGAAACGAAAGTTGTCTCACGGATTCAGTGCTATTTGAAAAACCGAAAACAATATGTTGCTTCAAATGAACACAAATCGAAGACTGTGAATATATTTTCTGGTGTGTGGCAAGGCTCAGTCCTTGCCCCAATTTTATTTTTAATTTATATCAACGATATCCAATTCTCTGTTGACCCATCTATTACAACTAGACTGTTCGCAGATGGCTGTATAATGTATACAGCAGTTCACAACCCAGAAGATCAGCAAAAACTTAACAAATTGTGAACTTCTATCCAGGCGTGGTACAAAGACTGGGTCAAGAAGCTAAACAAAACCAAAACGTTCAGCTTCAGTTTCACCATTAACAAAGCTCTGTTAGATTTCCAGTATAAAATTCAGCATACTGAAGTGGTCTAGGTTGGCCAGGTAAAGTATTTAGGTGTCACCGTTTCTAGTAATTTATCCTGGGAAAGCCACATTGACAACATATATAGTAAAGCACTAGGTAAGCTAAACTTCTTAAGAAGGCGCCTACGCCAGGCCCCCTTAAAGGTTAAACTTAATGCCTATAAATCTCTGATTAAGCCAACTCTAGAGTACGCCGACATTTAATGGAGCCCCCACCAAAAATATTTAGTATACAAATTTGAACGCGTACAGAACTTGGCTTTGCGTTTTATCTTTTCCAACTACTCCCGCTTTACTAGCGTTTCCTATCTACGAAAACGGGCAGACCTCGGAACTCTCTCAGACTGCAGAATGATGTCTAGATTAGAGTTCCTTTATCTTTTGTTCCACGATCATTATAAAATACCCAGCACTAACTACCTCCAAGCTACCTTCAGACATTGTTCGCGCACAAATCATAATAAGACTATCAGGCAACCTCATAGCAACATAAGCACACATAAGTACTGTTTATTTCCATCAGCCGTCGGACTGTGGAACATATTACCGGCGGACGCCGTCAACAGCACATCTGTAGAGTGTTTTCTAAGAGCCTTAAATGATCTAGAATTTTAACACGTGATAAAAAAAATTGCATATTTAGTGTTTATATAACTTATTTTTGTGAACTAAACATTTACACTGTATAGCATGCTTCTGTCCATGTGTATTCTATATTGTTCTTGTTTCTTGCCTTGTGAATACCTATGTTATCCTTACGATGAAAACTTGAATTCATTGTAACCATTCCTGCATGGGCCTTGAAGGGCGTGCAGTATTTTGAAATAAATAAATAAATAAAAACGAAGAGCACACGTTCGTTTTGTAAGCTGACTCTTCACCTAATAACATATCTTACACCGCGGCCCAAGGTAGCGAGGGCTTGCGCAGGGTATCTGATTGAATATTTTGGGTTATCGTGTGCTCATCAATAAATACGTACTCAAGGGAACAGCGCATGTGGCGTAGAGGGTGGCCCACCGCCTTGAAGCGTACTTCGGTCGTCGTTGAAATAGCGTGCAGTGGCGTTCTTACGTACAGCTGTTTGAAGATTTAGCTTGATTGAGACATTCACGGAGCATGTCGTGCGCGTTGCGCTGCAGATATTCGCTTAAAAACTGCCCAAGGTGGCTAGCCCCTGTTGTACACAAAAGCTGCAGCCATATTTACTCCCTGCAAAAACAAGCCTCAACCGCGACTAAAATGTCCGTAGTTGCCCGCTGGTTAGTCACCGCTTCTATACCCTTAACATGACCTCTGCAATGCACGGGTCATACTTAGCGACGTAGGACAGTCGGGCGCTAGTCAGCCGTTACTCACATACGTGAACACGGGACTAGTTCTTTCAAAATATAGGAAACTATATTCGGTATTCGTTGCCCTTTAGGTGATTAGGTTTGGCAGTGATGTTGGTGCTTTAAAATAAGCCCCAAATAGTTTTTCTTCAGTTGAAGACCCTTGCAAAGTTCGGTCATAGCGAAGTATGAGGCTCGCGTTCCACGATTACACTTTTCTTAAGCGCGATGCACATGCACGACTACAACATGCGATAGGCATGGAACTGATTGTTACGGCCGTCTCCACGACTAGTCGCATGCGCGAACTTGAGACACATGGTCCGATGCGTGCTTGCGATATGTCATCGGCGTCGTTCCGCCCACCGTTTTCGCTCCGTTTTTTACGCCCATTTTATGTGCACTGCAGACGATTTAGATACGTGTAGGGTACTCGGAGCAGCAAAACAAGACATTTACAGTAGAACCCCGCTGTTACGTTCCTCACTGTTGCGTTTTCCTGGCTGTTACGTTGTTTGTCATCTGTCCCGGCAAAGCTCCCATAGGAAATAATGGATTGCGAACCCCGGTGTAACATCGCACCTGTGGGCCCGTTCCCGTATACAGCTCCTGCCCTGACAAGGGTGCGCTGCGAAACCGACTTCCGGGCTTTACTTCCGGGTAGTACAAAGCTGCGGGGGTCCCATAGGATTCCTGTTGACAAAAGCAAAATGAGCTCGATACTCCCGATTGTTTTGCGACATGGTATCCAACCCATCCCCGATGCGTCCCATCACTTCCGGAGATCTACTCCGTATTAGAAAAAAAAAGCTTTGCTGCGCTAAATATGTTTACAGCATCTACAAAAGTGCTGGGACGGTGACGGCGCTCTGCCATCTGCATGCTCACCGATCGACGGTCGCATGAAGTGAAATTTGAAGTTAAAGCTCCTTGTTTAAACTAATACACTTGGTGGCAAGGACGTTCAACAGCAGGTGGTCAAAAAAAAAACAAATAACGCAATCGGCGATTAGCGTGCGTAAAAGTTTACGAGTCAGCCGTACTGCAGGCTCGTCTCCAGCAGTGCCCCGCGCTTTTGCGTACATGCATGTGCACTATGCGTGTACTTTTATTAAACACTGGTGGTTTGCGTCGCCGTTACGATTGCAAGGTGCAGCGTTAACTTGCCATGTCATTGCTTGGCTCAGTGACAATATGCAGCGAGCGTCAGAAGCGTGAAATCGGTTTTGTGATTCCGAAAGTAGTGCCGTAAAACAAATTGGTCCGGCGAACTGGGTGGCCGTCTTGTTTTATTGTTTGCTCTCACTTTATTTAATTCCGCTCGTTTGCATATATCCCCTTTTCGCAATTAACACACTAGAATAAGGGTCGGCAACGTATTCAGGTGTAGTGCCGAGTTGCTTGAAGTCGACGCGGCGGTGGGCTGGATGCCAAATCAGTTGGGAGAGGGAGGCGGAGGCTTTGAAGGCAAAGAGAAAAGAAATTCAGCGAATTTCCCATATGATTTGATAATAATCCGGCAAAGTGTAAATATGTTCCTCGATGCCAACCACCCGCTGAAGTCCCTTCGGCGAAAACGAGCCGTCACAACTCGATGTCTTTGAATGTAGCTATGTCTTTTAATGTAGAAATGTAACTATCGCCAATAATTTGCAGTTGTGACCTAATTGCAGTGGCGTGACGACTCCTTCGCTCTTGAGGAACGTCTGGACCGTTCTAGGCACTAGTGTTCAAACATGTACCGTGCTCGCTGGCCGATTGAGGGAGTTTGTGATCACTTATTTTATTGTTCGACCGAGACGTTCGCCAGCGCACTGAACATTGACCCACGCCTACGTACGCTCCACATTAAAGTACATGGCTTTTTGAGGTATGGTGAAGCGAAATAGGCAAAACGCACATGGCAAGATCTCTACCTACTTCCACGCATGTGCTTCTACATCAGCTGCGTGAAAGACATAATATTTAGAAACCAGGGGAGCGTATGAGCGGGAACAGAAAACTTCATATGCGGATAATATTTGTCTAGAGCTGAAAACAAAAGCGAACGCGCGACCTCCGTGATTCGGCGTAGTGGTGGTACCATGCGAGAGAGACGTACCCGGAGTGCTCGTGTCCTCACCCGGATACCCTTTATGGAACGCCATGAAAAGGAGCACCGGCCGAACAAAACAGTACGTGCCGGTGTCAGACATTTCGGTAAAAAACGAAACGTAAACTAAAAAAGGAAACGTCGTACAACACATCAAGCGAAAAATGGTCAATTGTAATATAGAAACGACATTTCCTGAAAAAAAGAGGAATGAAGACGTCCTCTTCGTGCACCATTTTTACTTCCGACCGTGCCATTTCGTGAAAGTGTCTGAAAGAGAGGGGTGGTGTTAATATTTTGATTGTAGTGGCATGCTGCCATGAACTTTGCTTGCTACTTATGTACTTAATGCGGTTATCCAAGAACCTCTTGCAAAAAACACATTCTCATGATCTGCCCAGCAAAAATATTGCCGTTGTTTATTTTCATAGAAACGGTATCGATTCATTTCCTGCCATTAACACTCTTTTTGTTCCTTCAGATTCTTTGTGCACCTTTCAGACGAACCTATAGACAACACCATCGCAATGGGTTTTAGTTACAATATTAACTACTTTATAAAAGATATGAAATCCTGGAAACAAAAGGCCAAAGAGAAGGACTCCATCACATGGAAAAAAGACCAGTACGCCGTCTTAACAAGTCGCTTCGAGTACCCCAACGGGACGACTGTTCAACCAGTGAGGGTGAGCAACAACACTTTGACGGAAGCACACGATACATTTAGTGATATTGTCACGAAGACAAGGACGATGCAGTTGTCTTGAATGAGAAACACGTTTATTCGAGCGAACTTGTGCTCCCCTAACAACTCAAAAGAACACAGAAGCGGCGAAGCAGCGGTCAACAAAGTGACTTGCACAGACGAGTGTCGTCGAATCGAATGCCCCGGCGTCCGCACTGCAGGCTTTTAAATTCAGAGCATTTCTTAGCCTCGCCTGTTCCTGCGTCCGACGGGGGCAACAGTTTCGCGTCCGCAGCAGGTGCGCCTCTTCTTCCCTCCTCTCTCTCAACAGCAGCTGGCGCGCGCATGCGTCGTAGTCAGCCCGTTCGCTCCGTCGCGGTCTCGGCCTAACAGGTGCGTGATAGCAGCTCGGTGGGTCGTGGAAGGGCGCGCGCTGCTTGCGCATGCGCGCTCTCCCCCCCGTACTGCTCTCCCTCTACTGCGCGCGCTGCAAATATAGCGGCTAGCGGTCGCTCGTGTTTAAGTCACTGGGTTGCTCCTTCCTTCCTTGGTTGACGCTCGTGCCCACGTTTACTCGTGTCTGCTACTCCAGCATCACGGAAGAAGCGATGGAAGCAACACTGCCTTCAATCAGTACTGAGGCCCCAATGCTCTGCATTTACTCGTGTTCCCCTCGCGGGAAGGCGCGGGAATTTTTGTCTTTCGGTCTTGAGAAGTTCGCTATGCCTGATGTTTTCGCTGGGTCAGGCAGAACTCCCGCGGCGTTGACGACGTGTCCCAAAAACTTGAGTTCCTCGTAAGCTAAGCGGCACTTTTCGGGCTTCAGCGTTAACCCCGACGAGCGAATAGCCTCGAGTACAGACTCCAACCTTGCACGGTGTTCATCGAAAGTCCGGGCGAATACCACAACGTCGTCGAGGTAGACGAGGCAGGTGTGCCACTTCAGGCCAGCTAGCACAGTGTCCATGACTCTTTGAAACGTTGCTGGCGCCGTGCACCTTGAACTCGTAAAGACCGTCCGGGGTTAAAATGCAGTCTTTTTTATCTTTCGCCGCGCGTGGTTCTCGAAACGTCGATTCACATCGAGAACATGGTAGATCCAAGAAGATTATCCTGGGCTGTTCACGTTAGATGAGAATGCTCTCCCTATCACAACAGATAACACATGCGGCACAGAAAGAAAGATTGGAACCCGCGCTTCCCTTGGCGCAGAGATAACACAGACCGGCGCAGCCGGGCTATAAGAGCACAACACAAATAAACAAACCCAATGTATGGTTCACGGAATTACCCCCCCTCTAAGAGTGCATCGACCCGATGCTAACATAAGCGACCGTCCGAACAAATGAAAATAAAAGTTCGTCATCGTCCGTAGAAAGGTTTTAAGCGAACCACGTGGACGGCTTCAGGCCGCGTGCGTTGTCGTGATGTGCCGGAGTCACCATCGGGGATCACTTCGTAGGTAAGTTGGCCAACACGTCGTAGAATCTGGTAGGGTCCGAAATACCGTCGCAGGAGCTTCTCACTGAGTCCGCGTCATCGGAAGGGAGTCCAAACCCACACGCGATCCCCTGGTTGGTACTCGGCGTCTCGGCGTCGGAGGTTGTAGCGGCCCGCATCCACCAGCTGCTGGTCCGTTAAACGAACTCGAGTGAGCTGGCGGGCCTCCTCCGCACGTTGAAGATATCCGAGGACGTCGGAGTTGAGGTATTCGTCTTCTACGTGCGGAAGCATGGCGTCGAGCATCGTAGTCGGCCTTCTACCGTAGACAAGCTCGAACGGCGTCAGCGGCGTCGTCTCCTGGATAGCCGTGTTGTACGCAAACGCGACATACGGGAGCACTTCGTCCGAAGTCTTATGTTCAACGTCAACATACATTGACAGCATATCTGCGATTGTCTTGTTCAGACGTTCTGTTAGTCCGTTCGTTTGGGGGTGGTACGCCGTCGTTCTTTGGTGATACGTGTTGCTGTAGCGTAATACTCCTTGCATCAGCTCCGCAGTAAATGCTGTTCCGCGGTCTGTGATTAGGACTTCCGGGGCTCCATGTCGCCAGCACAACTTCGCTTATAAAGAACTTCGCCACTTCTTGTGCAGTCCCCTTCGGAAGAGCGGCGGTCTCTGCGTAGCGCGTCATGCAGTCTGTCGCTACGACAATCCACTTGTTCTGTGATCGTGACGTAGGGAACGGGCCTAAAAGGTCCATTCCAATCTGTTGAAATGGTCTCCATGGGACGGCGATCGGTTGCAGAAGTCCGGCGGGTCTTGTCGGCGGCGTTTTTCGTCGCTGGCTGTCACGGCAGCTGCGGACGTAGTGGGTGACGTCAGAGGTAAGGCCGGGCCAGTAGTACCTCGCCTTGATTTTTCCAATAGTGCGGGCTGTGCGCAGATGTCCGGAAGATGGGTGGTCGTGGCACGCTTCCAAAATTTCGTCACGAAGGTCCGCGGGGATGACGAGAAGGTAATTCGCTCTTGTTCCGGGGCTGAAATTCTTCTTCACGAGGACGGAGTTTCTCAGGCTGAATGCTGGTAAGCTGCGTTTGAAGGTCCTAGGAACGGCAACATTGCATCCCTCGAGCTACTCGATTATGACGCGTAAGTCGGGGTCGGCACCATGCTGGGCGGCTAGGTCGCTCTCCGTCATGATCCCGAAGAACGCACTGTCTTCATCATCGTCTTGTGGTGGTGGGCCGACGGGGGCGCGGGACAGGCAGTCGGCGTCGGAGTGTTTCCTGCCGGATTTATAAACGACTGTAACGTCGTACTCCTGCAGGCGCGAGCTCCACCTCCCAAGACGCCCAGAGGGGTACTTCAAATTGGCGAGCCAACACAGCGCATGGTGGTCTGTTACAACCTTGAATGGCCTTCCATACACGTATGGGCGAAATTTTGAAATCGCCCACATAATAGCCAGGCACTCTTTCTCAGAGGCAGAATAGTTTTTCTCCTCCTTCGACAGACCACGGCTGGCATAGGCGATTAACCTTTCGCAGCCGCTTTGCTTTTGGACAAGAACGGCACCCAAGCCTATATTACTGGCGTCCGTGTGCATTTCCGTTTCGGCATTTTCGTCGAAATGAGCGAGCACGGGCGGGCTTTGCAGGCGTTTTTGCAGCTCGCAGAATGCTTTTTCTTGGTCGTTTTTCCAGCTGAAAGGGGTGATATCTTTCGGCAAGCGCGTGAGTGACTCTGCAATGCGTGCGAAGTTTGCGACGAAGCGCTGGTAGTATGCGCACAGCCCGAGAAATCTTCGCACACCCTTCTTGTCTTTCGGCCTTGTGAAATTCGCAATGGCTCAAGTTTTTGCCGGGTCAGGTAGGACTCCCGCGGCGTTGATGACGTGGCCCAAGAACTTGAGTTCCCCGTATTCGAAACGGCACTTTTCAGGCTTTAGCGTCAACCCCGACGTACGAATGGCCTCGAGTACAGACTCCAACCTTGCAAGGCGTTCGTCGAAAGTCCGGGCGAATACCACAACGTCGTCGAGGTACAAGAGGCAGGTGTGCCACTTATGGCCAGCTAGCACAGTGTCCATGACTCTTTGAAACGTCGCTGGTGCTGTGCACAGCCCAAACGGCATCACCTTGAACTCGTATAGGCCGTCTGGGGATATACATGCAGTCTTCTCTCGGACTCTCTCGTCCACTTCAATTTGCCAGTAGCCGGACTTCATGTCCATCGATGAGAAGTACTTCGCGTGGCAGAGGTGGTCGAGGGCGTCGTCGATTCGGGGGAGGGGGTACACGTCCTTTTTTGTGATTTTGTTCAGTCGCCGGTAGTCAACGCAAAACCTTAATGTGCCGTCTTTTTTCTTTACGAGTACGACGGGCGCAGCCCAGGCGCTTTTCGATGGCTGAATAATGTCATCGCTGAGCATGTCGTCGGCTTGAGTCCGGATGGATTCCCGTTCGTGTGAAGAGACGCGGTACGGTGGCTGTCGGGTAGGTCGGGCTAAATCTTCGGTTATTATTCGGTGCTTCACTAGAGGGGTCTGACGTAGTTTTGCGCTCGACGAAAAACATTCGCTATAGCGACGCAGCAAAACCAATAATTTGTTCCGTTGTTCTTGCGGTACCGCCGGATTCACGTCGAAGGGCTGCGGGAGCTTGAAGGTTTCTACGGGTATGCGTTCAAAGTCGGCGACCGCGATCACGTCACTTGCTTCTTGCGTTTCTTCGAGGAATGCAATTGCCGCGCCATTGTTTAAATACTGGTACTCCTCGGTAAAATTAGTAACCAAAATGTGGGATTGGTGTTCCTCGAAGTGCGCAATGCCTCTTGCGACAGACACACCAAGGTCGAGAAGCACCCTTTGATCAGTGTCTACGATAGCGTCGACGTCAGGAGCAGCATCTTCACAGTAGACTGCGACCATCAAGCTTGCGCGGGGTGGCAGGGTTTCAGTTCAATCCTTACAGTCGGCAATTCTTACAGCAGCACGTCGTTCGGGGTTCAGTTCCGGCGTCATGGAGTGATGGGGGTAAGAGTTATTGACTTAGTCTGCAGATCGATTATTGCACCGTTGTCCATCAGTCCATCAAAAAGTCCATTCCAAGAATTACGTCGCGGGAGCAGTTAGGCAGAACGACGAACGCCGCAAGGTACGTTGCGCCATCTATGGTGACGGGCGATGTGCACGTTCCACTTGGCGTCACGAGGTGGCCTCCTGCTGTGCGTATGTGCGGACCGTCCCATCTGGTCATAACTTTCTTCAGTTTAGACGCAAATGGTCCTCTCATTACCGAATATTCAGCTCCCGTGTCTACGAGGGCGACTACGTCAAAGCCGTCGATGGACACCTTGACGTCAGATGCAGTCTTCCTCGAGTTCCGGGTTCGTCGGGGCGTCGTATCTCTGCTTGTACGTGTTGACGGTCGGGCACTGTGCATCGTCGTTGTCGTCGTCTTCTCAACGGACTTCTCGGGCAGGTCGGGTACGCGTCGCGCCGTGTAGCTTTCGTCGTGTTCAGGAGTCTCGTCAGGGCTAGGTCGGGTCGTCGGGATCAGGGCATGTCGTGAATCACTGTCTTCGGCGCGTCCTTGCGTCGTTGGAGGGTTTCCAGTATTTCGCCGTAGAGCAACTTCACCTCCAGAAGTTGCTGCTTTTAGTTTCCCCCGCGTGGGCTGGGGGACCTTCCACGTGCGAAATCAGCATTGCTACGGCGGTTAGGCGACTGGAATGGGTAGGGCGACGGCGATCGGTGTGAGCGGGCTGGTCCTCGGTTGGTGTTGGACAGGTATTCGTGGATCTCAGTAGGGCGCTGGCCTGGTCGGGCGCGTGGGGCGTCTACAGAGAAACCACGCAGTCCGAGTCTCCTGTACGGGCAGCGACGATAGATAGTGAATTGCCTCTCCGCAATGGTAGCACAGAGGACGATGATCGAGCGTTCGCCAAACGTCAGTTTTCCTCGGCGTCTGGGTTTGGGCTGTGTACGGCGGTACGGTCGACGGCGGCGAGAGTGGGGACGGCGGCGAGAGTGGACGGCGGTACGGTGGAGCTTCTTGTAGACGTGTTGGAGCATGGCGGGGTCGACGAACAGCCGCGGAGTAGGTCATCGCCTGTGGCTCGCGGGGTGCGTCGGATGGCATAGAAGTGCCCAAAGCGTGTTGGACCTCTTCGCGGATGACGTCAGTCACGGAAGCCACTTGAGGTAGCGACGTCGTCGGAAAAAGCTTCCGAAGCTCCTCCCTGACCACAACTCTGATGGTCTCACGCAGTGTGTCGGAGCTTGTAGCCGCGGCACCTATCGTTGACCGGGCGATCGTACTGCCTCGTTCGAACTTCCAGCGTCTTCTCCATCGCGGCCGCCTCAGACGAAAATTCGGCCACCGTCTTGGGAGGATTGCGGACAAGGCAAGCAAAAAGTTCCTGCTTTACCCCTCGCATGAGAAACCTTAGTTTCTTTTCTTCTGTCTTCTCCGGATCCGCACGTCGAAACAACCTCTTCATCTCCTCAACAAAGACCACTACCCCTTCGTTGGCGTGCTGCGTTGGAGTTTCAAGTAAAAGCGCTGCGCGTTCTGTTCTGACCATGGTAGTGAAGGTCTTAGTGAACTCGCTTTTGAACTGAGCCCAGTTTATCAAGGAGCTCTCGTGGTTCTCGAACCAAGTGCGAGCCGAATCTTCCAAGTAACAGAAAACGTGCCGGAACGTTTCTGCGTCATCCCACCTGTTGAATTTGCGGACGCGCTCCAGTTTCTCCAACCATTCTTCTGGATCTTCTGCGGAGGCTCCTCGGAATAATGGCGGTTCCCGTGGCTGCTGCAGAACGACAGAAGGATTGGCTTGGTTCAACATGGGGCTGGTTGCAACGTATTTCTTCTTCGTCTTCTCCGGTAGTAGACCGAACTCGGGTGGTAAATCTTGCACGCGGAGGCTGGCTCTTGTTGGACTGGCTTGGCGGCTTCCAGAGGTTGTAGTGGGCATGAAGGGTGCGTACCCCGCACCTCACCAGATGTCACGAAGACAAGGACGATGCAGTGGTCTTGAATGAGAAACACGTTTATTGGGGCGCACTTGTGCTCCCCTAACAACTCAAAAGAATACAATACAGAGGCGGCGAAGCAGCGGTCAACAAAGTGACTTGCACAGGCGAGTGTCGTCGAATCGAATGCCCCGGCGTCCGCACTGCAGGCTTTTTATCTTTCGGCGCGCGTGGTTCTCGAAACGTCGATTCACATCGAGAACATAGTAGATCCAAGAAGATTATTCTGGGCTGTTCACGTTAGATCGGAATGCTCTCCCTATCACAACAGATAACACATGCGGCACAGAAAGAAAGAATGGAACACGCGCTTTCCTTGGCGCAGAGATAACACAGACCGGCGCAGCCGGGCGGTAAAAGCAAAACACAAATAAACAAACCCAATGTATGGTTCGCGGCAATATTATTTTCAGAAGGATCACAATATCTCAACGGCGGCCGGCGCTGTATTGTGGATTTGAGAAAATATTTGTCTCGCAAATTGCATAAAGAGGTCAACAGTAATAAACCAGCTCATTTTCCCTTCCTTTCCCTTGTTTTTACCGGAACATAAACGGGAGGAAGGCTATTTATACTCCGCGGTAAACTAAAAGAAAGGGTGTAGGAAAACGTTATGCCAGTCTGTTTCTATTACGCTGCACGGTTTTTAAAATGGCCGATTTATTCTTCATACATTGATGTCTATATTCAGGAAATCACAATGAATACTTTTGGAAATAATGTTGAGAGGCATTACGTAAAATACGTTGAATAGCTTTAATACAAGAGTAATATAGTGGACACCTTGGGAAATGCCGATTGAATTGATTTCTGATGTGAATATAGGAAGACAAATGGAATCATAACCAAGTGCGATCAAGAAAATTATCGACTTGTCAGAAACAATGCTTATATGTTATTGCCACCAGAGTATTCCTTACAGCTTTATTATTGAAACGTGTTAAACCTCTACCGGCTTTATGGATAGGGACCGGACCGTTCTCGGTGCGCTCGCGTTTTGCGTAAGTTATTGCTTGTTTGCTTAGTTAGTCGTTTCCGGCGCCAAGGCACCGTCTTGCATGGCGTTAAACCCCCTTTCACTGCAGCATCTGCGTTTGCTCGCCGTGCCATCGTTATTTTCTTTTCTCCACGGATGTGTAGATAATTGGGTCTGCACATTCGCCGGTCTGCGCATTCCAGAGGAGTAACGTCCGAGCGGCGGCAGACGCACTGGCGCCGGCGCGTGCCCAGCTGTGTACCTCCGTTGCGCAGTAGCCAAGACTGACCCTGCGCCGGAGCCGCTTGATAGCCGTTTAGCGTGGCTCTTTGAGAGCCGTGCTGCGCATGCGCGAGGAGCAAAGACTGGACTGGACTGGAGTGGACCGGACTAGACTGGACTGAATTGGATCGGATTGCTGGACCTTAGCTCACCTTACGTATATCCTGGCATAGCCGAGCTTAGCCACTGCTAATTTCTAATGCCAAGTCGTTACCTGGCTAGGATAGCTAAAGAATGCACGCTGTTGGTGTCCACAAAACGCACCTCCGGTTGTCACGAGCACAAGCGTCAACGGATGGCCGCTTGCAGTAGAGGTTCAATGCTGGAGAAACACAGAGCTGTTGGCCCCACCTGGTTCGGCTACGTTTATGCGTGGGTATGCTTAGAGACACGCCCAACGTTTCTGTGAGGCTGTGTTCCGAGATTAGGTTGACGTTTCTGCGTGGTGTCCTCGTTAGCCCACAGTAGACCAATGAAGACTCCGTCATTAAGTATGAGCAATTTTAGGGGAGCTTGTAACTCGGGATCTTCTGCGACTCTCTGACATATCGCCCCCGCTTCACCGGCGAGATATACGGGATTTGACCGATGACATCGCATCCGTTCTTCAATAGCTGCGGTACGGCAGCTTTCCCGCTACGCTTATTCGCTTGGAATGACGTTCCTAACCGTTCATGCCACCTCTGCCTTCTTCGGAGACCAAGCCAGATATGGAGAAATTTCAGCGGTAAAACCATGTGAGGTGCTGCACCTCACATGGTTTTACCGCTGAAAGTTCTCCATATCTGGCTGTCCCGATTGTTCTGTCCACGTGTTTTCACATCTCTCGTAATGTGCACCGCACCAGCACGTGCTAGAACAGCGGCAACCATTTCCGCGAACTGGGCGTATGTAGTGCGTGCTTTTCTATGCTTACCGATCTTCCGCTAGGGGGCCGCGGTGCTCACATGTGTTTCACGTCAGCTGTGTTACGCTTCCAACTGCGGAAATTTGGTACCCACAGCAACGTGGGTGGTACGAAAGCATACAACAGAGTGAACAGACTCTCTGGACCGAAAGATGATCTTTCCAACCACTGGATGACAAAATATTGCTTTGAAAAGACTGTGCATTGTTTTTCGGCGAGCTAAGCCTAAGATGCCTTCGAACTTATCCGGCAGCGCCTGCTCACTGACTGCAGCTTTCTGCAGCTGCCGCGTAAGCCAGCAGTGGAAAGCGTGGCACAAGGAGAAAACATCGACAGAGCTGGCCCACCCTGACTGCGCGCAGTCCGCCGAAAGCAACAAGCCCATGAAGCACAACATGCTATAATGCAGGCAAGGGCCAACCGTGTTCCCACCAATTATTCCACTCGGAATCAACGGCGTCACCAAGTTGGGCGCAAACCACCGACCCAAACTTTGCCTTAAAATTATAACAGAATAACCTTTCGCCCTGATGGCCGGGTTTATTTATTTATTTATTTATTTGTAATATACTGCCAGCCACCTGTTGGCAGCCAAGGCAGGAGTGGTTACATATTGATACATTGAGCACTGTGGTGCAGCGGAGAACACGCGTGGTACAGCGAAACACGTAACCGAACAAGGGAGACAGTTTTCTGAGTAGAAACCAACAGCCCGAAGAAAAAACAAAATAGCGCGTAACATAGCCGACAAAAGCACTCTTGGTTAACTACATCCATCACAAAGTTTCCGGAGCAGGAACAAGCAAAAAAAAGCGCGTAACACACCAGAAAACAGACTGTTGGGTAGGTACATCCGGGCTTCCAAGAAAATAAACACAAGTTGAAATGTACACAATGTTTGCCCAATGGCGATAACGCTCGTTGGCGTCTTGCGGGCCCTGTTTGTTTGTTAAAAGTACGAACTGATAGATGATACGAATGATTCCAAGGTCACAATTTCAGTGACAGCTTGTGGCAGCGCATTCCAATCCGATATTGTTCGTGGAAAAAAAGAAAAACGGTGAGCATTAGTTCTTGTGCGGGGCATTTCGATTGTTTTGGCATGTTTGTTACGTGTTTGACGCGATTTATTAAACTGCATGTAGGTGTCAAAGGCTATTCCTAAGTTATTGTTAACAATGTTGAACAGAAATTTTAAGCGGTGTATTTTCCGGCGTGCTTGTAGTGTTGGAAGTCCTGATCGGGTATGTAGCTCTGTAACTGAAACTCGCCTGCCGTACGCGTTGTGAATAAACCGTAGGGATTTGTTTTGGATGCGTTCAAGACAGTGTATGTCTGCTTTCGTATGGGGATCCCACACAACGTCTGCATATTCCAATATAGGTCGTACTAAAGATGTGTATGCCAATTGTTTTGTTTTGCTTGTGCAATGTTTTAATCGGTGCCTTAGCAACCACAAACGTTGAATTGTAATTGATGATATGTTTCGAATATTTGTGTTCCAGCTTAGATTCGAAGTTATTGTTACACCTAGGTATTTAAACTGGTGTACAGTTTGCAGTGCAGTATTGTTCAGTTTGTAAGGAAATTCGAGGGGGTCTCTTTTACGCGTTATGGTCATTTGGGCACACTTTTTTACATTGAGGCTCATTTTCCAGGAATTGCACCAGTCAGTGATAGCGCTTAGATACGTGCTAAGGGCAGTCTGGTCCTCTCTCGTGCGAACAGGAAGGTACGCAACGCAGTCATCGGCAAAAAGCCGACAGCGCACTGGAGATGAAGAAACAGATCGTTCAAATAAATCAAAAATAAGAGTGGACCCAGGACCGAACCTTGGGGAACACCAGAGTATTCGGTGGCTAAGTTTGACGTATTATTAGAAATGTGGACGTACTGATATCTGCCTGACAAATACGAATCAAGCCCCCGGAGAATTTTCGGGTTAGCTAATAATTTTTTTATTTTAAACAGCAAGTGAGAATGGGAGACACGGTCAAAGGCTTTTTCAAAATCTATAAAAACTACGTCAATTTGCCCGCCTTCATCAAGCGATTTAAAGAGATCGTTTGTAGTATGAATTAACTGCGTTACGGTTGAAAACCCACGCCGAAATCCGTGTTGATTAGGAGAGAAGAAGTTATTTTGTTCCAAGAATGAGCTGATATGTTTAAAAAGAAAGTGTTCCATCACTTTACTTGCTGTGCATAAGAGAGAAATCGGCCGGTAATTTTTAATATCAAATTTGTCGCCGGTCTTGGGAACGGGGACAACTTTAGCCTTTTTCCAGTCTTCTGGAACTTCACCTCGTAGGATGCTTTCTCGAAAAATTACAAACAAAAACTTGAGCACCACTCAGCATACCTAACAAGGAAAGCATTTGGTATATCGTCCGGTCCAGCTGATTTTTTTGCGTCGAGGTGGAGCAGAGCGGAGAAAATGCCCTCCTCGGTAACAACCAAATCAGGTATATTTATGCAAGACACCAAACATTCTGGTCGTGAGTCGACTGTCCGTACAAATACAGAGGAAAAGTAATCATTGAAGGCTATTGCCAAGGAGCGCGGGTCAATGACATCAACATTATTCACTTTTAGTTTCTTTACTCCCTCTTTTTTGTTAGTTAGGTGCATCCAGAATTTTCTCGGACTAACACTCATGAAGTTATGCATCCGTACATTAAAAAAGTGAAATTTCGAGCTTTTGATTTTTTTCCGAAGCTCAGACCGCAGGGTCGTTAGCAGACAGTTACTGGCTGCGTTGGAAATGCGTGATAGTCGTCTTATTTTACGTTTGGTTGAAGAATCTCACGTGTGATCCAGGGACTTTGGTTAGCAATTTTTTTCTTTTTTAATGGAATATAAGTAATGCACTTCCGCACGGTGTTTTCAAATTGAGTCCAGAGCGCATCAACACTCGGTCCGTT
The DNA here is from genome assembly GCA_013339765.2 of Haemaphysalis longicornis. NCBI lineage: Eukaryota > Metazoa > Arthropoda > Arachnida > Ixodida > Ixodidae > Haemaphysalis > Haemaphysalis longicornis. The sequence continues at coordinate 16,680,840 of CM023451.1, forward strand.
GTTGTTGTACTCGGAATGAAATTTATCGAATTCCAGTTCAAGTAAATCTAAAATGCTTTCGTCTGGGGCAGCATTGAAATCAAGATACTTCCGTATCACAGGAGTAGAGGGGGTGCATAGCATGTTGCTGTGGAACAATACTAGTTCGTGATCAGAAATTCCAGGTGGAATTTCTATGGTGTTATTGTACCCGAGGATAGCCTCGGAAACAAAAATAAGGTCGAGAATTGAACTCGTGCCTGGTGTAAGTTGAGTGGGCATTCTTACTAGCTGCGTTAAGTTGAACGAAAAAACTGTGTCGAGTAGTAATTCAGAGTGCCGGCAATTGGAATCAATGCTGAGGCGATCCCAGTCAATTTTTGGCAGGTTGAAATCCCCACACAGGATTACGTGTGTATAGCGTTTGCAATACTCGCTAAGATAGTCGTGCAGGGTTTCCAGAACTGAAATGTCGGAGTTCGGAGGCCTGTAGACGGCACCAATAAGTATACTGAGATTATTATGCTGAAGGACAATCCAAGTCATTTCAATACATGTATTGTTTGGCCAACACGTATAATCGAGACCATTTTTAGTACTATTGCTACACCTCCCCCTTTTGAACCTCGATCTTGACGAATAATTTCATAAGAGTTAGGAATAATTGTCGAGTCAGGAATGCCGCTGTGAAGCCACGTTTCCGTGAGGATAGTGATGTCGGGAGCATGCGCAATGAGGAGACTTTCTAAATCATCAGATTTGTTGACGACACTTCGAACATTTATATTTAAGAGTGAAAAGTGCCTTGAGATACGATGCAGATTAGGCGAAACTGTACCCGGTACGGTCGTGTTTGTGTCGCCGTTGTGACGTCACGGCGCAGATAATGGCACTCTCTTGTTGAGCAACTCGTCCCATTGATGTAACTTTCCATTTATTTTTATCTTGTCAAACAGCAAAGCAACTTTCACACCACTATCTCTTTCCGCTTTTGCGCTTGCCCATAACTTTTTTCGGATGGCCTGAACGCGAGGGGAAAAGTCTTCCGAGATGCTGTATTCCGTGCCCTTTAGGTTGCAGCAGTGTTTGAAGATTTTAACCTTATCTCTTCCGTCAACCAGTTTTAAAATGACTGGCCGGCACTTGTTCTCGGCTGGTCGCCCAATTCTGTGAATTCGTTCGATTGCGACATCTGAGATTTTGAGCAAATCTTCAAATATATTTTTTGTTACTTGCTCTTCAAGAGATTGTTGAGGTTCGCCCTCGGGTTCTTTGACACCAAAAATTATGATATTGTTTCTTCGACTCCTATTCTCCAGATCATCAATTTTCCTAATTAAACCATTTACTTGCTCCTGCAAGTCGTCGACTTTAGCAGTGTAGGACGTAACGGTCTGGGTTAGTTCATCCAGCTTGTTATTGATCACTGTTAGCTTACTGAACGTCTCATCGAAACGCTGATTAACCTTGACTGAGTTTTCTTTAAGTTCACCAAGTTGATCCATAATTGTTTTCAGCATTTCCTCGACGGCGGGTCCCGGGTTGGACTCGACATCCCCACAAGATAACAACAAATCAGCAAGCAGTCATAGGTCGCGCAAAAAGCAAGGACCAGTGGCCGTGGGCACGGCAGAAGCAATAGGAAAACATCATCGCTACGATAGCAAGCTACTTTGCTAGATTCTCTCACCTGAATAAGAAACAGAAAAGGGTTCTTGAGCGACATGCTCGCTGAGCTTCCGCCGTGCCCACTGGCTTGGATGGACGAAGCGTGGGAGTTTATAGCCGTGTTCACCGGTGACGTGATACCCGGTGCAGTGTGCTGAGCAGCGAGTGAAGGGATCCAACAGCGCATGCCCAGGGGTCCGTAGCCGTTGCAGGAATCACCAGGAGCAGCTTCGTGGCTATCACAGCGTCCGACCGGCTTGGCTTCAAGAAGAATGGCGCCACACACATGCTCTGTAGGTCGGCTGGACGAGGCGAGAATCAGGGCCTGAATAAGAAACAGAAAAGGGTTCTTGAGCGACATGCTCGCTGAGCTTCCGCCGTGCCCACGCTCACGAATGGTCTTCTAGCAATGTAGGCAGATACCATTTAAAGGCAAGCGGGTCTTGTTCCATGTATCGACTACCAGGGCCGAACTACAATGAAGAGCCGAAGTTATCATCGTAAGCATGCCCTCCTCTGGACAAGCTAGAAAGTTCGATAAGATCGCTTCCCTCACGCTGAACGGGCAACAATATGAAGTTTGTATACACGTACCGGCCCCAGCCAACAGAGTAACTGTAGTAATCTTCCATATCCCGGAAGACGACACGCCAGTGCAAGAACTTGACGTTCAAACCGGACCTCGGGATACTGGATACCAGACGCCTCATTACCAGCAATATCGCCACACTACTCTTCGATGGCACCAACGTTTCCCATTGGATCCGCTAACAGGCGGCAACCTATCGCTGCCAGCCGCTTCGCAAACATGGTCGCGGCTTTGTTGAGCTAACCTGGGATATGCAAAGCAAAAGCTTGGCTTAGTCTGGTTGACTCGTGGTTTCGCTTGGTTAATATTTGATGTAGCTGCATTGCCGACCACGGCTCCAAGCCGTTCGGTCCCGTGCAATGCTCAAAGGAGGCCCGGCCTCGCTTTCTTTCACCCCGAACGTTGCACAAGATGAGTCACATAGCCCGGTCGACCCTGCGGCGCATGCCTGGGGGGCTGCAAGATTGGTCGGGTACCGGTCAGCTCAGCGGACGCTCTTATCACGGTCGCCGCCGCTGCGTGAGCAGAACGACTGAAAATAAGGCCTTGTGCGCAATGATGACCACGGGCCTGGCGAATCACGCAATGCGCTTGGGCAGTTGTGTCGCCGGCGGTGTCGCCGCTCAAAAGGTTATCTTCCGCATCCTCCGCGAAACAGCTGGACGAAGTAGCAAAGCTTTGCTTTAAAAGGTGAAGCTTACAAAGCATGCTGTCAACCCGGTCGCCTATGAAAAATTTGATCCAACGCACAGGCGCCTCCACGCTGTCCAACCTTTGGAATCATGAATGCCCCTGAAAAAGACAGATGTGCATACCGGTGCATCATCTCTGGAGGTCCTCATCCCATTAAAACTGTGGACTGCCCAAAACATTATCACCTACGCAAAGGCGGCGGCACTGCACAACGCAGTGCCTACTCAGGACGTCTTCCCCCCACTTCGGCCAAAACACATCAGGCTCCTACCGACGTAACTAGAGTGGCGTGTCCAAAGTGCATAGCCGGAAGGATTTCCAGAAAAGCACTATACATCCTAGCCTAAACGCCTCCTGTAAGAACAATGAAAATCATTCGGCCACCTGCTCACTCATAACCTTCACAGAAATGCGACGGCTCACGCTCACGCCCGAGATCTTACTCGCCGGGTACGGCAAGAGGACGGCGAGAAGACCAGACACTTACGTATTACATACAATGAGATCGCCCAACACTACACATGCTCACACGACACACGACAACTACAAACAAACACATTTTCACATCTCAGGCGGCTACACGTCATTCACGCTACAATATACTACCCCCTACGCAGGCACTGCGGCAGCCCAGCAACGCTCTTACAAATAGTTTGGGCATTCTCTCCAAACCCAGACCTTGCACCGACTCCCAATCCTGAATGCGAGCAGTGGGAGCGTGAACTTGCAAGTTTGGACCTAAGAAAGCCACTCTGGGCAACTTTAGCTCACTGAAAGAGCGATGACAGCAAGCCGCACCAACGGAGTCCTGAACTGAGTACCCCGCCAGTTTACTAGACCTATCTCACTCTCAAAGAAAGTTTTCTCCTCCACCTCGTTCTCCTTCTGCTCCTCCCCATCAAAAGTGGAATACAACCATAAGTACTTCACAAGAAGATCTTTTTCAACAAAAAGGCACCGAAAAAAACAAGACGAGGTACCCGCGCACACCTCCCAATAAATCACCACAGTTTCCAATTCCCGTTCAACCCACAATGCATACGCCACTCATTCGGGTCTTCTAGAGGAGCGAGCTATTCGCGCGGAAATCACTCTGTTACGCCAGAAAGAATGCAACGCTAAAACACGAAAATGATGCAGCGTCGAAGAAACAGATTACTGGTAACCTATATCAGAACCTATTACTCAAGTTGAACCAACAGGAGAAGCTGCTCACGACAGCCCCATTCCACAACCTCTTACAATGAAATAACAGGCGAGAGACTGTTCCTCTATCCAGCCTTATACATGTGGCGAGTCGCATAGCCGCCGTACAAGACGCCTAGCAAATAGGTTCCTGCCTAACAAAAGCAGGACTACATTGAACTCCACCAAATTCCCTTAAATAATAAGAACACAATTCCGGCTATCATTCAGAACCTTCAAGTCAAAATGCACAACTGCATACACAAAGTTCTTGAAAACGTTGGTGCCTCTGAAATACCACACCCTCATCGTTGGTCTCCCGGATGATTAAGCCCAATGAAATCACTACATTCTGGCAGTAGAACTGTTCGAGATACACCAGATACCTACAAATTAGGCGTTTTTTTTGAATGAGCAAAATCCACAAAAGGCGAATTTCAGAAAAAAGCGATAGTTTATTGGCGGACCGAAATGCAACGCTGCCAAAGCTACTATATGATATGTTTTACGTGTCCCCGAGGGGACGTTAATGACCACGGGTAAATAAAAATTAAGTGGTGAATTTTTAGAAATATTAGATTGATAAATTTGGATTGGCTTATATTGAGTTGAAACAGGCCAGTTCATGCGGCATTCTTATAAAAACTTCATTTAAATTGACATCCAAGAAATGTGAAATAGAGTTTGGCCGAGGGTGCATTAAACATATGCAACATGGCTTCAAGAACTACACCTGAAGAAACGGTGAGTCCTGTTGGTACCATTAGCCGTTCTTTTCGGATTCTTCGTGGCAGAATTTTCATGGCCACGCCTGGAGGCACTCGCGAAGAAAGCAAGCTGTTCATTGTCTTACCATTAATTTCCAAAACGCTTCACAAGAAGGCTATCATATCTTTTTCTTCACTTTATTTGAATGGTTCATACCCCAGAGGGCGGGAATGGTTAGTCAGGGCCTGTACGCGGCAGCTTTTGAGCTAAGTTCTAAAATGGTAAATATGGAAGTTCAAAATAAATATAACCCGAGGTAATCCGTAGGGACGCGGGAGACAAGATGAAATGATTATTTCCCACTTCTTAGCTTCGGTTTGTTCACTTCTTTCGTTCACATTGCCGCCGACGTCAGCGACAGATCTTTCAGTGATCTCTTACTCCCGTCTGAATTCATGATAAGCCATCTCCGAAAAGCAAAACAAGCTTTCCGAAAAACCCACCGCGCAGTCCGATCAGTCAAACCCAAAGTGAAGTCTTATTGGGCAGATGGGTTTGGCTTATTTGGGTCCGTGAAACAGCAGGACCTGGTTCACTTTCGATACAAACTACAATCTGTGTGCACATTTGTAGGGCGGTATATTAATTATGTCTTTGCGACCTCTTCTTTGGAAGCAAGTTGCCTAGTTTTTCTTGTCGCTGCAGTTAATTCTTACGAAGTTTCTGCATTTCGCTCATTTACAAAAATGCCTCAAAGGCTCCTATCAAACATATTGGAAACTTCTTTAGTAATCGCTCTTAAAGAACAAGGCCTAATGCCAAACTCTTAGTATATTAAACATTTCAACGTCCCGATAACTCCTTCAAAGCCATCCTTGCCCATAGGAACATGCTTGAAGAAAGTATGCGCTTCGACCGCATAAAAATACCGCACAATTTTGTCGTGCTTTTTCGGCCTAAACGCACTGCTTCCCGAATGCACATACTGAGCGACACAGCAGGCCTCTTGCCCATATACACAATTTCATTTAGCTCTTTAATCTGGCAATGGATACAGTGCGGCCCCACCCTGTAGCCATTCTGGGAGACTTCAACGGTGCCCACACGCCAAGGAGTTAAAGTAGAATTACTAGAAAAGGTGGCCCCTGAGGGACCTGGGACAGACCTAGCCGAATATGATTGAGTCCGATCCGTCTATCCCCACCTGAATTGGCAATAGCGCGCACAAAGACACTTCTCCGGACTTATCATTCAAACACACAATCAAAATCACCAAACAGAGTTGCACATACCGCTCTTTGGGCAGCGACAATTACATCGTACAACTAAACAGCTCCCTCTTTTCCAACCTAAAACAACGTTTAATACATGAATACATCACCAACTGTGACGCGTTTGTACATCCGTGCAAGCAAAACACACCCACTGAAATTGATACTGCACACCGGAAAGCTGGGTAAACTAACTAGTCGAAACCAAACTGCACCACGACCAACCAAGACCTAGAAATCCCAGCGCACACTTTAGAAGCACACCTGCACCATTAGTGGGAGAGCATACACAAGCCTGCAATGTAGATGGCGATGTCAGTAACACGATCGGTGTCTTCTCAAAGTAGCAGAGATCCACATTGTATAGCTCCACATAGCAGAGCTCCACATTTCATAGGTGCTTATTTGTGGTGTATCATTGTACAGATGTTTTGTGCGCTTGCAATGCTGTGAGGCCGTTGTGCGGATTACTGCAACCCTGTGTTATTTTGTTGTATGCTCCCGCCCTCCCCCTCCCCTGTAATGCCCCTGGCGCTGTCAGTATAAGATGAATAAATAATACATAAAAAGGTTCAGCCTCACGCTGCAGAACTGGCTGTTACATTCGGGAAGCCGACCCCGAATCAGGCCGCGCCGCCTCCGTGGGGTGAGGTAGTGTGGTTAAGGTGAAGAGCGGCCAGCAGAGGTTGCGGCCTTGTTGACGACGACAGGAAACCGAAGGCAAACTTAACTGGCTTACTTAATGGCGAGAGAAGAGCTGAAGCAATACAGGAACAATACCCTTCCAGGTGAGGTTACAGTACCGGGCTCGAGTGGAGTGCCAGAATGGATTCGCTGCCCCAAAACGAATGTGATTCTGCGCTCAGGGCCCCGTGTATTTATGGCGGAAGCTCTAACGGTCACGCAGTTCTACTATCTACTACTGCTTTTGCACGCTCAGCGAACTTTCCACAGACATACACAACTCTTTTTTCCAGAGTTTGCGAGGGTCCCGCACTACCTTCGCACGCTGAGTCACAGACATGGTGGAGAGATACGGTTCCTCACAAGCTATTGCTTAGAAAATTAACGACTTATGGCATTCAACCCAAGATACTTTCCTAGATCTCGGAGTATTTAAGTAACAGACGTCAGTATGTGATGTAAGTGTTTGGGCTTGCTGGTTCATACTTCAAACAAAAACAGCACTCAATACGGGACAGAAAGAAGGAGGGTACACACACAGCGCTATGTGTGTCGCCTCCTTCTTTGTGTCCCGTCTTGAGCGCTGTTTTTGTTTGAAGTCAGTATGTGGTTGTGAACGGCGCCGCATCAGAGACATCCGATGTAGCGTCAGGAGTTCTCCAACTTGAGTCTTGGGTCTTTTATTATTCCTTCTCTACATAAATGACATCAGCAATACTGTTCGCAGATGATTGCGTATTGTACAGAAACATTACTTGTGAAAATGATCGCGAAATATTGCAAAACGATCAGAAAATTATAGACGACTGGTGCGTAACTTGGGGAATGCAACTGAATCTAAACAAAACTGTCTGCCTTACCGTCTCAAGAAAGCACAGCCCAAATAAACTTCCTTACGCAATAAAAATTGTTCCTCTACAATTCGTAGATGAGTATAAATATTTCAGAGACTACTTCACTCCTACGCTCTACTGTGGATTACACCGTATGCAAAGATTGTAGGACTCTGGGTTTTTGCGGCGCAATACGAAAAGTTTCCACAGGCAACGCGCAAATTACTGTAGAAGTCTAACGTAAGGTCGGTCGTGGAGTACGCTTGCGCCATGTGGGACCCCGTAGCGGTTCTTGACAAAAATAAATTTGATAAGATAAAAAGCCTGCCTTGCAGCCCGGTATGCTATTTGTAAGACTCCAAGAAACTCAAAGTTTAGCGCAAGTCAGTGCGAAGAGATTTTGAAATGAGAGACACTAGAAGATCGAAAGGGCAATGGTTCGCTTACAAGTGTTCCATTCCATTTACTATTCTCATATTGGCATTACCCGCGATGATTACATTTTTGCACCTCATAACGTGTCAGCGCGAATGGATCACACCTGCAAGGTGCGTGAAATTCGCTGCAACGATTTGGCATTCACAAAATCATTTTTTTTTCCAAAAACAATACACCAATGGGATCAGTTACCTGCGCCCATAGTTACGGAACAGTCAGCGGATGCATATTACGCTTCCATGTGGTTGTTAAAAGCTTTGAACTAATGCACATTTGCTCACTGGGAATTTATTCTGATGCAAAAATCGTTTGTGTGTGTGGTGTGTGTGTGTGTGTGTGTGTGTGTGTTGTGTGTGTGGTGTGTGTGTGTGTGTGTGTGTGTGTGTGTGTGTGTGTGTGTGTGGTGTTGTGGGTGTGTGTGTGTTGTGTGTGTGTGTGTGTGTGCGCGTGTGTGTGTGTGTACGTGACACTAACTGCGTTGTAGCCTGACATGGTACGACCTCGTTGTACTTTCTATTTTCGACTATTTCTTGCTCAGGTTGTCGTTGATGCAGTGTGTTATATTTTCTGTGCGACAAGAACTGAGTGGAAAGCAAGCGAGCGACTTGCCACGGCCTTTTCTTTGAATAGTTATTGCAACTCGCTGATATTCTTTACCACTTGTGCTGTGATTGACAACCATTAGTTCCGAAATTTGAAGCGCATGGCACATCATCTTTTCTTTTCATTTTTTTCTTTCCTCCTTGTGTGTACGAATGTATCCTAAAAGAGGCTCGCGGCCTCTGGAACATTTTTTTACGTTATCAATGTGACTAGTTGATGTACTTCTTTTTGTTATTCCCCCCCCCCCCCCCGCACTGGAATGCCAAAAAGTCGCTGTGGGTAACAACTAAAAAAAAAGAAAAAAAAGAAAGAAAGGTTTCTTTGCTGCGGCGCCCGCCTGGCTGGATCAGGTCTTAACACGTAGCGTTTGCAGCCGCCGAAGTTAGAATCACGCCGACAGCCAGGCGCCCGCGATTTCCCGGGCATGTTGCGGCTTCTCCGACGCAGCTTGCGTACTCACCCGAGGACTTTGCAACACTTGTACCAAGCACGAACGTGGTAACGGCGCGCAGAATGGTAACAGCTTCTCAGCCGGGGGTCCGACATCCCGATGGATAAGGGCCCTCAACCGTCGTCCGGGGGCACGCTTTCGAAGAGAAGTGCTCGGCACATGCTCGATTACAGGGCTCGGCTGTACGACACCTTGCTGCAGCTCCACCGGGTCGCTCTCTGGATGAATAGTGGCCCCCCAAGAACGTCTCTGGCTTGGTCAGCCAACCAATAGAACGACACAAGACACAACCACATCGCACGCAAGTGCGAAGACAAATCCACACTTAAGCTTTACTGTGCATTTAGTTGAGACAAAATTGCGCAAATAAATAACTACTCTAGTTCCATTTTAGCCCAGCAGTCCTTTATGCAAGCGCATGAACCCGAAAGGTGCATTCGAAATGTTCCACACAAAAGGAAGACCGATCGTAAAGGGCGAAACCTGCTTCACGAAAACCAAGGCAATTGAGAAAGTCAGACATCTACAGGCCACTTCTCGATCTGAGAGCGGCTGTTCCAGCTCCCTTTATGGCCCTGAGCTTCCTTTTCGAAACGCACCTTAGGTGCGCCAGTTCTCTGAAGGCCACTGCGACCGGTTGAGAGCCCATTGATCTTTTCTCGAGACACATCGCGAGTGGGGAGACAATTGCCCTTATTTCCACCGCTGAAGCCAGGCGTGCGCTTTGGTTCGGTGCAGCTCCGAGGTCCGCTGAGATCCGGCGCAAAGCGTGAGTACGGCGCTGCCCCTCGCTAGTCGCGCAGTAGAATCCTTGCCGCACGTATGCCCGAAAGTGCCGCACTTATGCCCTGGTCGTCCTTTGCCCTTTTGGTGACACTGTCTGTAAGCAAACACCAAAGGGAGTTTTCGTTCTCTTATCTGGCGGCAAAGGCCGCGCTAGATTTGTGTTGCCGTCTGCCGCTAGCCTGACTTTAGTCTTTCTTAGAAAATGTCGTTAGCTGCCGAACTGAGCGCGTTCCTGTTGGCAGGTTTTTCAAGGCCTCCGTAAACCTGAACACCCTGAAAGTGACACTGACACATCGCTCTCCGTAGGGGCTTACTCTGAGTGGACTTACGCTGCCCTCTGTCGTGAGCCTCCAGGAGTGCGCCATCTGCACTATCTCTCTCAGTCTCCCTGTTCCTCACAAAAATGGCGACGCTATTCTTAGTTACGTCTTTCTATATACCTAGAAATATTTGCATAGTCTTTCGCAGCGAGCTCAGGTTGCTTCCTCAGCAGCGTTTCGAAAATGTAGCCATTGCCGTGTAACAGCTGACAGGAACTGTTCCAGAATACGTTCCTGTATTCCGTAAGAAATTCTGGAGATAGCGCCGCCTCGGTGACAAGATCACCAAACGCACCTCTGATGCTGACTTTAGCAATCGACAGGCGGACGTTCCATGCTGCTACGGCCAGTTTCAACCAAACACTGTCCCGTGAGCTGATCCGGTTTTGCGTACGAAGGGTGGCTCATGTCTTCCGTCACAGCGGAGCCGCGAAGAACTCGACACAGTTTACCGTTGACAACGAGGTTACGTCCGTACTGCTCTACAACCTACCTGCTGTCCACACTCTGTTCTATTACGCGAAAGACTAGCTTGCCTTTCTTACAACTCGCAGCGAAAGTCCTCTCTCCCCACAGTTGTAACACACAGCCTGTTTGGCGCTTGAAAACATTATTGCGGCGTTGGTCCTCTGCGTCTAAGTTCTTCCTGTTTTCCGGCCTCCTTCACTACCCGAGAAAATGACTTTCCGAGCCCCACCGTCTTCCTTCGAAAATTTCCCTTTCGGCGCTGACGTATCACGGCCTGTCCTTAACACGTTTTGGCCGTCTTTCGGCTTCTGCACTCCTGAACGTGCGACAAACTCGTCGGCTAGCTTAGCTGCAGATTCGACAGTATTTTCGTCAGGGAGTCCTGTGCCCAGTCTTTCGCATTTTCTGGTAGATGGTGCGGTAAAACTGTTCGAGACCAAAGCACTCAACTACCTTCTGCTCTCAGAAAGCCTTTGCCTCTTTCAGCCAATCTTCCACGTTTGTCTCAGCTTAAAGGCGAAATCCATTTGTGACTCGCCCTTACTTTTATTCGGCTTCACGGCACTTCTGGCAAAATGTCTCTGCAGACAGTCTGTACTTATGCACGAGTCTTGATTTCACTTTCTCCTAGTCATCCGTCTCCTCCTTTCACAAGCGGGCCATCCCGTCGGCTGCCTCACATGTTTTAAGTGTAAGCTTGCTTATGCGTCATGTGTCTCAGCTAAACTGGGACTTTTCGCGCGTACGCTCGACATCGAAGAAAAAAGAACGATATCTTCTCCCACCTTGTAGGGTCGCATTAGGTCGCTCAGTCGCCGCAGACTGCGCGCTGCTGCCACGCTTACGCCTAGTTCAAGATGCCTGGATCTCGAGACGTTTCATCTCCAGTTCGTGCTGTCGCTTGAGTTCACGTTCCTTTTTCTGCCTCTCGAACTCGTTCTTGCTTTGATTCCCCACGTTTTAGTTAGTAGTCTTGCTTTTTTTCTTCAAACTCAAGCCTTTCTCGCTGGCGCTCAGCCTCTGCAGTCTGACGCTCAGCGGTCGCTCTGTCATTTATCCGCTCAATGTATTCCGACAGCTCATCATCGTCAGCCAAAACAGCGAGTATAGCCTGCATCAGCTCTCGCTTTCTTAAGGCGTTGGAAACATCCAAGCGCAACAATTTTACCAGCTCCAACAACTGCGTTTTTTACAACGCTTTAAATTCATCTCCGGTCTAAGGTATCGCTTGCGCAAGGCAGCAAAATTGTTTTACGCGATTAACCCACGCGACAAAGCACATGTCCTACTAGCTATCCTAAGAAGCCAGTTAAAACTAAGTGAAGAAAGGTGCTGCACTTACCAGTGACCGCCGCAAATTCTGCGAAGTCCGAAGCCACCTTTACCTAGGTGGTGTTGAATTTCGCATCGCTGGCACTAGTTGTTACGAAGTTGCTCTCTGACTGCTGCTAACCAGTTGTTACGACGTTGACATCCCACCGCTGGCAACCAGTTGATACATTCGGAAAGGCCACCACGAACATGTCCCCATCGCCTCCGTCATGTGAGGTAGTGAGGTGAAAGCGGCCAGCAAGTCTTGCTGCCTTGGTCACGACCACAAAAAGCCGAAGGTAAACTTAACTTATTTACTTCATGGCAAGAGATGAGCCGAAGCATTGCAGAAACAATACCCATCCGGGTGAGGTTACAGTACAGCACTCGAGCAGAGCGACGGCATGGATTCGCTGCTCCAAAACGAATGGAATTCTGGGCTCAGCGCCCCGCGTATTTATGGCCCAATGTCTAATGGTCAAACAGTCCTCTTACTGCCTTTGCACACGGCACAAACATACTACACACACGCACAACGATTTTTCCGGAGTTCGTGAGAGGATGGCAGCAGCAGCTGACGCTGAGTCTGAGAGAGGGAGAGAGGAGGTCTTGGCTGTGGCGTGAACCTCGCCGGGTCAGGTCTCAACACGCCAGCATTTGCACCCGCCGAAAGTTGAATACCGCCGACAGAGGAGCGCCCAGAATCCGGCCATTCCGAGGTGCATTGCGGCTTGTCGGAGGCAGCTTTCGTACACACCGGGGACTCCGCAATACTTCCAGCACGCGCGAATGTTCTAACTACGCGCAGAATCGTAACGTGGCGAAGGCACAGTGGGGTGTATTCTGGGATGTAATGTGAGGTGATCTTGGCGTGCCTCGCACTTGGGCCTCACTCCGACGTATGCTCGGTCATATGTAGTCAAAAGACGGGCATCAGCTTCAATTACCACAAATAATTCAGAGCTTCCCAGGCACCAATCAAGAACTAATAGAGAAATCCAAACACTTCACATAGCCCAGGGCTCATTTGTGCCCTCACCTTCTTATGTAGTGCACGGCAATACCGCATTGGATCTCTGTATGAGTGCAGCTAAAGTCAGAACAGCTCTGACTCGTCCCCGTCCAGCGTGTGGGCCTGGTATGAATGGCGTGGCCAATAAAATGTTACGAAACCTCGATAATAACTCATTAAACATGCTAACCCGGTAATATTGTCACGGGCTCCGTTCCTTGGCTCCTTACTATAAACGGAACCAGTGTCCAACCCCGCTCTGCGGGTATGCACCCTCTGGGATGAGAAGAAGACGACGCTCGCTGATGTTGGTGCGCGTTCAGTTCCTGGGACATCGCGGCTGCCTTGTCTGCCTTCGCTATCCCGTCTATTTTTGTAATTACACTATCTGAATACATCTCCTTCGTTGCCACGTCACATCTAGTGGTGCAGGTGCTACTTCTCGTCTCCGTACCGCTCGCCGGGCTACTTTAAGAAAATACGGAGCTTCGAAGCGGGCGCCACGTTCACAGCTGCATGATGCCGCCCCCCGGTGAGCCTCTATCTACTCCGCCGATAGTCATCGTGTCTCACCCCCGTGATCCCGGAGATTTTACTGGGACTGATAACGTCCACGCGGATGAATGGCTCCGCATGTATGAACGCGTCAGTGTTCACAACCGGTGGGACGACACAATCATGCTGGCGAATGTTGCCTACCATCTCAAGAAGACGGCTGGGACTTGGTTCCTAAACAACGAAGCGAGGCTCACAAGCTGGGACGCCTTCAAAAGAGTTCCTGGATTTCGTTCAGTGACTCCGCTGCCCGTCAGCTAGACGCAAAGAACGTTCTTTCTTCACGCACGCAGTCCTGTACGGAGTCCTATGTCGCCTACATCCAGGACGTGTTGGCTCTTTGCGCCAAGGTGGATCCCAAGATGCCGGAGTCCGACAAGATTTGGCATGTCCTTAAAGGCATAGCAGACGATGCCTTCAATCTGCTCATGTGTAAAGAGCACGGTGTAAGAATAGTTTAGGTGGTGACACTCGCCCCGGCGACGCGACCACATCTTGTTCGGCGCTCCGCCGCTTTTCGCAACCGCCGCTAGATGGCGCTAGTGTATGGGGGCCCAGCCACGCTGTTGCAGAAGTTGCGGCTGCTTGCGCGCTGTTTGCCCGAACGTGTAGCCTAAGCGCACATGATTTTACTGCAGCACACAGCCTTACTATCTTAAGGGTAAAAATTTTCCCGGTATACATTTAAATTTACCGGTCATTCTAAGCGCAGTAAACCCAAACGATGGGGCGGGGTAACATAACGGGTGTGCAACGTTAAGATCAAGTCACCTGCCCTTATTTCCGGCGAGTTGTGTGTATATGTTTTCTAATAGATCGCAAAACCTTCAAGGCCCTAAATTGCTAATGAAGTACGAACCCACGCAACGACTTTTTGCGCTCTAAGTAAACGTATCTACGAGCGATTTAAATGTGTGCTGATACGTGGTTTACGAGATAAAGGTATACTATTGTACTCGTTCTTCCTGTACGATGCGGAATTGCCTTATTTATAGCCGGTCCTTTATCGCGATTTTCAAATGGCTGTTTTGACAAATTGGAATCCCGCTTTCGCGCACGCGCCGCGTGTTCAGATATCGCAGAGCTTTTCGGTCGAAAAGCCAGTCTACGAGAAATCGCATGTTTTTTGACAGGACGCCATCGGTGCCACTAAAAAATCTTTCGCTTAAATATATTTTCTGCTTTTGTTGCTTGCCTTATGTTTACGGTATTATTAAAGTTAACGTAAAACTTTACAGAATGCAAGTGGGTGCCAGTTTTGTTATTCCTGTTTGCTCTGTGCCCCGAGTTTAAGATCGTCGAGTTACTATCTTCACCAACCTTGTCACATTTTCCGTGGTTGTACAGCTAATTGATTGATTGATTAATTGTAGGGTATAACGCGCCGACGCAACGCAGGCGATGAGGCGCGCCGTAGTGGAGGGCTCCGAATTCATTTTGACCACCTGGGGATCTTTAACATGCGCCTAAATCTCGTACACACGGGCATTTTTGCTTTTCGCCACCATCAGAAAAGCGACCGCCGCGGCATTTTTGCTTTTCGCCACCATCAGAAAAGCGACCGCCGCGGCCGGGAATTGAACCCGTGACCTCGTGCTCCGCAGCGCAACGCCTTAGCCACTGAGCCACCGCGGCGGGTGCTTGTACAGCTAAATTATCTATTGTTTTGTCTCTCTTGTAACCGATGTCATGCAGCCTTGGCAGCAATCAATAATAAATAAAATAATTTACTGGAGACAACTCATCTAGGATCGTGCCAGCAGGGTAACTGCGGAATACAAAAAAAGGGTAGTTATGGGATTGCGTGTGTATGTATGTATGTTTGCATGCGTGCATATACCCGTGTGTTTGTGACCATATATATATATATATATACATGCACACTTACATATTAGTGCTTCGTACACATTCAAAACGCACAATATTTTGTTATACGCCTCCTACAATGGCAATAAGACTTCTACTCAAAAAACACCTTTATTCAAAGCACTTGCAAAAAAATCACGGATAGCCAGTGAGGCACTTCGGGAAAAAAATGCAACAAGAAATATTTTCATTAAGCAAGAAGCTGTTTCAAATCCGCGCTTGGACGATTTGAAAACATTTAACTAAATACACAAGTTTAGGCTTTACTCTTGCATCCTGACCTTGAATAATGTTTTACACATTGCTGAACTGTACTGCACTTTGCTTTTATCACTTGCTAGATGGCTACGACGAGCAGAGCTTTGCGAGCTTCTTCTTCTCCTGTGACTGCTTCTTTAGAGCCCCGTTGACATGCTGACAATGCTGCCTCATTCGCATGCTTACGTAGTAATGCAGCAGCTGCGCGACCACTTCTTTGTGCTCAGAGCATGGGAATGTTGGCGTGTACGTGTCGAGCACACCATCGATCGTGTCCCAGTAGACAGTGTTCCAGTCCGCATAGTCGACAAATAGCCGCTCAGCATGCTTGAAGAGATTAAAGATGCCAACAGTGGGATGTGTGAGGCCTCCTCTCGTTTTTGCATTCGTGAGAGCTGCTGCAGTCGACATGTTGGTCTTAACTCTGAAAGCCGACAAACAAGCTGGCATGTCGTGACTTTTCCATTTTTCTGCATATGAACCCTGTTACATAGTAGAATATGCAGTCCGTCACTTCCGTTACGTCACCACCACGCTGGCGTATGACCTCTTCACAGTCCCAGTCGTCCGCAGAAACCAAGTTGTCCAGTTTTCCTTAAATTCTACGTAGTACTTTGTACACACCATTTCATCCGGAAAATGCTTCGCCCAAACATGGTCACTCGACTGCAACGCCCTATCCGATCTCGGAATGGCGCGGCGCCACGTTTCCAAACGAGCATGCTCGGACGGGGCTTTAAAAAGCGGCACTCGTTGTGCACACGTTCTGTGGCCAGAATTGCAGTTGGGAACAAAACACTTCTTTCTCATTGCCGAGGGGATTCAGCGCACACAGCTCAGTTTAAAACATCACGCTTCTAAACGCGGCCAAAACACGAAAGCACAACATAGCACCAACTGCTGCAGCGAGCCCAGCCGCGCTCGCGGTTCGACCTGGTTCGACTCGGCCCTCATACCGCAGCGCCCTCTACAATTGCCAAATCGGCGGCGCCGCGCGCTCCGAACACGATGTGGTCGCGCCGGTTGCCGAGGGGACGGCGGAGTGTCACCACCTAAACTATTCTTACACCGTGGTAAAGAGTGTGACACAATTGACTCTGTACTGAAGGAATGGCGCCGATTTGAGCACGCAAAATGCCGCCGCATAGCGCATTAGTTCACCCGGCTGCCTCACACCGCAGCAACTTCATCGTGTGCGGACCTGACAGCGCCTCCCAGTTTACCGACGGCACCAGGTCCGATGCCACATTCGGACACTTTGACCAAGATCGTGCGCCGCAAAATCGAGGCCATGGCCCCGGCTCCTGTACACCGCCATGGGCACGACCATACCCTGCCCACAATGTCCTTTATACAGGCCGTTGCCCGTGAGGAAGTAGCCAACCTCGGTATGCATCCTGTGTGCGCTATGGCGTGTCCGGACGTCCGCCAGAACCTTCCTCCTTCATTTGCCAGCAATAGCTTCCAACGGCGTTATGACGCACCACCTCGTTACCGCCGCCTGAACCCTGCAGAATGGAGAACTCCTGACGACCGGCCTATCTGCTTCGAGTGCTCTCGCGTTGGTCACGTCGCCCGTTATTGCCGACAACGTTGGACGTCCCCTGCACGCTCCCGGTTTTCGCCCACCACCTACTCTTCGGACGATCGGCCTAACCACTTCCCCCCTGGTACTCAACCCCAGTATGTTCCCGGCAGCTCCCCCAGCAACCGCCTTGGCCGCTCCCTGTCCCCAGAACGTCGCCAATCTCGTTCGCCGCAGCCTCGCCGCCCTTCGCCGCCGACTTCTTACCCACGCACCTCTCCGGGAAACTAGCCAATGCAGCTCCCGGAGGTGATGCTGCATGCTCCGACCTGGCCTGAAAATCCTCTGTTTACAAAGACTACGAGACGCAATTTGCTTGACGTTGATGTTGATGGTGTTCGTGTGAGCGCTCTAATAGACACCGGTGCCAGTATCTCCGTAATGAGCTCCAACCTTCGCCACCGCCTTCGTAAGGTCCTGACGCCTGCCCCATCTACTGTTGTCAGAGTGGCCGACGGCCGTACGCCCACCGTCGAAGGACTGTGCACCGCTCGGGTTGGTGTTGGTGACCATCACATTCCTGTAGTGTTCACCGTATTCAACGCATGCCCCCATGAAATCATTCTCGGCCTTGACTTTCTAACCGACAACGCCGCGCTTATTGACTGTGCCACGGGTATTCTTCGTCTGGACGTGCCGACCGGTCCTGTCACCGAAACTAAGGTCCCCAACCGCCTCTGCTCCACAGGACATGTCCGCTTGCTTCCTGACACAATGTCCTACGTCCCTTTGTCACCATGCCCGCCACTTCCGGACGGCGACTACGTCGTGTCCCCTATAACCGACGTCCTCCTCCGACACCACGTGGCTCTTCCTTACACTGTCGTCACCCTCGCCAACAACCAAATCAGCCTGCCTTTCCTTATTTTTGGTTCTTTGCCCCAAGTTCTCCCCGAAGCGGATGTCGCTGGCCACGCTTTTTTCCTTGAGGAATGCCAAATTTCTGCCGTGTCCACTGACGCCTTCATGGTTGCGCCGAATGATTCCAAGGATCGGTTGGTCTACCTCTGGTGACGTCGCAAAAATGATAGCGTCGGACCTTCCTTCGTCGCAAGCTCGCGAGTTACATCGCCTGCTTTCATCGTACAGAGACATTTTTGATTTGGACGATCGCCCTTGATTTGGACGATCGCCAGACATCGACGATAACCCACCGCATCAACACCGCGGATGCGAGCCCCATTCATCGGCGACCATATCGGGTATCTCACGGCGAACGCAAAATCATTCAAGATGAAGTCGATAAGATGTTGAAAAAGAATGTAATTGAGCCATCTTCCAGTCCATGGGCATCACCAGTCGCCTTAGTGAAAAAGAAGGATGGGTCCTGGCGCTTCTGCATTGATTACCGGCACTTGAACAAAGTCACCAAAAAGGACGTTTATCCGCTTCCTCGGATTGATGACGCCCTCGATTGCCTCCATGGTGCATCGTACTTTTCTTCTATTGACCTTCAGTCTGGGTATTGGCAAATTGCTGTTGATGCCCAGGACCGCAAAAAGACCGCCTTTGTGACGCCCGACGGGTTGTACCAATTCAAGGTAATGCCCTTTGGTCTGTGCAACGGGCCGGCTACCTTCGAAAGAATGATCTACTTCCTCTTACGTGGCTTCAAGTGGTTGACCTGCATCTGCTACATCCTAGAGGTTTTCCGTCGCGCCGGTCTCCAGCTCAATTCATCAAAATGCCGTTTCGGTGGCCGGCAACTCAAGATCCTCGGCCACGTAGTCGATGCTGCTGGTGTCCGACCTGATCCCGATAAGGTACGCGCTGTCCAAGAATTTCCCATCCCGTGTTCGGCAAAGGATGTTCGCAGCTTTGTAAGACTATGCTCCTGCTTTCGTCGCTTTATCGACAATTTTGCTGAGAACGACCGGCCATCGACGGATCTCCTTAAGGCCGATACCTGATTCTCCTGGGGCACCGCGCAAAGCGCAGCGTTTGCCACTCTCGTTGACCGCCTGACTCGTTGCCCAGTTTTAGCCCATTTCGATCCGTTGGCTCCCACAGAAGTACGCACGGACGCGAGTGGCCACGGGATAGGGGCAGTATTGGTTCAGAAACAGACTGGTCACGACCGGGTGATAGCCTACGCCAGCCGACTTCTGTCCCCCGCTGAACGTAACTATTCCATTACGGAACGTGAATGCCTCGCACTCGTCTGGGCAGCCAGCAAGTTTCGCCCATATTTGCACGGCAAATCTTTCGCGGTCATTACCGACCATCATGCCCTATGTTGGCTTTCTTCGCTCAAAGATCCGTCCGGACGACTCGGCCGCTGGGCGTTAAGACTCCAGGAGTATGACTATTCGGTGGTCTACAGGTCTGGTCGCATGCACCGGGACGCCGACTGCTTGTCTCGTCATCCTGTCGATCCGCCTGATCAAACGTGGAACGATGATGACCCCTGCGTATTTGCCCTCTCCGACTTGCACGACATAGCCGCCCACCAACGACGCGACCCATCGCTTCGGCAGGTTATAGACCGTCCTAGCTCAGAGCCGTCCGACCCATCTCTGCACGCCTTTACACTGCGTAATGGCGTCCTGTTTCGCCGCAACTTCCGGGCGGATGGCCCTGACGCCCTTCTCGCAGTACCTCAGCATCTCCGTCCCGACATACTCCACCAGCTTCACGACGTGCCGACTGCTGGCCATCTGGGCGTCACTCGGACGTACGACCGGGTGCGGCGACGCTTTTACTGGCCCGGCCTTTACCGGTCCGTGCGAAGGTACGTCACGGCTTGTGACGTTTGCCAACGCCGCAAGACGCCTCGGTCACTTCCAGCAGGCACTCTTCAACCAATTGATGTTCCTCCTGAACCATTTTGCCGGGTTGGATTAGACCTCCTCGGTCCTTTCCCCTTATCCGGCTCTGGCAACAGGTGGATTGCCGTTGCCACCGATTACACCACGCGTTACGCCATCACACGTGCCATTCCTACCAGCTGTGCCACGGACGTCGCCGATTTTCTACTACACGCCGTCATTCTGCAACACAGTGCTCCTCGCCAGCTGATCACGGACTGTGGTCGGTGCTTCTTATCTCAGGTCGTCGACGACCTTCTTCGGTCCTGCCGCATTAAGCACAACCTCACCACGGCCTATCATCCGCAGAACAATGGGCTCGCTGAACGATTTAACAAGACGCTCACGGATATGCTCGCTATGTACGTGTCCACTGACCACCGTGACTGGGACGTTCCTCTCCCTTACGTTACTTTCGCGTACAATTCGTCACGCCTCGACACTGCCGGCTTCTCTCCTTTCTTCCTCCTTTACGGCCGCGACCCTGCCCTGCCATTGGACACCATGTTGCCTGACTCGACCACGCCACGAACTGAGTATGCACGTGATCTCATTGCCCAGGCTGATGTGGCCCGCCAGATCGCCCGCGCCAAGATTACGGCGTCACAGGCAATTCAGAAGCGGCGCTACGACGAGACCCACCGTGACGTGTGCTTCCCACCTGACTCCCTGGTCCTCCTCTGGACGCCTTCACGTCATGTTGGGCTATCTGAAAAACTACTGTCCCGCTTCACGGGCCCCTACCGCGTCATTCGCTTGGTTACTCCTGTTACGTACGAAATCATTCCAGTCACGCCCCCGCCGTCAACTGTGCACCCAGCGTCTCAAATTGTGCATGTGTCCCGCCTGAAGCCCTACTTCGTCCGTGATTAGGTTCAGCCCACACCTTCTACCGTCTTCAGCACCGGGACGTTGCTTCTACCGCCGGGGGTCATGTCACGTGCTCCGTTCCTTGGCTCCTTACTATAAACGGAACCAGTGTCCAACCCCGCTCTGCGGGTAGGCACCCTCTGGGATGAGAAGAAGACGACGCTCGCTGATGTTGGTGCGCTTTCAGTTCCTGGGACATCGCGGCTGCCTTGTCTGCCTTCGCTATCCTGTCTATTTTAAGTGCGAATGCACTTTATAAGCGACCCTGAATTCCGGCGACCGCCGTCCGTCCACATAGCAACAGCTGCGGGTGCGCGCGCTCCTCGTCTTCCTTGGCAACGGCGGGAGATGGGCGCGCGCTGCCTGGCCGCTGACATGGCACATACCCACGTGGGGTTTGGCCAGGAATCTCCTCGTCTTCCTTGGCAACGGGGGGAGATGGGCGCGCGCTGCCTGGCCGCTGACATGGCACATACCCACGTGGGGGATTGGCCAGGAATCGGGCGTGAGAAGGGCTAATGCACCCGCTTAAAGGAGTACTGACACGAAATTTCAAAGCTGAGATCCGCTCTAGCAATCAAGTACAACGACAACACAAATAGGTGTCTGTGAATAAATGCATCTTTCTTTCTTTGTAGTTGTGTGTGTGTGTGTGATCTCTCTTTCGCGAACATTACCGAACCGCGCAAATTCAACTCGTGCATTCGCACTTTCACATTCTTCCCCTCGGGGAAATGCGGGGCAATTTTTTTGTAATTACACTATCTGAATACATCTCCTTCGTTGCCACGTCACAATATAATCATTATTGGTCTTTACGAACCCTCCCTCCCCCCGGGTAAACATGCTAAAATATTCCTAATTCCTAAACCGGAAAACCCCTTCAGCCTAAAACACCGACGTCCAATTACTCTGACTTCCTCTATGGGCAACGTGCTTAAACACATTATCCACGCACGATAAATCGAAACAGATAAAGCAGGCACACTTCCCAACACGATGCGATGAGGTTTTGAGGGGGGGGAGAGAGAGAGGGAAAAGGGCCCGAAACTGTCTGGCGTGGGCTGCCGACACCTTACCAGGCCCAAGGGGGAGGCGAGGGGCATATAAAAGGAGGGGATAGCGGGAAATACTAAGAGAAAAATTTAATTAAGACAGAAGTTAGATAGTTTAGATTTGGGTAGGGCGGAAACTGCTGAGGGATTTCACGCAGAAGAAAACGCCGAGCGGAAATGGTCCCATGAAGGCGAAGGAAGGAGCAACAGCGGCTAGAGAAGCAGTTCAGTGGTCAAATACAGGGAATGCGGAAAGGAGTGTCTGTATGAGTACCTCCGCTCCGATGGTCACGGCGACACGCGCGCGGAAGGGGGCATGAATCCCAGCGCGACGGGCGGTTTTAAAAGAAAATGAAAAATAAAACAAAAATGAACTGGGGTCCCAGCAGCTCGGGGAGACGGCAGACGAAATGGGGAGGGTGGAAGGGTCGCTTAGAGGCGCGCGGGCAGGCCGGTCTCGTCCAGGTAGGCGACGAGGTGCTGCAGCGTCTCGGCGAGAAGGATGCGGTGGCCCCTGGGGAACAGCAGGTCCTCCTTGGTGCTGCATGGCACCCCCAGGCGCCTGCACGCTTGCCGTAGCCGGTCGCGCTCCGAGTGATACGCAGGGCATGCGACGAGGCAGTGGCCGGTCGACTCGAAGAGCCCACAGTGAGGGCATGCGGGACTGTCCCTCTTCCTGTACAGTTGCAGCCGCGCGTTTGTTGTGGCACTGCCCGTGCGCAGCCTGCTTAGGAGTGCCGCCTCCTGACGCCCAAATTTCGTGGGAATGCGGGCTGGGACGTTGTGTGCGGCGACGCGGGCGTCGGGGTGCTGCCTGACCAGATCCTGCGTGATGAGGTAGCAGGACTCGTCAATCTGGGTCACCGCCGAAGTGGCAGGTGTTGCTGTTGAGTGTGTAGCCTTTGCCAGGCTGCCCGCGGCCTGATTACCTGGGACGCCCACGTGCGCGAGCACCCACTGCACACACACCGTGCAGCCCTTCGAGGCCAGCTGGGTGATCTTTCCGTGCAGCGTGACGACTGTGTTTGTGGGGCTGGCTCGGGCGCTGTACCGCAGCCTTGCTGTCACAGAATATTGTGACCTTTGGCGGATCGAGTTCGGAGGCAAGATCGGCCGCCAAGTGGAGGCCTGCGATTTCGGCGGTGGTGGTGCTAGCAGGGAAGTGCAGGCGGCACTGCGCAGACCTGTTGACCTGGGGACTTGCACGCCGCCGCCGACCTGGCCAGCGCGCCGGGGAGCACCGAGCCGTCCATAAATAGAGTTTTAGCATAGCGCGTACCCTCCGCTACGCTAAGGTTAGTGGATAGCATGGCCCGACTGGGAAGGTGCAAATTCGTTCCGGTGGGCAGGATTAGTTCCGCGGGCCGGCCTTCGTAGTGCCCGCGCATTCGCTTTGCTGAGAGGTAATTTCCTCGCCATCCCCGCGCCGACGCCAATGTTGACGTTCCTCGCGCGATGTGGAGGGAGAAGGTCAACCCACTGATGTCACTAGAGTTGCTGGATGGCGCTTCGACCTCCCCGGCGCGCGGCCGCCGGAAGTTCGAGCGCTCGTCCCGGAAGTCGGACAAACGACCGCCGTTCCAGCATAGCGCATGCTACGTATGGGCTGGTTTCCCGCGAATTCGGCCAAAAATGCCTGCTTGTTGCGCCGTCAACTGCACAAGCAGACCAGAGAAGTCCTCTAGGAAGGCGTTCCACTTGGAAGTATTACAATATTCGGTACGACGTGCCTGATACGCAGCGAAACGCAAATGTCAAATCAGTGTCGTTAAGCTGTGGCTCTTGTTACGCAGATTCCCTCGCTCTAAGCCGGATTTATACCGGCGTTCGGTGGCAAACTTATACCGTAGTTACACGGCGAAAGTAACCGCAGTTACGTTTACCAGGGGTTACTAAACTTGAACCGCGGTTATCGCAAACTGTAGTTTTGGCTGTTACACGCGAAATTGCAAGTTTGGTGACCACGATCACTTGATTGTGATTGTAACAAAATAAATTACCCCACTTTTAACTTCACGATAAAAAACAAAAGAGAAGCAGTGTAGACAAAAAAATATCCTTAAAGCAATCGCGCGAAACCAAACGCAACGCACCTGCGCGCGGCGAAGAGAGGGCTTCTTCAACAGCTCGCAGCCGGCTTGGTTTGCTTAGGTCTGTTCGGTGTTGGGAACTTTCGGCTTAGCAGCGCTGTAGATATTTGACCGCCGCTATCTCTACAACTGCGAATTACAATCCATTGCACAATTTTTCACCGCACTAACATCAATTTTCTCGCATGCGGAAGTTCTTTTCCGCGATCAGATTCATTTTGAAGAGCGGCGAGGCGGTAAGCTGTTGCTGCCGTGGTCTGGGCCGCTTCGGGCCGCTAGTAGTGCCGTGCGGGCAGGCGCGCCGGCGTGTATGTAGGCACGACCGACGCGGCGCTGATCGTTTCCGAATGCTGAAAACGCTTCAGGATTGCCTGCTATATCCATTTTTGGCGGACGACGCGCGGAATTTTCAAATTTAGCACGGCTTTTGTCGTAGTTGATTGAGCGGATCGGGAAACGAGCCGCTGCTGACGGGCAGTCGCGCTGATTGCGAGAGCCATGCAAAGAACGCAAGCGCTTCTTCGGGACAGCTTTGGGGCGCCCACTATTTGAGAACCTTCGTCTCTTCCGAACGCCAGGTGATTTTGTTTTCGCCTCCGCTGATGCGCCGCCACTTGCGTCCGAACTGACTTGGGCGATTTTGAGCACTGTTCGGCGGAAACTGCGGTTAGCGTGACCGAACTGAGGTGGCCAAGCTGCAGTTTGCGTTAACCATTGTTAGCGACGTAACCGCAGTTTCGTCTGTCGTGTAACGCAGCAAACTGCGGTTTTGTCTAACCGCGGTTCGCTTAAGCGTGGTTACTGTGCCCGTGTAACTAGCGTATTAGGAAGGGACAAATGGGCTCCATCTCCAGGCGGCAGGCTCTGCAGTGACCACTTTACTGACAACTGTTTCGACAGAACGGGCGCATGAACTCGGCTACAGCCTGACGCCGTGCCCACGTTGTTTTCTTTCTAGCATGAATCCCTAGCGTAAATTTCTAGCATAAATCTCGTTCTAGCTGCGTCGTCTGCTCTCAAACCAAGACCCAAGTGACATTTTCGTTCCCCTTCGCAATTAATTCTGCTTCATATTAACGTCGCATGTTTATTGCAAGCCCAAATGCATAAAGTGAGAAAAAATTGCCAAAATACGCCAATGGGGACGCTTATCAGCGGTTGAAAAGCATAGTAGACGCCCGACTTCTGGGACGAGCCGTTGAACTTCCGGTGGCCGTGCGCGCGCCCGGCCGCGACAGCGGCGAAGCGCCATCCAGCAACTAAGTGGAGACCAGTGGGTCAACCGGATGGGGCGGCTGCGCGTGTCCTGTCAGCTCGCTGTGCGCGGCCGCGATTGCAGGCGCCGAAGCAATGCGGCCAGGCCTCTCAAGCTTGGACGTTCCCTGGTTTCGCTATAGGCGGTGTAAAAATCGACGCCCCACGTGACCAACCTACAGCGCAGTTTTCGACCATCACGTCCACCAGACGGCGCAACCGAAAGGTTACTTTTGGTAGAGAATACCGAACATTCATTCCGTGACTCAGAGAGCTAACGCAGTTCACTTACAATGTGTTGTTTAAAAATATTATTAGCAAGTTCCACGTAAAACATCTTGTGAGCAAAAATGTACGCAACTTTTTACGAACAGCCGACTGGTGCACAACCTCGTTTCTGAATTCGCAACCACAAAGCCGCCAATTCAAATTGAAACCGCTGCAACGGCCCACCGTTTATATGTGCGCGGAGCACTGGTTTCGTGACTGTTATTGCTGTTATGTGCTTTTGCGTCCATCAGTTGTTGAGAGGACTGGAAAAACACGGGAATTGAGCGCTTTTGGAGTGACTAATGTGGGAAATTCCGCGTCGAAAGACAGCTCTCGATGCCAGAATATCTGATTCTTCCAACAGAAGGTGAGTGTTATGCACTCCGCTATAAAGACGGTGCAAACGAAACCGTTGTCGCCGTCAATACCTTATTCTTGCATGATTTCCGCTGGAATATTTTCTTATCATATAATGCAAACATAAAATCTGCATTCCTCGGAGTTTTTGATCAGGGTGCGTGCGGAGTTAGCAAAAAAATTGAAAAAAAGAGAAAAATCCAAGAAACAGCCTCTCAACTCTCCTGGCCGCTCTCGAGCATTTCTGACTATCTAGAACCCGAAAAGCTATGTGGGCGCATTTGGCTCAAAAGGTGTGGCATTATTTCGGATGAACTTTTCAGGCTACCAAAAGACAGTAATTCGCCCAGGCTTTACCGTAACTGTTGCATAAATTTCTGTTTTCACGCGTTAGTGAGCATTTAGTCAACAGCTCTTTGCTACAACTAAAGTTTGCCTTCATAGAGACGTGGTGATGCAAGTTAGGTTATATTTGCATGCCTTGTTACAGCTGATGCTTGCGTCATGGTTAACACCAGTGACCTCAAAAATACTGCGTTATTTTTTTTTTCAGAGGTCGGTGTTCATTTAGACATTCTGGCTGAACCTTCAACATTGTCGGCGCACGCAACAACTGCACCAAGGACTGGCAGGCCATTTCAACTCTTCGTGGTTGCCTGATATGACAGCCACGCGCCCGACTGGTGTGTTTATGTTAACTTCCACTTAAAGTTGTTTCTCTGAATTTGTGTGACATGATTCTCTTAACTATTCGTTCTTCCAATTTAATTTACATTTCTCATTTATTCCTTGTTTTTTTTTTTGCAGATACAACCAAAGAACAAAGAAGCACACACCGAAGGCGATCACATAAAGTTCTCAGCACGAGCAAATGCATTATGTTGCCTGCAGATAAATGTTACAAAGTGCCAGGTATTTTCACCAAATCTTAAAGAGAAGGTCAGCATATGTCAACTGTAGCAGGGTGGCGAGTTAAGCGAGTTGGTGTACTTGCATCTTGGGGAACAGCGCGAACTAACAGGGCCACAATAAGAAAGAAGTGGACAATAAGAAAGAAGCGCTAGTCGTGTCCACCTCTTTGTTATTGTATCCATGTTAGTTCGCGCTGTTCCCCAAGATGCAGCATATATCAATGCGTTCATACATGTGATGTGCATATTTCTGAGTATGAATGGAATTGTTGTTGTTCAATTCATAAACACGGTATTCGGTGTCTAAAAATATCTAACTTCGGGCGAGTATTAGGTATACTGCAAATATTGAGACGCATTCAAATGTGCGATGTGAAATTGTTACGTAGCTAGCCACTAAGCTCACTCTATCCCCAAAATTCAAGGTTTAATAATAAATCACGATGCACACACTTTGGCAAATGTAAGAAGGCAAATGCGGGTTCTAGTTTGCTTTCTTCCATTCCCTTTTACTGCTGCTCAAGAGTACTTCACTTTCTCTGTACATTTACAACACTTCGCACAAAAAAATTGCTGTAAGACCAACTGTACAACTCCTGTTATCAGCGTAAAGCAAGTTCGTGCAAGAAGCGGAGAGGAAGTAAACTTTATTGGAACAGCTCATTTCTGATAGACACTATGATTCTATGCTCTGGTGATCACGTAGGTGTCTCCTTTGTTAATAGCAGCTGTGTGGACCTTGCAGGTGGGCTTTAAACCTTTGTACACAAAGAAATGTGAGGGGTCAGAGTTTGTCTTGGAGGTCTGGAGAAGTAGTAGCCCGGGTCATCTAGAAACAGGGATAAGCGTGTGGCAAATGTGAGGAAGGAGGAGGTGTGGTGCTTTGTACCTCAAGGGCAGATTGCTTTAGCGAGCTGGATGGGTTGCCTGCGAATACCGTCGCAAGGGCTTTTTGTATCGAATATAATAAGGTAGGCCACTGCTACACTTAGTTAGTAAGCGTGTGAAAATCCCAGATCCCTCCAGGGCACAATTTTACATGTAGCCACCGACTGCAAATTGTTGCACAAGTGGTTGAAAACTATTCAATCAATGCACCACGATGTCACTCCCAAAAAGAGTGCCCGCAGGCAGGTCTTGCTCTAAATTGTAAGGAATGGAAGATAGTAGATATTATTGGTTTAACCTACAAGGAGACTAAGAACTTTAAGTCGTGTACCGACCTGTGCAGTGCAGGTCCATGCATTGCAGTGTCAAATCATATCTGTAAGTCTTGCTTACTGATGTGCATGGTTTTTGTTATATTTATCAATCACTGAAGCAAAAAAAGCACACATTACAAGTGGCAAAATTCAACATTTCATTTCTTTTATTTACACCTGAAAGCGCATTACATTAGGGGGGGGGGGGGGCGGCTGCTCTTGGCTCAAGTATAGTCAGTGTTGCAATGCATACAAAAAATAAGATCATGAGAACAAAAAGAATACAAGATTAACGAGGTGAAATTCAACTCACCGCTGCAAACGGTGTTAATCCGGGTAATGGAACTAACAATGTGGCTCTTCGACGTGCAAGTGCGAGTCAACACAGGGTGCGTAATAGGTTCTGAAATCATATTTATCCTCTCTTGCTTATGTAAATTAAATTTCATGTCGCATTTTTACTGTGTAAATATGAAAGTAAAATTATTTAGACCGAGCGTGTTTAATTACATTCTATATGTCATCGGCAAGTGAAATATCTCATTCATGACTATTAATAACAGCACATGATTCGTAACCGCCCTAGAGGGCAATAAACAGCTGACACCAACGTTATGTACATCCTATTGTTGAACGGTAAAGCTACTGTTTATTCCAGCATCAAGAATAATAATGGGCCATGCAAGAAGCAATAAATAGATAGTTAGCAATTTTTCACGCAACAGAGCATATCGGAGCTACTTTTTAAAAATTTCAAAGTGGTGGTAAAGAAAGTCAGATAAATATTTTTACGCCGTAGGCTGTTCTTGTTTTTCTTTTCTTTAATTGTGATGCTGCTTAGCGCGTGCTTGGGGCCTGTCGCAAACCGAAAAAGAGATAGAGAAAAAAACGCCGTGCCTCAAACACTCGCTCAGGGATTTTATTTCTACTGCTGCGTTCAAATGTAGATATGTTCGCAGTAAGTGATACATTTCGCAATATCTATCGCTTTAATCCGAGAGAATTTCCAAGCGTCTGTGTCCTTCGTAACTTGTTTCGACGTCCAAAAAGAAAAAAAGATACGGGAAGCAGAATGTTCGGCAAATCTTCGCGCAAGTGAACGAGTTGTTATGGAACAAAATTGTCACAAAAGCGACGTACAATTGCAGCGATCGAAATGAAATGACGTCCTGGCCTCTGTAAACATGCGGATGTCAATAAACGATTTGTTCTCACTTCCTGCTCACTGTGGTCTGTGCCAGTCGAGGCCATCTGGTCACCTGGCGTAACATCACTTCACTAGTGAAGCGCAAGTAAACACGCGGCCAGAGTGCCAGCCAGGAACCAGCAGGAGCAGCCTTTCGTTGCTTTCGCGCGCGGGAGGAGGAGAGTCGAGTCCGGCCGTGGAGCAGCGAGCCGGCGGCCGCCGTGCGAGGGTAGCTATGTTATTAAGGAGCTCAAGCGGCCTGTGGAAAAAGCATCCGCCATGTTTACAAAGCCGTGTTTACAGCGCCATCAAGCGGGCATCCTCTTTAGTTCACGACGCCGCCACTACGCTTTTTCTGGCAGTACAGGCAAAGCTAGACCTTTGCTTCTCTAAATCCTTCCTGTTCTGTGATGCGGCGCCATCAGGTGCACGGGAGAGCCGGTCGATGTATCTGAGGCCCGCCTGCTGAACGCGGAGTTAGGCCGGCCATGCGTTGCCCTTGGTCAGCGACCCGCGACCTGCGGGGCAGGTCGAGGCACAGGCGGATCGCTGCCGTGTGGTCTCTTTCGATCTTTCCCCAATTATTCTTGTTCAGGGCCACGAACGGCAGCGAGTAGAGCAGGTGGGACACCCCCGCCGCGTCGTATATGCGGAGGGCCCACTCCTGCGTGCAGCCCCTGCCTCTGGCGACCAGTGCCCTGACGGCGCGCTGAACGACGACCAGGTGGGCCCTTAGGTGCTGCACCAGTGGCAGCCAGGTGAGGCTCCTGTCCAGCGTGATCCCTAGGTACCTGGCGCTCTCCTGCCATGGGATGGGCGTGTCTCCGATGCGAAGGGGCAGTGTGTGAACACCATGAATGGCTTTATGACAGGACTCTACACCAAAGATGTGCTTCTTCAATTGCTCCATGAGATAGTCATCCTCCTTCAAGGGTCGATGCAGCAGCCATACTCGCACTAGGTTTCACTAAAGCATTTGATAGAATATCCCATTTAGCCGTGATTCGCAACTTGGAATCACTAGCTCCGGGACACCGCACGCACACGTGTGTAAAAAACTTCTCAGAGGCTCAAAGAGCAATATGTAGGGCGGCGGTGGGTATCTCCGAACCGCAGATGCAGAAAAATCTTATCGAACCGGCTGCATTGGTCACCGGAAAGCTATAACTTCGGCTCACCACCCCCTCCTAACAACGAATTGAAATATAGAGGTTATTTCTCTTCCTCTATCTCTCTCTCTCTCTCCTCTCTCTCTGTGTTTCCCACTTGAGCCGCTAACGCACGTTAGTCGGCGAGAAGATCACGCGAGAGATCGCGCCATCAACGCTGCCACAGTGTGTTCTCCATGGCCAAGCGGTGCCGGCGCTCGCGATGACGCCAAAACTAGGGCAGCCTTGGCTCCGTCTAGGCAGCTGCGCGAATGGCGTGCCGGGCGCCTGTCACTGGAGTTTATTTTTCTTGATATTTTTTCGCCAACGCCAACAGACTAAGCTGAGGCTTAAACAGCTCTGCTGCTAAAAACGAAAATGAAGGCGGATTTCTGGTATTACAACTAAGACCCACGGATATTTCCTTGGCGGCAGCATCCCTGAAGATGTTATTTTTTATTAATACCTTGAAAATCATATCACTATAAACGTACTTGGAATCTTCACAGTGAAAGTATCACCAACAAAACCAATCATATGCTTGGCTACTCGCGACAAAATTTTTTACGACCCCATCTTCGACAATACAGTTCGTTTCCAAATCACCTGTGCGTGCACAGCTCGACAGTGCATCACTGATACGAAATGCATGTGCTGAAATTCTTAGCCCGAATTTAGAAAGCATACCTAACTTATGTCATAAGGACGCCATAGAAAAGAACGCTTCCGGGGCGACAGATTCGAAGCATTCGGATCGGCCAGCTCCATCATAAGCCGGTACCCGTAGGCATAGAGATAATATACTCCCGTAGGGAACCTTACGCTTAAAATCGCGGCAGAATACTGATAACCGCTTGCGCCACCATCGCAAGCGATTGTCTATTCCATGAATTTTCACCCGAGTATCATCCCCTTTCCCGCATGCGTGAATTGGTTAGCCTGATTGGTTGCATTCGGGCAAGCGGCAGCAAACTGTAGCTGCACCAATCGCGTCGTTCTATGCGCGGAGGCAGCGCCATGGTGCGGGCACTGCGGTGGCCCGCATCACGTGCCGTCCGGGCAGGCGGGCCGGTGTGCGGTGTGTGGCCGGTGCCCGGAGTGCGGTGTGTGCGGTGCCCGCCAACTCATCGCTTGCACGACGAGTTGGCGGGCCCTGCGGTGGCCAAGTCCTTCGCTCTAAAGTAGCTGCTGTATGTACGTGCGCCCAGATGCCGCTGTACGGTCGAGAAACGCTGCGTCCAGCTGATCGTAGACCGTTACATGTGGGTTGCGTATGAAGGAGGCTGGAATGTCCGCAACCTCTTCCGCAGCAGTCGCGGGCAGAGCTCTCTTGACGTAGTGAAAATTGCGATTTTGGGAGGTGATGCCAGACAGCGCCAACTGCGACTCGGCCTGGAGGTACCAGATGTCCGGGCTGCGTATTCCTAAACTATATCCCGTAGGGGCCCAGGCCGACCACACCCCCTTCAAACGACGACATCACAGCGTAACGTCCCTTTCTCGTCGTGCGCGACTTCACGGGGGGTGGATTTTTTTTTCTCTCTCGTTTTGGGCAGCGGCCGATGGCTTCGCTCCGTGCAGGAGGCTGGGACTGAGGCACTGCGGAGCTGACGCACATTTAGTAGAAGTGAAGTTAAAGGCCCAACCACATGCAGCGTACTTTCGGCGTTTTCTTGCGTGGCGACCCGAGCTGATGCGCGAGCAACGCTGATATCAACGCTCGCCAGATATCCGTCGACGCAGCGGGAGAAAGCAGCGAAAAGCTGGCAGCGGCGGCGGGGTTTCACGTCCTTTGCGTGCTTTGGGGTCATTCCTTTCAGCAGAAGAGAATCAATTTCTTTTTACTTGCGGTTATCGGCTGCCTTGAGACAAATTGCAAGCTATTTCTGTTCGAAAGCGCACATTCATTTGTGGCTTGTTTTCTTTTCATCGGGGAGATCGGGTATTTGCGATAGCTTTTTCTGAGTTAAATAAGGGAGGTCTGCCTACGTCGCTTATAGTATTAGCATGATGCGGCTTGGCTGCAAGATTGGTGCGTGACGACCAAGCCTTATCAACGCCAGAATGCTAGCGGCGCATGCCATTCCATTTGTGATGTTATGAAGGTTTTGGAGACTCGAGACGAGGTACTCGGAGGTACAGATCAGAGACTGCAGCACGGTTCGTAACTATGCGAGGATGAACATTTATGACTGACAATAAAGATGCCGGGAGGCGCAACACAAACGGATACAGAGTACAGTTGAAATGTTCAGGTGGCAGAAATGATGCGGACAACGGAACAGTCCAATTCGTAACCGATAAACAAAGTGGAATGGGTGCAGTCTTACGATTCAACAAGTCTGGCTTTGGTTGCAGAGGCGAAGTGGAGACATCTGTGTTGTCAGGTGAAGCAGCAGATGCTGAGAGCAGCGGCACGATGCTTCCTCGGCCTGTTGTGGAGGGTGCGGACGTGGTGCCTGACTGTCCGGACGACAGACGCAGGACACCGTGGTTCTGGCCGTCTGGTCGACAGGCCGCAGAACCCTACGACTTGATCACTAACAGCGAGTGCGCTGGGCTGCCCTCCGATTCTCCACGTCTTCTTTCTCCTCCACCGCTTTCCTTTTCGTCATCACGATACCATTCAACCATCATTGTCTGTTGCGCCGCACACCTCTAGTGGATTGTCCATAGCCTTTTTATTTTTACACCCTATCACATCACACCATTCGTTGCTACTGTGGCTTGCGTAGGGAAGACCGAGGTTTTGCGATAGCTTATCTTGACTCAAATAAGGGGGCTGTGGTTGCATCGCTCGTAGTAATAGTATAACCGCCCTCGGATCCAAGATGGGTGCGTAAGAAACAAGCGTTATCACGGCTCAAATCTCTCAAACATGACCAAAGCAAATCACTCGACAATATTCGTTGGCAGCCTCTATTAGGGTACCACATTCTTGGGATGCGCGTCTTCTCCTGGTGTGGTCGAGCGGTTGCGAGTTTGTGTGCCGGCGTTTTGTTTTGAAAGTCCATGGTTCGAATCATGGCGAAACCCCGTTTTTTTTTGCAATGAGGCTTTCACCGGCTTTTCCTTTCTTCTTTTTCAAGCTAAACAAAGGTGGCCAAGTGCCTTGGCGTTTAACCTACAAGTGACGTTCAACGGTACCCTCAGTATCAAGGCAGCCATGAAATTTGCTTTGCCCACACTTTAAATTCCCATAAAGCTGCAGTCGGTACATAACATCAAGGTTAAATCAAGTAGCAAGTAAAGTTGTGCTAAGTGCGTCTTCGTTCATCATGCTATCTTACTTTGTTCAGATTTGACGGTAATGAAACAATTATAAAAACGGATCAACACGCTCGCTGATGTTAACAGCAGATGAGCGGCCGACGTACGCTTGTGCTTTCGACCGATTCGGAGCAAACGTTCTGCGCTTCGGTACGGAATTCAAAAGACCACACAAGATCAAAAAAACATTTTCGCCTTCACTGTAATGATCGAGAGTGTTCGCTTTCAGGAACGTAAACAATGACCACATGTACGTGAAAAAGCGTCCGCCTGCGCATGCCCATAGAGCAACGCGCCCAGCGCTAACTTAACTAGGAACAGGATCGAAGACGAGCGTCTGCAGGCTCGCAAGAGAGTGCGGAGAGTGAGAAGCGAGAACAGGTATACAAAGGTATACTTCGTGCTTGAAGCTTCCCAGCATGTACGTTATGCTCGCGCACGGAGCGAAGCCAGCGACCGCCGCGAAGCAGCGCGACCACAAAAGACGAAAACAAATTTTTGGTTTTACTTTAATGAGAGTGCTTTCCGGAACGTAAAGGTACGAAAAAGTTAAAGTCCTAACCACATGTACGCGAAATCACGCGTCGCGCGAGCGTCGTTCGGCGGCAACGCGCAGGCGTGGGCCCTATCAATTGCGATCGAAGTGAATCGCGATCGAGTTTTCGAACGCGCTCGACGCACTCCCGCTGCTACACGACACGTTTCAATCGCGATCGACAGGTTGCACCGGTTGCATTCGTGTACGCCAGATGGCGCCAGATGAACCGCTTTCCGCTGCTTTCTTGCACGGCGTCGACGCCGATATCTGGCGAGCGTAGACATTCGGCGTTGCTCGCGCGTCAGCTCGCGTTGCCACGCAAAAAACGCCGAAAGTACGCTGCATGTCGTTGGGCTTTTAACTTCTACTAAACGTTCGTCAGCTCACCAGCGCCGAATTCCCAGCTTCGCGCACGGAGCGAAGCCATCGGCCGCCA
The DNA here is from genome assembly GCA_013339765.2 of Haemaphysalis longicornis. Classification (NCBI taxonomy): domain Eukaryota; kingdom Metazoa; phylum Arthropoda; class Arachnida; order Ixodida; family Ixodidae; genus Haemaphysalis; species Haemaphysalis longicornis. The sequence goes on from CM023451.1 coordinate 16,715,497, forward strand.
CCAAAAACTAGAAAAAAAATCCACGTCGCTGAAGTCGCGCTCGAAGAGAAAGTGACGTCACGCTGTGACGTCGCTGTTTGAAGGGGGTGTGGTCGGCCTGGGCCAATACGGGATATAGGTTGGGAATACGCGGCCGGGTTGGGCTCCCAGTACGGCCGCGTGGATAGCCTTTGGCGGCGGCATAGTTTGCGGCTGCTTCCGGTGCTCGCGGGTCCTGGTCGTTGCTGGACATGGCTCAGCAACTTCGCTGGCAGGGAGATCACGTCCGGGTCACCGACTGTAGTGTACATGCCACGTAGGCGTTGAAGGAGAGAACCATACCATGTAGCAAGACCAGTTTTATTACGAACGCAGTGGGGTCTCCTTCCCTGATGGCAGGGGCTCGCGAGCACGCGAGCCCTCCGGCGGGTGAGCGCGCTCGCTGGCCTACATCAAGCTGCTGCCGCTGCAACTTTGGCTTGCCGCTACATATCGCTTTGCTTGTGAAAGGTTATCCTTCCCGTGCATTCCTTATATATGCCTAGTCGACCTTACATAGGCTTGCTCTATTCCCTGGACGTGTAGTGCTTCTAGCGCGGCTGCGTGTGTACGCGATTAAGAGCTTTCTGATAATCTATAAAAGCCTGGTGAAGGGGTTGGCGTATTGTAAAGTTTTTTTTTCTTGATGGACGACATGAATGTGATCTATGGTTGAGTACCCTTTCCTAATACCAGCGTGGCCTGTGGGTTGTTGGGAATCCGTGCTGTCGCCTATGCGGCTAACTATACCTTCGGTAAAAAAACTTGTAAACAACTGACAGTATACTGACGGGTCTGTAATTATTGGGCTCCTTAAGGTCTCCCTTAGGAAGCAGAATAACGTTGGCGTTTTTACGGGTTCTGGGCACTCTTTCAGTATTCATGTATTGCGAAAATATTAAAGCCAACGTTTACAGTGCAATATCGCCTGCCTCCTTGAATATATCCGTGGTTATGCTGTCGTCACCTGGAGCCTTCCCTATATTCGTGCTTTGGAGAGCCTTTCCAACTTCCTTTTCAGTTACTAGTGGGACATCCAAAGTTGAGCTTCTACTCTTACTAGCTTCCCCTGGCCATCGTCGCTGGCCAACAGCCTGTTTTAGAATCGTTCTGATACCTTTATTCCCTCGTTAGTTGTACTCCATAGAGTGTCATACAGAAATAACTAGAGGAAAAACTGGCGCTAGTGTGAATGCGAACACCGAGGCAGCGCGTGAGCTTCGGTGGGAATCATGGGTAGTTCTGGAACAGGATTGCGTGCGATATAAACAGGGCCCTCTGGCTGCGCAAATTGGGTTTATTGACAGAAAAACGCTAATTGCCCCGATTTCCTTTTACAAATTACATGGCGAACAAGAACCTTAGTGACCACAAACTGGTTGTGTACGAAATGAAATGGCGAATTTAAGAAAAAGCAAACGCGGAGTTGAGGAAATTTGTGGAGGAGGTTTGCCATTTCCACCAGCTGCAGCAGGACGCGGACTTCTTTAAAACTAATTGTACAAGTTTCCCAATTCTAGGTTTTACTGCTAAGAAACGTTTTGTGCTCCCAAAAAGAGAGATTGCATTTGCAGAAGTTATTCTAGCATTATTAAGTGACATTTTTGAATCTACGTTCCTATCAGCCGACGGTACTGCCGGTCTACGCCGTAGGATCCGACGTTCGCACGAAAAGTGTGGCTATTCCAAACAGTTCGCAACCGTCGTCGGCTTCTAAAATTCATTGCTCTTGCGAATGAACAGTGCCGCAACTCCTAATTCACAAGCAACTTCACTGCACACACCACCGTCATTTCTGTTTTCGTGCTCGCTGTTCCGGCAATGCAGAGTCACGCGATAATCCACCGTCATGCGATAACCCACGCGATTTGCAACGATTGTTTCCAACAATTTCCACTCAGGGGGGCGTGCGCGTGTGGCATTCAGTTCAACGAGAAAGGTATTTTTGAATGCTTCTTCCAGCAAAGATGCAATTCCAAAACAGAAACGAAAGTGGCTGCCCGATTCAATTGAGAGTAACTTTTGCAAGGCATCAAGTGCCAATCCGAATCCAGACCTACCGTTCACGCCAATTGTGGTGGGCGATCGCAGCGCCAGATCTCCCTTGTGGTTATTGTACGAAACTCTATGGGTGTTGCCCACATATACCTCTTTGTTGTCCATGTCTGGTCCGGTGTAGGCCACGTATATCTCTGCTTGACCACACGCTCAAGATAACAGAAATGCTTATATTTCCCCCGCACTGGAAAGTCCTGGAAGCAGCTTCCCGGGGAGCATATCGAATTTACAAGCGACAACGAATTCCCCGTGGCTTTGCGCAACCGTCTTCGAGGCTAAAAACTCTGGGCTATTCTTCCTAGCTGCGCATGCCTTTTTATTGCATACTTGTTTTCTTTTAAAGGCGGGTTTCTCTATATGTTTGTGCAGACGTGTTTAATTTGAATGCTGGGAAGGGTTACATTTTGCGCAGACATTTGCACATTTCTGTCTGCTATTTGTTTCCCTGCCTCTTCGTATTCTTTAGTCCTCCCATTTTTGTTGGCGCATTCTGAGTGTGGGAATCCTTTTTTACACCCCTACGGTTTGTCCTGTAGGCAAAATGTAGTTGTGTGACCGAACAAACAAATAAATAAATAAATAAAGAAGTATACAAAGAAATAAATTAGTAAGGAAATGCACAGGCCAACGGGGTCAGTGCTTTCAAATGCCCTTGCCTCGGCTCTAAATAAATATTCTTGCCTATTTCTCGCAACGCGCTTGTTTAAATGTTTCAGTTCGAATCGAATGCAGAAGAACAAAAGGAGACACTCTTATTCGAGAAGGCGAAAGATTTCTCGAGATTTGCATACTGGTTTAGTTTAGATAATATTGCCGTTACCGAGACCGAGATTGTAGAACAGCACCTCTTATACAGTGGCATCACACAAGGACTGAAACCTCGTAGCTCTCCTGGAGACCCTGTAAGTACTCTGTGAACTCCCACACTCTGCGCACAGTTCTTTTGCGCAGCATTCTTTACATTGTTTGTTCTAATACGAGCAGATTATTGGCTTATTAGTTACTCCGAATGCAACACGCTGGAAAAGGGTGCCACAGTCTAACTGTATGTACAATCACATGCCGCCATAATAAAAGTGCTTCACCTGTATTGTCGCCTTAAAGTTTCCCCAGACGGCGATTATTGCTACACGCGAAGATAGTTTAAATTCGAACTGGGCGTGATCACGCACGCATTAAAAACAAGTGGGCTGCTTCTTGGAATTCGAACTACAAACAGATGATTGCTGCGGGATGGAATGTCACTGCACCGTCAGCCGTGGAACAGTAAATCTTGAGGAAGAGGCGCTGGCACGAACTTTTTCCGCGAAGTGATAGGCAGGGCAGATATCCTGTCGACTTCGTGCGACTTAAGCTGGGCATACGGTAATGCTTCGACAATATAAAACGTGCTGCCCGATTTCGAGCTGGTTGGAGGCTTATGATGCGATGGGTAACGTGTGCTCCCCATACACATGAGGGAGCGACAATGCAACAAAGAAATGTACACCACATCGGCACGACACAGAAGGCTTCGCTTAAGTAGGAAGGAGTACTGTTAGTATCGTTATCATTAGGCTCGGCGTGTGTCTGCCTCGAAGTCTGCCGTCTACCTTGCGAGTCTGCCTGAGAAGGCCGTGAGGAGGCGTAACTTCAAGGTAGCTGTAAGACGCAGTTTTGTGGGAAAAGAATTTCGATGTGTGGAGGATGTTGCGCAAACAACGCCGTCGGTTTTGTTTCCTTTCTTTTTGTAGGCTGCAAGTGGACGCGTGACGCCGCGTCATCTACTTTGTAACAGAAGCACGTGTTCGCTGCTCCTTCTTTTGTAAGCCGCCGAGGCCAGATTATTTCACAGAGCTAGGGCTTTGCCCAGACGTCACTAGATTATAATAATTGTAAATATTCTCGATTTATTTCGACTGTTCAAAAGAAATGGTTACTCACAGGGCAAATGCCGCTCCATTCGATTCGCCGCGATCAGCCTCTGCAGGTCACCTCGTTTACTACATGTACACTGCTTGTATTCCCTTTTTGTTTTTGAAGAAGACAAGTTAAACTCCCATAAACGTCTTTCTTCAAAGAACCCCGCGTCCTCCTCAGCTGCGTGTTATCCTGTGGAGGTGCGAGATACATGCACCCTAAGCTTCAATTCTCCAACCAAGCCCAAATCGAGCCAGCTGCCGAGAGCAAGTCCACAAACCCGAGTTTCGACTACTGCCGGAGAAAGTGAGGAAGGGAGGCGTAGCGATAGGTGCCGTGAATAATGCACCCAAAAGAACCAACGCTGCCTGCATTCGTGTAGTTCTGTATGAACCCCGGGAGCCACCATCATTTCACGGGTCTGATACGGATGGCCCCGAAGAATGGCTGGAACATCTCAAGCAGGTCCACACATTTCACCGGTTAGACGACGACGAAACACAAAGGCAACACTTTGGGGATATTAGAACTATGCTAGAGAACAAGGAAAGCACCCTGACGACCTGGACATTATTTAAAGCTGTTCTTGAAACGTTCACGACTCTGGTACAGAACGAACGAGCAGACCATTTTCGGCAATCACGCCGCAACATCCCAATGAAAGCATGCTCATATTCGTCGAGGAAATTGATTTTTTCGCCAGGCTGAGCCAGAAATGGCGGAAGATGAGAACCTGCGCTTCTTAATGCGAGGGGTAAAGCAAGAGCTATTCGATTGCATTGTCCGCAACACCCTTAAGATTGACCCCAAAACTGCATCTGAGGCAGCCGCCCTGGAGAAGTGCTTGAAATTCGAACGACGCAGAATGGGTTACCAATCAATACGGTGGTTTTGAGGACTATTGGTGCCGCCGATATTAGCTCCGATTCACTACGCGGCACCATCCACGAAATATTCAGGGAAGAGTTGCGGAAACATTGCCCAAGAACGCTGCAACCCCAAGTTGCTTTGCTAGGTGACGTGATTCACGAAGTGCAACAAGCAGTCGGGACTTCTATGTCCCTTGAAGAACCACAGAGGTCACAAGTGCTTCTTGCGAGCCGCACGCTATGACGGACGGCGCTGCTCTACGCCGCATCTAACCACCGGCTACGACTCCTTCTTAGAACCGTCTGACGACCTTCCACTGTGACCCACCAGTCAACCTGCGGTGAAAGACTCCCCCGGGTCCCCCTTTTCAGAAGAGCAACGTGTGACAACCCCCAACCGTCCTCCGCTGATCTATTGGCCCCGAGGACATACCGTGGCGCCTCCTACGAGTGACCTCACTAGGAGGACGCCGGGTTGTGCCGTCGTCTGCTAGAACACATTTCCTGTGCTTATGCGACCACGCGTTTTTTGTTGTGGCCACCGTGTGCCCTCTCCTCGCGGCTTTGTAGCAGATTACAGAAGAAAGTTGTCTACATACCAAATATTCCGTGCAAGCAATCAACGGCTCGCTTACTCCCGACGACACCGCCGCGGCTGGGTAGTTGCTACCATCGCCACCGACAGCTCGTACGCAGCCAGCTAACCCCAAGGACGATACAATCGGTGCCTAGAAAAGTACTGTGTTAATTCATTATGAAATACTTGCGACGTGACATGGACGCGACTGTGTGTGCAAGAAAATAGACCTTGCAACAGCGACAGAAACGTGCCGCTCAGTTGCGATCTCACCACGCGCACTGCGCGCATTGCGTGGTAAATAAATGACTACGTGAGACCGGTGAGCGGGGAGGACCGCCAGGGGGCGCCGACCAGTGCAGACGTGACAACATCGGCTCCCAAGTGTTTGAACGATTTCGGTCGGATAATCTACTTTTATCGCTGTGTTTTTGGCTTCAACCAACGCCGGAAGTTGCAGCGCTTCTGTGGATACCAGGTTTTCGCCTGTGGGTGATCTTTTACGAAGTACTGAACTTTTTCCCCGATCGCCACGCTGGCGACCGCTAGGCCTAACGCTCGGCAGGCCTAGCGCGGCGACGCGCCGGTGGCTGCCGTCCCTGCTGGCACGGCGAACTCTGCGACAGCTGTCATGGCGGCGGCTTCGATGCAAGTGGAAGGCGATTTCATCGCCGAAGACGATATTGACAAGGAATCGGGCTGTCAGAAGGTCACTAGCCGAAGAGAAAAAAAAGTCAGCCGAGCGCAGCATGATAGTCACGCTAGCGAAGAGAAGGTGAGTGCACGCCGGCCGTTTTTCAGCGTCGTGAATCGGGTGGTAAAGACATCACTCATGCCTCCCATGCCTCAGGAGCACATCAAGATTGTGATACGCCCCAGACGGGGATTGAATTTGGAGAAAGTGGGCCCCACCGTGGGTAAGGCGATTACCGAAGCCGCAAGCTTGAGCTCGGAGCAAACGTTGCATGATATAATCTGCCCAAACATTACGCAAAACATTATGGTGACCAGCACCCCTCTAAGAGGAAATGCGGACAAGTACGCTCGCATCAAGTTTATAACGGTGGCCGGGAAGGTCTTCGAAGTCAACGCTTACGAGACCACCCCCACCGATACGTGCAAGGGGATTATTAGAAACGTGGATATCGCAGACGGGCCTGCAACCCTTGAAAGGAACATTTTGAACGACCGTAACCCGTTGGCGCTTGGCATCAAGATAATCAAAAACTCCGGATCTGTTATTATTGTATTCGACGGACTTCGGGTACCGAACTTTGTGAGATATGGACCTACTCTAGTGCGCTGCTACTTATATCGGAAACAAGTGGACGTGTGTTACGCTTGCGGAAAGATCGGACCCCGGAAGGACGTTTGCCCGACACCCGGTGTTTCAGAATGTAGGCGCTGCGGCGTGCGCAACCCAATTGACCCACATGTGTGCAACCTGAAATGCAAGCTGTGCGGGGGCTTGTATGTGACAGCGGATAAATCGTGCAAGAAACGCTACTTGATGCCATACGTTGTGCGTGTTAGACGTCAAGAGCGCGCGAAGGCACAGATGGTCAAGGAAGAGACGCAGAGGGTGAGCGACAGGCCCGAATCCAGGGGGCAAGCTAGCTCGCGCTGCCGCTCTCGGTCCCGACGTCGTGCGTCATCAAAAAAGCGAGACGCAAGCAGGATCAGAGGTCGCTCCCGCTCCAGGGGGCCGCAGGTGCGTTTCGCGTCTGGTGGGGGCGCAGACTCGTGGGCCAACAAGGTTAAGGGCAAAGCAAAAGGCCCGGATCAGCCAATGACCCAAGCGAATCGCAGTCTAGAAAGAGATAGGATTCTATCGCTGGAAAAGGATAACAACAGCCTTAGTGCGGCGGTAGAGAGGCTCACTCTCGAATTGATCGAGCTCTGCAGAGAGATTACTCGTAAGAAGTCCGAGTCCTCTGAGAGTCCCTCAGATAGCGAGGTTCAGGGTTCCGTGGAGGTTGCTCCGTCAGAGGGCGAGCGTCCCTCAGAAAGCGAAGTTCCAAGGTCCATGGAGGTGGCTCCGTCACAGGGCGAGGCCGCAGAGTCCCAGCTCCCAAGAAGCGGGCCCTTACTCCATCCAGTCCGTTGAAGTTTAAGGCAAAGTCGGAAATCAAGGAGGCTCTATCTGCGATTAATGATAGTATCAATCAGATAATCGGCCGACTTACCCGTATTGAGCACAATGAGGAGAGCGCAGGGGCTAGGCTGCAAAAGATGGAGGCATACTTGAATGATACGGTAGTTCCAGCTATGGTGAAGATCTATCTCACCTCTTTGGCAGAGCACGGTAGATCCCACATTGATACAAATCTAAATAACGCAATCCCACACGCTCAAGATGGCCTCGATAACTAAAGCCTTTAGAGGCTGGCAATGGAACTGCCGAGGATTCAACCCAAAAAAGCAGGCCCTCCAGCAGTTTATTAGATCACAAGCTGAGAAACCACATGTTATTTTGCTTCAGGAGACTCTTGCGGCTGACTTCCCTTTCACGGAATACAAGGCGGAGAGCCTCCGGGAGGATAAAGGCAGGGGTGTGGCTATTTTGATAAATAAGAAGATCCCTTATATCCGACACGAGCTGCGTACGTCGCATTGTAAGGTAGAATTTATCGCTGTGGAGATAATTCCTAATATTATATAGGCAACAGCAGCAGTATATTTCTCCTCAATTTGTATAGTGCCCCAAAAGAATCGAGGCAGAGCTTTAAGGCCATCCTAACTAAAGTGGCATGGCTAGCAGGTAACGCTCCTCTGATCATTGGTGGGGATTTCAATGCCCCTCACCAAGCGTGGCAATACCCTTACTGCACCGGCAAGGGAGAAAGGTTATGGACGCACGCCTCGGACCTTAGTCTCACTCTCATTACAGACCCGGGTCACCCAACTAGATGCGGCACTTCTACGTGCAGGGACTCGACGTCGGACCTAACTTTTGTCCGGGGAATCGAGAAACCTAGCTGGGTGAATACTAATATTGACCTCGGCAGCGATCACTATATTGTAGTCGTCAGCTTCGAGGTAGTCTGTAAGAAGCTGAGGAAGTTTAAACTGATTCATTGGGATAAGTTCCGCAAATTGAGGGCTAATCCCGATGCCTCTCCCGATGAGGCACATCCTCCGCTCGAGAGCTGCATAGAGCAGCTTGGGCTGGACATTCACGCGTCAGAAAGAACCATGCTCACGGATGTTGGAACTGAGAAGATGGATCACAGATTAGCTAATCTCCTTGAGGCTAAGCAATCAATACTAGCACGGTGGAAAGGCCAACGACTTAACACGAGACTTAGGAAAAAGATCGGCTGCTGAACAGAGAGATTGAGGAGTACTGTAAAGTTCTATGATGATAATTCCAGGTTTAATAGCGCAAGGCCGACAAAGGTAAAGAGCGCCATGACGATCGTGAATGAGAGGAGAAATATTTGTAATAAAGGCACTAGATTAAAAATTTTCTAAGAGAAATGGTGTATAGGGCCATGTTAAAACTGTAAAGTTCTATGTAAGCAACAGTGGGATGAGATATGCAATTCCTTAGATGGCCAACTTCGCAAAGGGAGAGGCTGGGTCCCCTCAGACATCTACTAGATGAGGGAGGTTCCGGATCCAAGCCAACCCAGCGGTCGCAACTGAACAAAATAATTCACAAGGCGCGGAAGGGAGCTAAAGATGACGAGCTCTTGGAAGATCTATCCGGTCAGTATTTGCCACTCATAAAAACGCAGACTTTCGTCCCTCAGCCAGTAGTGTATACGGGTTCTCCCAACCACGCGCTTGACGGAGATTTTTGGGAGGGAGAAGTTCGTTTTGCTATTTAGGAGCTTAACGGCAAATCTGCTGCTGGCCCTGATGGTATTTCGAACAGAGTTCTTCGCAATCTTGAGGATAATTCCATCAGCTATCTAACCAAAAGAATCAATAATATCTGGAGAGAGGGCTACGTCCCAGATACTTGGAAGCACGCTAATATGATACTCATTCCTAAGCCGGGCAAGCCTCTGGGACTTAAAAACCTCAGACCGATCTCTCTGACGTCCTGCCTCGGCAAGGTTGCGGAGCATGTTGTGCTTAACAGGATCTCCGCTTATGCGGAGGATAACCAGCTTTCCGCGTATACCATGATCGGCTTCAGGCCGGGTCTTTCGACCCAGGAAGCTATGCTCCGGATCAAAAAGAAGCTGCTAGATCGGGGCACTCATGACACAAGGGCCATTGTGGTCCTTGATGTAGAAAAAGCCTTCGATAATATACGCCACACAGCTATACTTCAGGCGATATCGGACCTTAGTCTCGGTGAGCGTTTCCTTTCTGACGTTCGATCTTTTCTCAGCGGCAGAACCACCTTCCTACGCATTGGAGATATTATATCAGAACCCCTCGAGCTTGGAGCACAGGGGAACTCCTCAAGGCTCGGTACTGTCTCCCTTTTGTTCAATCTAGTCATGTCCAAATTAACTAGAACACTTCTCGATATTGAGGGGGTTGAACACACCATCCACGCTGATGATGTTACCCTGTGGAATGCTGGGGGCAGTGACGGTGAATTGGAGGCTCGATTGCAAGAAGCTGTCAGGGCCCCAGAGCTATACATCGCCCCTGCGGGTCTTAAATGCTCCTCAAGGAAGTCGGAGTTGCTTTTCTATAGCCCATCTAGAACAGGCCGCAAGCCTAGAGTTTGTGAGCAGGACAGGAGGCCCAACGTTGCGCTTTTTGACATGCACGTCAATCGCATTGCGGAGGTCAATTTTATCAGAGTTCTGGGCTTAATTATCGAAGGAAACGGTTCCAATAACTTGCGTTACGAATGTTTCGACGCATTCTTATCAGGAATAGGGGTATAAGCGAGGATGCGCCATCAGGCTTATCCACGCTTTCGTCCTATGCCACATTTCTTACGTCGCGGCTATGCTCAATTGGAAGAAAACCGAAGAGAAACGCCTCGACACCATGATTCGTCGTGTTTTTAAGGTAGCTTTGGGGCTTCCTATCAATGCATCCACAGATCTCCTACTGAAACTAGGGGTTCACAATACGTTATCAGAAATCGCAGAATCCCAGCACACTGCGAAGGTAGGTCGACTGTAAGGAACTAGAGCAGGCATAGGACATTCTGGTCACTCTGGGCATCTTTACCAAACAGAATAAGGAGAGTGTTAAACACCTTAGCAGATAAATCAGAGACTCCATCGTGCTCCGTCCTTTCCCCAGAAACGTCCACCCTGTCTTTAATCAATGAAGGAGACTGTCTCGAGGCAAGGCACTTCTAGCTGCAGCTCTCGAGAGCCCTACGGAGTCGGCTTTTGTAGATGCTGCTCAGATAAATAATCAAGGAAGGAGACTGTCTCGAGGCAAGCCACTTCTAGCTGCAGCTCTCGAGAGCCCTACGGAGTCGGCTTTTGTAGATGCTGCTCAGATAAATGGAAGAACAGGCCTTTTCGAGAGCCGTATTGATGGTCAAGAAACGGATGTTGCAACGCACTTTCCGGTGTTACCAAGATTTCGGAGGTTGCTGAGCAATACCATTGCACTTGCTCTGCTTCATTCTCAACATAAGGTCATTTATAGCGACTCTAGGGCGGCCACTCGAGCCTTCGCCAGGGGAGTGGTTGATGCCAAAGTCTCCAAGTTATTGGAAGATAGACACATTAGTAATCATTCGATAGTCTGGTTTCCAGCCCACATGGGCGACCTCGGGGGAGGACAGCGGAACCTTAATGAATCAGCACACGAGGCGGCGCGAGGACTCATCAGCCGCGCACCCTCCCAACCACCCCTGTCTCAACAAAGGGCTTTCAAGGATCAACTTCAGACCTACAACGAGCTCACCAAGCACTTACTTAAATCGACGGGAATTTGCGCTCCCACAGAAAGGACTCAACAGGGCGCAGTCAGTCACTCTTCGCATGTTACAAACGGACTCATACCCCAATCCTTGGAGGATGAGCCACATCGACTCGGACTACGACGGAACTGCTACGTGTTCAAAGTGTGATGGGCGTGTGAACTTGGGTCATATGTTGCGTGGTTGTGCTACGCAAGCCTCATATCTGGAGGATAAGGTCAAGTGGGACAGTGCTCTCAGGAGCAGTGAACTTAACGGTCAACTCTGGGCTGTCCAGAAGGCCCGCGTAGCGGCGGAGAGTCTCGGGCTCCCCTTCCCGACGTGGGAGATGCCCTCATACACTTCACACCGGTCAGGTGTCCTTCAGGACCCTTTTGGATATAAAGTTTCACCACCACCACCACCGGTGAGCGGATTGCTTCCCCGTACATGCTTAAAAGTACTGGTACGATGTGCACTTTGTGCCTATTTCACGTCCAATGTTTTTTTTTATATTCATGCCCTGATTTGATTAACGATCACTAGTACTCTGTACTGCTGATATGTTTACTTTGCGCGACAACTTGTCCGCAATGTACGAATGGTATTGACGCGAGTTTTTAACGCCTTCGAGCGGGTTTAGACTAGACTATGTTTTTTAATTAACACCTCTGAAACACGGGATTTTGTTTGTTTACAATGATCCTGCGCCTTTTTCTAGCATCAAGTACGAGAACTCACGATTGCTCACACAAGGCATGGGGTCGTACGAGGCGAAACACGTCGCGGGGTAATGGGGACTTTAAGAATAGGGGAACCAAGCGTTGGAGGCCCCCAAGAAGTTGGTGGAACCCAAAACAACACGCTTGCGCACGGCAAGTTTTAGAAGAGGGTCTTCTCCAACAGCTAACTCGCCGCCGGTTTCGGATGTCGCCGAGTCCGATGTTTGGTACTTAAGGCTTAACATCGCAGAAGATATTTCATCGCCGCTAATGTTACAGTCGCGAATGACAGCCCCTAACACAACTTTTCACCACACTGTCATCCCTTTTCTCGTATGTGGAAGTTTGTATCCGTGCGTGGTGACTGCATGTAAGCCATCGATGATCAAGATACCTGCCACGGCCTCGGCCGATTTTTGCGCGCAGGTATCGCCAGCCAGCAGCCGCTCGCCCCACCGTGCGCGAACGGGCCGGCGGCGCGGGGCACGACATCTGCGGCCGGTCGCCGTAGCCACCCTTCGGCCGCTCGCCGCACAGTGCGCGAACGGGCTGGTGGCCGCGGAAGATATGTGAACATCGCCTTGAAACTCGCAGCTGACTCTACGCAGCACAATTTTTCACCACACTAACATCCACTTTGGCGAATGTGCACCTCCTTTTCCGCGATCAGCGTGATTTAAAAAGCGGCAACAAGGTGTTGCTGTCGCGACCTACGTCGGTTCGAGCCGCCGGTGGGCTGCAGGCACGGCGGACGTGTGTGCGGAGCGTTTCTGCGAGCAGTAAACGCTTCATGATTTCCTCCTTCACCTATTTCTTCAGAACGACAACCGAAATCTACAAATTTAGTCGATGATCGTCGTAGGCGAGCTAAATGTTGATTGGGGAAACGAGCCGCAGCTCACGCTTACACCGGGTTCGGTCGCATACGTCCATATACACCACTACGCTCAAGGTGTTTGCGGGCAGTCTGCCACGGTTATAAATGTCCCCATGAGGTCAAACTACGCTTCACGCACTGATAATGAACTTCAAACGCCAAAAACTAGCACGGAAACGCACTTAGAAAGCGCGTCCTAAACAAAATGTCACGCGCGGCAAGCCAACAACGCAGCAAGGTAGGAACGGGGATCCTACAAGTGACGTAAAAACGATCGCAGCGCCGGCCTCTCCAGTGGTGGCGCGCGCGGCCAATATCGCTACGGGCAAGCCAGACACATCTACCATCGGCGCCCTTTCAATAGAATGTATCGGCGAGGCCTGCCCGGTCACGCACCCCATCTCTTTCCCGGACAATGCCCGGAGGAGATCGACAAATACTTATCCTACACCAGCGGACGCCCGAAGCGCTTCACTCATTTGTCGCGTGCTATCCCTACAGATTGGCGAGGGCATTTCCGTATCTCACGCGCTCTACTAGCAGAAGTTCTGGTGACGTAACCAAAAAAAATAAGACACAATTAAAAGCTCAGTTTTTCAGTTTTCAATTTACCGCAAAATATTAGCCGCCTTAAGTAAAAAAAGCCACTCAAAAACGTTTTAACTTTGTAATGAGGTGTTGCAAAATTACGCCCACCTCCCCTCGCGGGAACCATGGTGTGATGCAACGCATCTCATGGGGGGTTCCATGGGCATTTTCCATCGTATTGATTACGCTTATAGCAGGGATTCTGACGCGAAGGGGAGGTGGGCGTAATTTTCCATTTTCACCATGCAATGCACATGCAGTACACGTATGCTCAGGTACGGTCTTTATTGCAGACGAGAATGAATGCTTGTGGTCCGTAAAGTGCACAGTTAGGGGCTCGACGATTGCATCAAGCAATTGTCGAGTACTGCTAGAGAGAGTGCAAGCGTAACGCGGACGACCGTCGACTGAGACGGTCGGAGCGCGGCATGCCGCTTTATATTCACAGCGCCCGAAGGAGAGGAGAGCGCGGAGAGAGAGAGTGCTGCACATGCGCAGCGCTGCCCACCGGCGCCTAGCAACGGAGTGAGAGCGCGCTGCGCCAACCCGCAGCTGTTTTGGAGAGAGGGTTCGCTATCGGAGAGAGGAGAGGAGGACAGGCGCAGCTGTGCGGACAACGCCGGACAGACGCATGAAGGACAGAGGAGCGAGCATGAGATGCGTTGCATCTAAAATGAGCTAAGTTTTTACCCCTATGATTACGCTTTCACACGATTACACTTTTACGCAATCATTACACTTTTACGCTTGCGATTACGACCGGCAATACTGATCCACAGGTGGCAAAATTGATCCGGAGCCCTCCACTACGGCGCTCCTCATCGCCTGCGTTGCGTCGCCGCGTTAAACCCTACAATCAATCAACCAATCAATCTTACACACACGACGCAGGAAAACAACAAAACAATGGCGGCTCGAGCTGTTTGCGATTTGTGTTAGGAATGTAGTGCACCAAGAGGGCGATTTATCGGCTTTATCGTCGTTTCGCCCGTGTGTGTCTTGTCGAGTGGTTATTTTTATGTAGGAAAATAATGGTGGGCTGTGTTTATGGGTAAATTCGTCACCGGTCTCGTGCCAGGAACGTCGAGGTTACATCTACTGCAGGTGCGATATCTCGAAATTATGTCGTTGTAACGCAACTTCTCTGAGTAAATAATATGAGTGCCATTATTCTACGGCAGCACTGGTAACGAGTTGCAGAACATCTTTTTTCTTGCTGTGAGTGTCGGTTTTACCGATGTTGGACACGAGGCTACGTGTGCGCACGGCCACTCGGTGTCGTCAAATCTTTCTGACAACGAAAGGTATTCTTGGTTACTGATTCGGAGTGGCTGCGCATGTTGCTCTCGCCGTAAGTGGTACGGCCGGCGCAACGGTGCGGCGTTTTACAGCAAAGCTGTATACAGTAAAGCCCGCTTATATCGAACACAGATATATCAAATTATTGCCTACATCGAACGCTTGTATAATTCTGGTAAAAATTAGGTGCATTTAAAACTTTTTATATCGAACGCGATTTTGCTCACAATGGATGTATAGAACTCTCCCGCGTGAGATTATTCGCTCTCCTTAGGCATGCGGCAGGCTTTCCCGCAATACATCGGGGTGTAGCCGAGGCGCGGATGTCGCTTGCGACTCCCGAGCGAGCTGGGGCGCGTCCAAACCGGCCGTGGCGGCCGTAGCAGAGTGGACCTTATGAACCAGCTCCACGCCTGCATGCCGTTGGATCCGAAGCGCCACATTGGGCGCTGCGGGCTGCGGTATCGCTGAACGTCACGTCCGCGCCACTCGCTGCGCGCACTTGCTCGGTTCGCTGGGTTCGCCGTTATTCCCTTTTATCCATGCTTGTCTCCGCTCTGTCGAAGACGCCTCCGCACCGCTTCCGAGCACGAGAGAAGCCATCGCTGACGTGGCCCTGCTACGGCGATACTGCAGTGCCATTGAGGGCAGCGGTCTTGTGCTTGGCGACTGTTTAGATACCGTGGAGTAAGCAGTCACCAGCAACGCGTTGCGCTCCAAGAAGCAGGCTACACTCACGCAGTTCTTCCACCCCAATGAAATATTGTTTTCTTTCCGAGAAAGTGTCCTATCATTAATGAACTGCAGGGTGGTCACGAGCTCGGCGTTGAACTGCAGTCACGAGCTCAGCGTCAGCTTGTGACTCCGTCGGCAAGATTGCTCTCATGTAAGTTTTTTTGCCTCACTTCTATATTAAATGTTTTCCTATATCGAACAATTTTATCCTCGCGCTGTTCGATATGGGCGGGCTTTTACTGTGCTTTGTTGCAGATCTCGTAGCGTGACCGGTGATGCCGTCCGTTGGTGCGGAGTTGGGGAAAACATTGGGGTCGAGTAGGGTGAAGAACTAAACTTTATTTACATAGCTTTTCAGAGAGTGAACAGGGATCTGGCACTCGTGCGCGCGCGAGAAGAAATTATTAGTTTGGGTCTGCTCCCTTTCACCCTTTTCTCCCGCTGCTTTCAGGGACGCACCAGTTACAGAAATCCGTGGCACTGAAATTGCTGTCCCCACACTCACAAAGAGAAGGCACGTTTCCTCTCGCAAAGGTCACGGTCCGGTTGACTCCGGTGGTGCAATCTTCCTAAAGTCGAAGCCCTTAGGATCATCCGAGGTTGAAGCGGCCGGAGGACGGCTAGGCCCGGTCGGTAATCAGGCGTGAATCGCTCGTTGAATAGCGGCGTCACGAACCCACAACAAAAGGGCCCCACGATGCGCGGCTCGTAGCGGAAGATTGCCGCCGAAAGGGCAGTGCTGCACGCTTTTGTCTACCCCTCCGTGCAACATTCTCGCTCATTGTGACTTGCCTCTCCGGCGGGTGCTTGGGTTTCCGTGCAGCTGCAGAAAACGGCTTGTGTCTAACAGCAGGGTCAGTCGCCACCGCTTCTTTTTCGGCACAATGCCCGGTCGCTCCCCATCGATTAGGGGGAGGGGAAACCTAAGACAACCGGACGACGGGAGGATTGGATGATTGGACCCGATAATATTGCAGACGGTCGTCGCAATACCAATACGCCGATGGGAACAACCTCTGCTGCCCAACGGTTCCATCGTCGTAGGCGAAAAATGATGTCCTACACGCCGCGGTGGCTTAGTGGCTAAGGCGTTGTGCTGCTGAGCACGAGGACGCGGGTTCGGTTCCCGGCCGCGGTTGCTGCTTTTCTGACGGAGGCGAACAGCAAAAACGCCCGTGTGTACGAGATTTCGTCGCACGTTAAAGATCCCCGGCTGGTCAAGATTAATCCGGAGCCCTCCACTACGGCGCGCCTCGTCGGGTGCGTTGTGTAGGCGCGTTTAACCCTACAATCAGTAAAAATGATCTCCGTTGGCCAGCGCGACAAGACGCCAAAACCTGACACGCCGAGTGCAAATGTTAGGCTAATCGGGCGCACAGCATAGAGCTCAGAATTTGTTTAACGAAGCCACAAAATAAGCATCGAAACCGCGTTGTTGGTGATAAGGTGCCTATGAACAATGGAACCCACCCACCATGTGTTCCTGGTAGAGAACATGTTTGCAGATTACCTTTGAAGGCTAGGTAGGACTGTGTGTTTTCCACCACGCATGTCGAGCGTATTATCAGTAGATAAGGCATTAGAGTTCCGCCACTGAGGCACGCCAGTCAGCAACGTCTACCATTTGGTCCCTCCTGGGGTTTTGCGAGATTTTCCCCTCCACGGCTTTGCAGTTAACATAGGCCGGGTCGTTGTTAAGCAACACCACCGAAGAGGCAGCAAAACGACATCTTTGGACACACTTTTGTTGCTGCAATTCTGTTACGCGCGTTATCTTTGATTCGCATTTTGAACGATGTCACTCGCGGGCAGCCGCAGAGCAGGACAACAAATTAAGATTGCCGGAGTTGACCCACTAAAGCACATTACAACTAAATGGCGGCGCCCATGAACCGCCGCTGTGTGAACAAATTTCACGTAATGTGATGTAACTGACTAATGATCATGATGGAGGCACGGAAGAATAGGAGAAAACAGTTCTCATACTCTGTACCGCTATCTACTGACACTAGCCGTACGCAACCGTCGAGCCCGCCGAGACGAGGATAAACATGTCATTCACTACTTAATCACCATTTGTAGCAGTTTACAACAGCTTTGCTGAGCATCCAGTGTCGCAGGGCGTGATGCCGACCAATTGTGTAATCCTTACGCAGACAGCCAATATTACGGCAATATTTGAGAGACGTGCGAACAAGGAAACGTTCGCGACATAGTCGCTAAAACTACCAGCAATGCAGAAGGAAGGTGGAATACAGCAGTATGAACGACCGTAAATATTGTTCACCAATAAACATGCAGTGGCATTATTTCATGACTGCTTCGGACGGTGGATGCCCGTAGTTCTAAGTAGTGTTCAATAAAAGGTTGTAGGGACGCAGCCCCTACGAGTGCCCGCGCAGGGTGATTACGGTGAAGTGCGCGCGTCGAACAGCCATAGTGGCGTCAGTGCGTCATGAGCCCGTGCGCGCGTCTGTGATGAACAGTGAGACGGGACAAATACGTGTAGTGCGCATACAACGCGGAACATGCGCACAACCAACGGAGTGACGTAAAAGCGGCGCTCACATGAGCGCCGGTGGGGAGTGCGCACCGGGGCACACGAGAGAGCGGCTTCTACCGCGGGCTGCGGACGGGACCGACGGGCGGCCAGCCACAGCAATGACATCCGGACAGCGAGGAGCAACCAGCGTCCGCGGCCGACGCTCTTTACCCGTCGTCGGCCCAAGTGACTGAAGACGTCGTCGTGAGTGTGCAGCACCATGCTGTAACTTTCTGGACAAGCAGGGCGTCAACCACCGCAGTGTTTTCTTTACGCGCTTTCCGTGCTTGCTTGCTGTACTCTTTTTTATATTGCTCCCGACTTGCTTTGTTTGTTTTTTCCTACCTTGGTTTTCCCGGAAAAACCGGTGATTTGTTCTCATGCGGATCGGCGTTACTTCGTCGGGCGGGTTGGGGCTCGCGAACCCTTTATGCTCGAAGGGGGATCCTTCAAGGTATGAGACGGATAACTAACATTAAGACCATAGCAGTACTGCTGGATATTGGACATTGGACAGGACATTGAAGAAATCTGGAAATATGTCACCCCGCTGCGTTACTTTGCGTATTTTCGATTATTCGCAAAAAATGCACGCGCAATAAGCATTTATTATGCTTGCTACGCCGTTGGATATCCTCCCATTTCCAATAAAAGTGACCTCAAAGAAGCTGACTATATCCAACTGAGCTCAAATTGCCTTGTATTTCATCAACAGTGCTAAAAGTTGTTAGAAGTGTGCTCGACTATTTAAGTGGTTTTGAAATAGGTCCCTGCATATATGGGAGGAATAAACCAGCAGTGTATTTTGCCTTTTTTTGCCGAGTTTATGTGGTCGCCTTAGTGAATATTCAATTTCGTTTTTTGCAGTTTTTTTATAGTGATGGCTGAAGTTTAATAATTACGCTTCGGTGCTTGTGTAGGAAAGAGTTTATGGAGTTTAGCAACCGAGTTTAAGTTTGCACAAATGATTTTACAATGTGCATTGGCAGACATTTCGGTGTGTAGCACTCCATTTCTTGAGAGACAGAGTAATTCCACAAAGCAGGATGATTGTTTGAGACTGCTCATGTATATTTATTTTCTTTCCATTCAACACCTCTTCCACACACTTGAAATTGGTATTGTTCTATCAACTGTCACAATCGTCTGAGGCTTCAAACAGTGGCTGAAGGTTGAATAGGCTGAGTAGCTGCACTAATAATGGCAGATTCAAATTGGGGATGTCATTTCTTCAGAGTGCCATGTCGCGGATTTTCAAGCAGGCACTGTTGAGTATATATACAAAGCTGCGGTAACAAGGGAAAACATTGTGGCATATCAGAATAGTTTAGCTTCAGGCCTTCTGTACTTCATGTCGCCGCTTTTCAGGTGTACTCTGTTGCTTCTGGATGTACAGCGGCAGTAAAAGTAACACGTTTGCTCACCAGGTTGGAATTGTTTGATGTCCCTTCTTCGAATCGCTGTGTCTCTCTTTGCAGCGGTTTGCTGTTGCTTCTGACTAGAAAGCTTCAGTAAAAATCGAAGACTTATATAATACGTTGGAATGAATTCATGCGAGGCCTTCAGGGTTTGAAGTATCCCGTCTCAAGCCCACACTCTTTCTTACGGCCATGAAGCTGTGGTAGAGTTTGAGACATTTATTTGACGTATTAGAATGACATCATGCTCGGCCATCAGGCAGTTAGGTTGATCCTCTGGCATTTGTTTCAAGATCCATAGCTTCGCCATCGAATTTGCCGCTTCTCTCAGAATTGGCGCGGTGAATAGCTCAGCGTGCTAAGCAATTCAGAATGAAGTCGCCCGTAACCACGGCCAATAGTGATGTTGTCTCCAAGCTCACAGGTGCTTGGTATCAAATTTACCATGGGGAAGATTAATTCGGATCCTACTTGCACTTTACCGTGAAAGTATCTTTTTCAAGGAATCTGAAAAAAGCTCACCCGGGGAAGAGAAAAGCCCAGCAGGGGGCCGTCTGTATCAGTCGTTTGATGCATGTGACGTTTTTCGTCAGCAACGGCGGCTAGAACACACAGATCTCCACGAGAGCGTACCGCTGCAATCCTTACGACGAGTAGACCCTGGAAATAACGAACTTCTCGCCGGTGAGTGATATTTTTAGCCGCTGTCACTTAAATAAACCCCTACCACGCCAAGCGGGCTTGCTAAACGTAACCTGGAAAAGAACATCCGCCACGCGCTACGAGCGCCACGTGCTACGACCGCTAGCCTCACCGGGTTCGTGCTCCACCTTCACCTCGGGCACAGGCCCCAAGGCCTCGCCCTACCACTGAGTTTGAGTGCACATCGCCCAAGATCCGCTTATACCACTAGAAAAGCCGACAGGAGTGGAAGGCGCAAGCTCAAGCGTTATCCCGCTTCCCCAAATTCCCCTTGCGACGCCGCTTGCATCCCAAGCTTCACACGCCTTGTAATTAGAAGACGAAGACAACCGGACCACGTGCCACCAGAGGAAAATGCAGAAGCGGAAGAAGAACGCCCATGTATGGAGATATACAGCCGAAGCAGGCGACGTAAACTAGCCAAGGAACGCCAACTAGCTAGCACTTTAGCGGCCGCGCCTCAGACGACAAGTAGTTCAAAGAACCTGAGAAATATAACGAAGCTGCCGCCTCTTCTGAGAGATAGCTTCAAGGTGAATACCCGAACTCGATACTCTTTAAACGACAATCACTGGACAACTGTACAACTGTGATCAAGCCTTCGCCGCAGACTCAAAGCAGGCATATCGAATTCTCTTAAGAAAACCACCCTACGACACAATAAACTGTGCATCGACCAAAATCAAATCATTATAAGTTACAGCACTCCGGATTTGAACCTGGCGAATAAGCTGACCAAACTCCAAACATTGCGTCTACGAGCAACCGAGTGCACCGTCGCCACATACACGGCAGCCCTATACAAATCAGAGTAAGGCATAGTGCCTAGAATTTCCCCGGAAACAACACCAGGAGGCATCTTCAACAATCAGGAAGCTCCAGTGCATGAAATTCTCTATGGCCGAATCTTGCGACCGACGTAAAGGGCAGTAATCACTTCCGCAAAAAAACGACTCCCCCTTTTCGTGTATTACATTAACGTAGATATGCGGTGCACTTCACACCACACAGCGAGACGTGTCTGCCGAATTGCTTCCAAGAGGGACACCCGGCCGAAGTGTGCCCTGCCCCGACACTGCAAAGTATCAGACGTGTAGAACAACCAACCCCAATCCTGATCACCCATGTGTGCCAAACTGCGTGCTCTGCCATGGAGCACACCCAACGGCAGCGCTCGAGTGCCCACAGAGACTGAAGCGCGCGTACCTACCGCGGGCTACCAGCAGACTACCACCTGCATCTGGCCGAATGAGCCTCAGAGATATCCCGCCCCTCCGGACTGAGACCCCGGCCACCGGTCACAAACGCCGGGACTCCAAGTCCGCTCCCAGTCTGTTCACCTGTACAAGAGGGGCCAATCGAAACAGAGCGCCACAGACAGCAGCCATCTTAAGGCTGATTTGGTGAGCTGGAACCGCTGATTTTTCAGAATACCACTGCTCAATCTTTCCCCACCTCTCCCACTGCCACACTAAATCGTGCAGTCATCCGTGTGCAGAGCAATTCATCGCCGAATTGCGAAACGCTAACGTGGTAAGTACCCAACCTATGGCACAAATTCGGCAACTTCAAGAATCCGACAGACAGCGACAGGAAGAAATCCGACAACTACGAGCCGCATTAGCAGCAGTGGACCCAACTTAACCGCTGTTAACCCCATCACGGCCATGAGAACCAGTGCAAGTTACACAGACACCACTAACAACTGAACCACATCCATCTAGTAACGAATCAGACCAAATGCAGAGCCAGTCAGGCCAGGAACAGTCGAAGCTATACGTGATTGCGAACATCATTCGGGATACACAGCAAGCTAAACACGACTTATATACGGCAACGCAGGATAACATGCTCGCCGTATCGAATTTACCCCCGCACTGGGCACCTTGAGTAATCTTGGTGACGGTGAGTGGCGACACCGCGTACCCCGAGCCCCCCATACTTAGGCTGTCACCTACCGTGCTAGAAGTTGAAAGGTGAAGGGGTTAGAAGCCGTGAACGGTGGCCGTCGGAGCCTTGGTCAAGCTCCGGCCGATGGGCTCCCTGCCTGTCTACCAGGCAGGGAGCTCCGGGGCCTCTTTGACTACCAGGGTAAGGTCAAAGGAGAAAGTACCCCCGTCTCTGCTTTCCAGTGTATCATATGGCATTTTCCAACCCCCCCCCCCCCCCACAAACGTGATCGGCCCCCGAAAAGGGGCCGCACCGAAGTTTCTTTTCCTCCGTTGCAATCGATCTCTCTCCCAAAGCCTGATAATTTCTCGCGGTTTTTGATCATGGAATCTGTTTACAAGACAAAGCCCATCACTTCCTAGTCTGTGTTTCTAATCTCCAAGTTTCTTGAAAGCCTTATCGGAAAGTCGTACAAGGCTAAGAAACTCACAACGGAAGAAGTTTTGGTAGAAGTAGAAAACAAAGAACAATCCTCTAACCTCCTCAAGCAAACGCGCATGGTAGATGTTGACATCAAGAGCACGCCCCATCACAGCCTCGATAGCTGCCAGGGCGTGATCTCTGATCGGGATCTAATGGATCAGGCTGAAGCAGATCTGCTCGAGGGCCTCCGAGATCAGGGCGTGACAGCAGTTAGGCGAATCACCATACGTCGAAATGATGAAATAATTCCTACCAAGCACATAATCTTGACACTTGACCGTTCAAACCTTCCTGAGTCGGTCAACGCAGGATTCTTGAGATGTCCAATCCGACCCTACGTGCCGAACCCACGCCGCTGTTTCAAGTGTCAGCGGTTTGGGCTCGGCACAACCTCTTGTCATTGTAAATTGACGTGCGGAAAATGTGCAGCACATGATCATCAAACTGACAATTGTAAATCCGAGAACTTCACCTGTGCGAACTGCCAGGGACCACACGCGGCCTATTCTAGGAGCTGTGAAAAGTTCAAACAAGAAAAACAGATCATTGCCTTGAAAGTCAACGAAAACATCACCTTCCCAGAGGCATGGAAGAGATTCGCCTCCTTCCCTCTGGACAGGTACGCCGACGCAGCTCGCCGGGGGGCGGAGCGGCGTTTGGTTTCGGCGGGGACCCAGTACCGCGAGTCGGACTTGGAACCGCCTCGACCCCTCCTGAGTTGCCTATGGCAGCCCAACCCGCCTCCGCACCGCTCGCTCACCCAGCAGCGGCTGTGGTGGCAACAACGTCTGTTGGGAATGCCGCTGCATCCACTGCTTCCTCTCCACCGGCCCAAAGGCAACCGCAAGGGCACGGAGATGGAGACGGAGGCAGTCGCAGCGACCCCCTTCCCTCGCCTCACTGCCTGTGCCACCTGTGGTGCTCCCCACGCCATCGGCACTGGCAGCGCAGGCAAAGAACACCCGAAAGGGTACCACGTCAAGGGGGCCCAGTCCGCTGGGCACCCCTTTGCCTTCAGATGACGACATGAATGTCGAGCCCTTCCGGCTTTCATCGCAGCGGAAGGAACAGGCTGCGACGTCCAGATCAGTAGAGAAGGCAGAAAAACCCTTTCCAAGAGTCCAAGCCCCGAAAGACCCTACATAAATAGTCACACTACAGTAGCTCCGAACACATCATAATGGGAAGAGGAAAACATAATAAATGGAACTGCAGAGGCCTTCTCAATAATCTTGACGATGTATACGAATTACTGCAAGCTTATCAGCCAAGTGTAATGTGTGTTCAGGAAACACATTTGAATTCTAAACTCACAAATATCTTGAACAGTTACTTGATATCCAGAAAGGACAGGGATGGCTGCACGCACTCTTCTGGCGGTGTGGCCATAATGCCCGGAAATCTTAGCCTGCCACCCTGTCGCTCTGAACACTGCACTTGAGGCTGTAGCAATTCAAACAATAATATTTAATAGGTTGATAACGGTATGCTCCATATAAATTCCTCCTGATAATTCACTTTCGAGCTGTGACTTCGAGGCGCTGGTTGACTAGCTGCCCAAACCGTACATCCTTACAGGCGACCTTAATGCTCACAACTCTTTGGGGCTCTTCTCGCACGGATGCCCGAGGTCGCCTGATAGAGAAATTCCTTACATCTTCAGGAGCATGCCTTTTCAACAATAAACAGCCTACATACCATAACATAGGACACACCACATACTCATATCTTGACTTGGCGATTGGCTCCGCAGTTCTCTTTCCTCTTCTCGA
This sequence comes from Haemaphysalis longicornis, assembly GCA_013339765.2. Taxonomy (NCBI): domain Eukaryota; kingdom Metazoa; phylum Arthropoda; class Arachnida; order Ixodida; family Ixodidae; genus Haemaphysalis; species Haemaphysalis longicornis. Next base: position 16,739,782 of record CM023451.1, read on the forward strand.
GTGGGGTGTGGGCACTGACCCATATGGTAGTGACCACTTCCCCACCTCACTAACGTATATAGGTAAATGCACATGCAGTCCATCTTCCCAAAACAGGTTCAATGAAGCAAGAGCTAACTGGGATACATTTACAGAGACATCCAAACTACACCACACATCCATAGGACACCTACAGGTTGAAGAAGCTACCCAACTGCTCACGGCGCACATCCTCGACGCCGCCGAAAGGTCCATTCCCCACGCCTCTGGTGCGCCGTGCAACCAGCGGAGGCCGTGGTGGAATGAGGACTGTAGGCGGGCGCGAGAGGCCCAGAACAAGGCGTGGGGGCTCCTTCGTCGGTACCCCACGTCGGGAAACCTCCTCTTGTTCAAACGGGCCAAGGCGTTAGGAAAACGTGTGCGCCGTGAGGCAAAATGAGAGAGTTGGCGTACATTCTTAACATCAATAAACTCCTACACAGACACACGGAAAGTATCGACACGAACACGCAAACTCAAGGGACAACAAACACACAGCCTGCCTCTGGTCACCACTAGAGGGGACACACTCGAAGACCAGGCTGACACACTCGCACAACACTTCCAACACGTTTCTAGTTCAGCACACTACACAAACACTTTCATGAAACACAAACAATTGGCCGAAAAGAAGCCTATACTAGATAACAATAGGTCAACATCTTCTTATAACTCGGAGTTTTCACTGCATGAGCTGAGGGCTGCTTTGAGCACGTGTAAACCGTCAGCTCCAGGCCCAGACAACATCACGTACACAATGATACAACACCTGCATGCAGACACTCTTCTAACACTCTTACACCTATATAACAAGATTTGGCTTTCGGGGCACATTCCAAACTCTTGGAAGGAGGCTATAGATGTAGCTTTCCTGAAGGAGGGAAAGGACCCGTCGTCCCCCCCCCAAGTTACCGTCCTATTGCCCTGACGAGCTGCCTGTGCAAGCTCTTCGAGAAGATGATAAATCGCAGTACAACGGTCTTCTCGAGAGGTACCAGGCAGGCTTCAGGGCAGGGCGGTCCACGAATGATCAACTCGTAGCTCTTGAATCGTATATTAAGGATGCCTTCGTTAATAAACAGTATTGCGTAACTGTGTTTTTTGACCTCGAGAAGGCATACGATACCGCTTGGCGTTATGGGATCCTTAGTGACCTCAAGTCATCCAGAACCAGACATTACTCTTAATGACGTGTCGCTTGCTGTGAACAAGGAGCACAAGTTTTTAGGTGTTGTGTTTGACCACAAACTAACATTCATTCCACACATCAAGGAACTTAAACATAAATGTCTCAAAACAATGAATATACTTAAGGTTCTCTCCCACCAATCGTATGGTTCCGACAAAGAACTCCTATTACGGCTCTATACTGCTTTGGTTGGGTCTCGTTTAGACTATGGCAGTGTGGTAATAAGGTCGGCGACTAAAACAGCGTTGCGAATGCTTGACCCAGTGCTACACTTGGGGCTACGGCTTGCGTCGGGTGCTTTTCGCCCTAGCCCTGTCGAGAGTCTGTATGCCGAGTGTAATAAGTGGAGCCTTGAGAACCAACGGATGTACATGGACTTACTTTATGCTTTTAAAATTTCGTCGCTGAATAATCATCCTTTTTATCCTGTCTTTAACGATACATCAACATATCTGCTCTTTGTAAATCGCCCATCCGTTCCTGTGCCCTTTTCACTTAGACTGAGAGAGCGAGCCTCGGATCTCAGTGCTTCGTTTTTAGATGTGTACAGGTCGTCTTTTCTAACAGTTTACCGCCTTGGCAAGTTCGCCCTGTGTCGTGCGACCTTTCTGTTATAAGACTTGACGAAAATCGTGTACCACGAGCTGCAATACTGCAGCACCTTCTGTCTTTGCAGTTTAAATACACATGTGCATAATTTTATAGTGACGCTTCTAAAATCTCCACTATGGTTTCGTGTGCTCCTCATGGTCTACATTTCAATGCAGCCAGAACCATGAGCGTCCATACAATTTTTTCAGGAGAAGCGTATGGAATTTTACTGATTGTACGACAATATTCTTGAAATGAAATTCGCAATTCCATCATCTATACAGATTCTTTGAGGGTTGTTCGCGCAGTGTCAGCGCACAAGCCCCCCAAAAACCACATAGTTAATCTTGTATTCAACAGTATCATGTCCGTGTATGCACAAAAGCATGAGCTGGTCCTCTGCTGCGTCCCAGGACACGCTGGGATCGCTGGGAACGAGTTGGCAGACGAGAGGGCTGCTGCTGCTTTACTCAGGAACACTGTAGACATTACAACGATACCCTACACAGACCTCTAGCCACACATAAGACAACACTTGCGCAGAACATGGCAAACACACTGGGACGAACGGACAGACAACAAACTACACGTAATAAAGCCACACTTGGGACGGTACACATCTGACTCACACAACAGACACACGGAAGTCGCTTTGGGTAGGCTACGAGGGCACACACATGCAACTCAATGGTATCTGCTGACGGGATCTCCTAGACCCCAGTGCAGCAAGTGCGGAGAGGCCCTATCCGTAGTGCACATACTAATAACATGCAAGGCACTTCACACAACACTACGCAAACACTTCAGAGAACTCTACAGACAACATATCCCCCTACATCCATCGCTGTTTCTTGGTGACGATGCCATTGTTTCTGTGAAGCGTGTCTTTGAGTATTTGTCAGACATTAGGTTTTTAAACCTCATTTCTTATCACGCATAATCAAAACTGGCCCTATACACCAGCCATGCTCATTCTCGTTTTGTGATTTTACTTTTGTTTTTGCTGAGTTTACTTAGTGTTTAAGGTTTCACCCCTCATATATGACTATTGTTTTGGCGCTCTTTGCGCCAGTTGGCCTTGCGCCATAAATATCCAACCATCATCATCATCGTATCGAATTTACGTGAAGGCATTCATACTATCCTGTACAGAGGGGCTATGCGGAAGAAATTAAATGGTCGGACAGCAGAAGCATCTGCCTCTGACGTGAACACCAACCTACTAACCCCGCAACATGGCTAGTTCTCGCAAGGCAAAAAAAGCTATCCAGCATGTCTTGTGGTCGAACGTTCGGGGATATCAGAAGAAAAATGCCGGTCTCCAATAATTTATATCAAGCCTTCAAGAACCGTAAGCTATTCGAATGGCCTTCATAGGCCATTGTGCACATTTCTGCAACCGAGGTGAGCCTATCACGTAATCTGCATGTATACTGTAAACTGTATACTGTATACTGTAAACTGTATACTGTATACTGTAAGGGTGCAGCGATGGCGTAGAGGTAGAACACCCGCCTCGCGTGCAGAAGGACCGTGGTTCGAATCCCGGCGCCGGACAATTCCCACCGGATTAAAAAAAAATTCCGCGTATTGATGGAATTGCCAAAGGGGCGTGGGGTGCGGCCTGACCCCGGCGACCATTGCCGGTAATGCACTCCCTCACCAGAGCAGGACTGGCCACCCTGGTGTAGTAACGGCCACAACCTCCCATGAATACGCCAATTAACCCTCGGCCCTCAGTCCCCAGCGGCTGCGAAGCAACTGACCACGGCGGCGGTCAGACCTGTGACGCAGCAGAGGGTGCTAAGAATCCCTGGATCCGGACAGGCCGCCAATGGAATCTGAACCTGGCAACGTTTAACGCGCGAACCTTATCTAGCGAAGCAAGTCTCGAGGTGTTGTTCGAGGAATTAGAGGGCATTAAATGGGATGTAATAGGCTTAGCGAGGTTAGGAGGGCAGGCGAAGCCTTTACGGTGCTGAAAAATGGACACGTCCTATGTTACCGTGGTCTAGAGGACAGAAGAGAACTGGGAGTGGGATTTCTAGTCAATAAAAGCATAGCTGGCACATAGACGAATACTATAGCATTAATGAAAGGGCAGCAGGTCTTGTAATTAGGCTCAATAAGAGGTACAAGCTCAAGGTGGTGCAGGGCTACGCGCCCACATCCAGCCACGACGACCAAGTAGTGGAACGCCTCTATGAAGATGTGGAATCGGCAATGGCGAAAGTAAAAACACAGTATACCGTAGTTATGGGGGACTTCAATGCTAAAGTAGGCAAGAATCAGGCTGGAGACAAGGCAGTTGGGAACTATGGTCTGGCTTTAGAAATAGCAGGGGGGACCTACTAGTTGAGTTTGTAGAACGGAATAACCTACGCATAATGAATACCTTCTTCTCTAAACGGGGAGAGTTGGAAGTGGGCCTGGAGGAGCCCGAATGGGGAGCACAAAAATGAAATAGACTTTATATTATTGCGATAAACCCTGCGTCGTGCAGGATGTGGAAGTGCTCGAAGGGTAAGGTGTAGTGACCACCGTATGGTAAGATCTCGAATTAGGCTAGATTTGAGGAGGGACCGCAACAAGCTAGTACGAAAGAAGCCGATAAATGAGCTAACAGTAAGACGTAAAGTAGAAGAATTCAGGATCGCGCTGCAGAACCAATATTCCGCCCCTAACGAGGAAGCCGAGCTTACGACACAGGAAGCCAGCGACAACCTTACACGCATTATCACGGAGTATGCACTAGAAGTCGGGTGCACTATGGCTAGACAGGATACTGGTAAACTTTCAGAGGAGGACGAAAGATCTAATCAGGAAACAGGCAAACCATGAGAATCTCAACCGCAGCTGACAGAATAGAACTAGCCGAGCTCTCGAAGTAATCAATAAGCGCAAGACAAGTGACATACGGAAGTATAATATGGAGAGGATCGAATACGCTGTAAAGAACGGAGGTAGCCTGAAAGCAGTGAAGAGACGTCTTGGCGTGGGGAAAAATCAGATGTATGCACTTAAGGATAAGCAAGGGCAATGTCATCACAAATAGGGATAAATAGTCACAGTGGCCGAGGAGCTCTATAGCAGCCGGGACATACAGCAGCGGGACATACAGGATAATGCCGAACGAGACAGTAGCTCAGAGGAGATCGACATCCCACCAGTAACGACCGAAGAAGTAAGGAAGGCTTTGAAAGAAATGAAAGGGGCCAAAGCACCTGGTGAGGATCAGATAACAGCAGACCTCTTGAAGGATGGCGGAGAAATTGTACTTGAAAAACTGGCAAACCTGTATACGCAATGCCAATGACCGCAATGGTACCGGAAACCTTGGAAGAACGCGAACATCATCCTAATTCATAAGAAAGGCGACATGAAGGACTTGAAAAATTACAGGCCGATCAGCTTACTGTCAGTCGTCTACAAGGTATTCACCAAGGTAATCGCTAACCGAATCTCTGCAACCTTAGATTTCAGTCAACCTAAAGAACAAGCCGGGTTCCGTAAAGGTTATTCAACAATGGACCATATTCCCCACGATCAATCAAGTGATAGAGAAGTGCGCTGAGTATACTGAACCTCTTATATATAGCCTTCATAGATTATGAGAAAGCATTTGACTCGGTCGAAACCCTAGCAGTCATTCAGGCATTACGGAACCAGGGGGTAGATGAGCATTATGTAAGAATACTAGAGGATATGTACAATGGGTCTACAGCTACCATCATGCTCCATAGGGAGAGCAGTAAAATACCTATAAGGAAGGGGGTCAGACAAGGAGACACAATCTCTCCAATGTTATTCACAGCATGCTTACAAGAAGTATTCAGAACGTTGGATTGGGAACAGGTGGGAGTAAGGGTTAATGGAGAATACCTCAGTAACCTCAGATTTGCTGATGACGTTGCCTTGCTAAGTAACTCGGGGGACGAATTGCAAAGCATGCTTTCCGCACTGGGCGAACAGAGTAGAACCGTGGGCCTGAAAATTAATATGCAGAAAACGAAAGTAATGATCAATAACCTCGGGACAGCACAGCAGGTTTAAGATAGGTGGCGAGGCAGTGGAAGTGGTAAGCGAATATATCTCTACTTAGGCCAAGTTGTGACCCCAGATCCCAACCATGAGGCAGAGATAATTAGAAGGATCAGAATGGGTGGGTGCATATGGCAGACATTCTCAGATAATGAATAGCAACCTACCATTGTCGCTGAAGAAGAAGTGTATGACAGCTGCATCTTACCGGTACTCACCTACGGGGCAGAAACTTGGAAGGCTCACTAAGAGGGTTCAACTTAAATTGAGAACGACTCAGCGGGCAATGGAGCGGAAATGATAGGTGTAACATTAAGGGACAGGAAGAGAGCGGAGTGGGTCAGGGAGCAAACTGGTGTTAAAGACATATTTGTAGAAATTAAGAAGAAGAAATGGACGTGGGCAGGGCATGTAATGCGAGGCAAGATAACCGCTGGTCATTAAGGGTAACAGAGTGGATCCCTAGAGAAGGCAAGCGTTGCAGGGGGCGGCAGAAAGTTAGATGGGCAGATGAGATCAAGAAGTTTGCGGGGATAAATTGGCCACAGTTGGCACAGGACCGAGGTAATTGGAGAATAATGGGAGAGGCCTTTGCCTTGCAGTGGGCGTAGATAGGCTGGTGATGATGATAATGATGATGATACTGTAAACGTCCTATTCTTAGGACATTCGCGCAAGTGGAGTCAGTAAGAAGTTTCCGCTCAGTAACAGTTTTCTGTAGTAAGAGGTTTTCCTTCTGCTATCCTACGCATAGTAGCCCGTACGATGTACGTTTAAGTTGGAATGTGATAATGGTTAAACCATATACACTCCGTCGTAGATGGGATGTGGTCGTTTATGAAACTGTTCTTACCCAGTCTTCAAGAGTCAGGATATGGAACTAGGCTATAGCCCATAGTCAAACTTACTCAATGTGATTCCACTTTTCGATATGTCGTCACCCAGGTAGACGACGCCCCACGAGGTATCAGGTCTCGTTTATGGTACCAGTGTAAAGGCCCAATCGTAGGTAGCGCGTCGTCAGGATGTGTAATGTGCTTACCCAGATGAATACAGCCGTCAGGGAGTGAAGACACAAATTTGAATTGCAGCTGAATTAGGCGCCATTTTTGCGTTCAGCACTACAGTACCCTGTGCAATTTCCACTTGAACGATTCCAGCGTATTTATAATCTGCGCAGTAGGAAACGAACTGCTGTATTGGTATTACCGCTGTTTAATGTTGATTTAGATATTTTAAATTTAAAATTTCCAACAGTCAGGACGGGCGATCATTTCTGGGCGCGGTTCCTAATTTTCTGGTGGAGGTGAAAAGCGAAAAGTGCCGTGTGTCCAGATGTCGGCGAAAAATATCCGGTGCCCTCCACTACGGACGGCCTCAGAGGCAAGGTGTACCGTCACTGCGCTAAACCCGACAATGAATGAATGAATGAATGATAAATTGAATGAGTGAATGAATGAATCAATCACTCAATCACTCAATCAATCAATCTTTCAATCAATCAATGTTTCAATCAATCAACAATCAATCCATCAATCCATCCATCGATCGATCGACCAATCATTGACTTGCACCGCAGTGGTTAAAAATTCATAACGTTGGCGCTTGACCAGCTCAAGTAGCAGCGTACTCTCCGCTGGGTTTCGCAGTTACCGGAAACACCGTAGCGCATATCGGAAGCAATTTTTGGCGTGTTGAAAGGTCACCTATGGTCGTCATTAGCCACTGCTCGCACAGGAACGCCAATGGGCCAGGAGTCGTTTCCCGCTATACCGAAACCGCAACAAAAAGGCTTGAAAGATCTCCACGGATTCAAAGGTTTACAGCAAGTGGCACTGAATCGAAGGTCACCCTTCCTTTCTTTATTGGAGTTGTATTTCGGCCACTAATATAATCGAAAATGGTAGAGTTAATAAATCGTTTTAACCGGTTGTTATATAAACTTGTGCTTGAATATTCTGCCAAATCCTAAAACGTTTCTCCTTGCAGATTTCCTTAAAAGATTGCGAACTTTGTTATCTGAGTCTTGGCGGCAGGGCCGTAATACAGGGAAAGTATGTACACAGCAACTCCAAGTACACCGGGTAAGTAACCTCTAGAAAACTAGCTGTGAGTACAGCATTTATATTCTGCTCCACAGCACATTTGTTGTTCTCTATTGTTTATAAGAATTGACAAAAGCAGAAGCGAGAAGATTACCAAATGGTGGAAAACCGACAGTTCCTTACTCAAAACACTTTTAGACCGAAAAGAAAAAGAAAATGTAATTAGTGCTCCTTTTTCGGCGATCTATAAACATTAGTTCGTCCAAAACTGGAGTATGCGGCCGCTGTTTGTGGTCCGAACACGGCGTCCCTCTGCTCTGAGTTAGAAAGCGTTCAAGATCGAGTTTTGCGTTTTATACTTTCAAATTATCACCGCACATCCAGTGTTACATCTATGAAAGCAAGCCGATCTTTGCCTCTTCTTGAAAATCGCAGAAAAGTGTTTCGTTAATGCTTGTTCCGCAAGATTTATCATTGTAATCCCATGCTCAGGAGCAGGCTATTGTTCAGTCCATCTTATATGTCGTCCCGGATCGACCATCAGCACAAAGTCCACGCTCCAACGGGTCGCACAAACCTGTTTCAGCATTCCTTTGTCCCCAAAACTTGTGCAAGTTGGAATCGCCTTCCTGGGTCCGTAGCTGAAATCGGCAATGAGATTGCTTTACGTTTAGCGTAAGAAACCTGTTTTGATAACAAGCTGTTATTTGTAACGTTTATTGTTTTTTCTGCTGCTTTTGTCGGTATTATTGCGTATTTCCCACTCTCCTCTGTAACGCCCTCAGGCCCTGAGGGTAACGCAATTAAATAAATAAATAAAAAATAAATGTGTATTTTGAATGGTGACGTAAATACACGACGTGCAAACGCGTGCCTTTTTAAGTGCGGAGCACTTTAACGGCCCGCATTGCCGTCGTCATGGAATTGCTTATTGAATATACTAGAAAAAAAACTGCGCATGGGAATCCATGTCGGCGTGGGGGGGGGGAAGGGGTTATGTCCTTATCGGAAGATTACAGTTGCTGGCTCGGCATGTCTAGCTGATTCTTAACAGTATTTTTGGGCTTTCTTTCTTCACTATGCATTGCTCTATCTACGACCTACCAGCGAGTTTTAGCTGACCGTTTGCACGGTCCGCTCCGCTTCGATAGCAAGCGAAAGCACCACTCCGCATGCGAGGCGTGGGAAGAGGGAACGCCACTGCGAATGCGTGGCGCACTTGGCCGGAAACGGCATTGGCTCCGGTTGCGCCGAGCGGGCCGGCCAAACCGGAGCGGACCGTCGAAAACGGTCAGCTAAAAACCTCTAATCGCTCCAGCCGAAACAGCTTAAATCGGCCGCAACTCGCTTCGCTTCTTCCGCTTCGCTAGGAAACTAAAAATTTGATTCGTTAGTAAATGCTTAGCCAGCTGTGCAAATAAGCAAATCTGAGGAATAATGCAGGAGAGCGACCATCACTACGTATTGACGTATAGAAACCTACAACCTACACGTTATTTGTGGTGGTAAGGAGAATGCGCTTCCTGGTTAGTTCTTGCAGTAGCAGTACAGCGCCCGGACATATTGAGTAATTTCCTGCAGCGAAAGATGTTGCAGATGGTCCGTTACGAAAACGCCAACGAAAACACCCCGAAAGCGATGTTATCGTAAACAGGCGCGTAAAACTTTTCTAAGCTTTTAAAACAATTGATAATTTGAAATGTTTGCAAAATAGTTCTTCCTGAGTTTCCCCTCACACTTTTACGTCACTGTTAACTAGCAGCATCGGCTGCGGAATTGTAGGCATAACCGTTTAGGCAGTCTATCAGTAAAAAAAAATTACGCCCACCTCCCATCGCGGGAACCCTGGTCTGACGCGACGCTGAAGGGGGTCCGTTTCGTGTTTCCGTTGGGTCGATTAGTCGAATTGCGTGAAATGCGCAGTGAACGTGAATTGCGTTTCAATCACATCGTTGGGTTCCACGCGAGGGGATGCGGGCATAATTTTGAGCACAATGAGCGTACAGCGCACAGCGCCACCCACCGGCGGAGTGAGAGTGCGCTGCGCCACGCGCCCGCAGATGTTGGGCGAGAGCGTTCGCTATCGGAGAGAGGAGAGGGGGTGAGCGGAGGAGAGACGCAGCTGTGCGGACGCGGATGACGACGACGGATGCAGGACAGGGCCGCCGGCAAGAGATGCTCTGCTCAGCGTCGCATCTAAAAACAATTTTTATTTTTTATTACCTTAGCTTTAAAACGGTGTGTTTTAATTTGTAATTATATATTTATACACTCGTCCTTGCGTTTTTGTGCATCGTATTTGAATTTACGGCTGATAAAGCGTCCCGATCCAAGCCAATGACGAATAAAAGGTGAGCTCGGGGCTGAATGGGGCTAATTACGACACAGACGGCCTTCACGTGAGCGACATAAACGATTGCGCCGGATTCCTACGAAGTGATATAGTAAAAAACTCTCTGGCAGTCACAGCTCATCCTGCCTCATTTCGTCATGCACCCAAACAGAGGCTTCGAAAAGACCACCGCTTCTCCTTGTCGGTATGAACCGGGGGGTCTTTCGTGTAACGAAACGAATGCCTAACCCATTAAGCCACAGCGGCACACGTTACCCAAATGCGAACTGTCGGCGGTGATCATTGCGGTGTTGCCACGGGCACTGCCGTTGCTACTGCAGAAATAAGTACACAATTATAAAAAATGACGAGAAAATTATGAATTCACACAAAATTACCCCACATAAAAAAAACTAAATCCAGTGTCTCTTTATAAGTTTTTCCAGGAGCTGCTCCGCCCTCCCGTGACTATTTTCGGCATCATCACCATGCTGATACTGAAAGTGTGAAATTTGAAAACGATAAACACACATGGTTTTCCACAATAATAGGACAAGGGAAGCAGTAGTGAATCAGTACTCCGAACTTCATACAGCTTTACATTGAGTGGAAATATTCTGAATTTATAACACAAAATTGTTTTATTAAGGGGCACACAAACATTTGAGCGACGTCATATCCGTCACGTATGTGACGCCAGTACAACAAAGCAAGTGGCCTGTAAAATGTGGACCCCTGCATATAGCGGGGAAGCAACCTTTACCCCCAAAGAGTAAGTTATACTTACAGTTCATCGTTTTCGGGCCTTATAGTTTAACACAAAAGTGTTTTATCCCGGGATACACCAAAATTCCACTGACGTCATATTAGTCACCACAGTGACACCAGTACACCTTTGCCGACGCGACCCGCGAGCAGGACGTTGATCGTCAAGCACACCCACAAGACAGCCGAAAACCCGCAAATGATGATCCGCTGTAGATTTCTCAGCCCATTTTACTTTTGTGCTTTACCGATTCCTATGGCAGAGAAATCAATCACAATTTTTAGTGTAATCTGCTAAAAATATTTAGCGGAAGCGCCGGCTCTGTAGCCACACGAAAGTTTTACACTTAACACTGCACCTAACAGGATATATTGCGCTGCGATAATTTTATACGTATAAAATGCAGTTCTGGCCGATGTAGTCAGGCTGAGTGATAATGTTCCCAAAAGGTTTGCAAGCGCTTGGCAGGTTGAGTCACGACATTGCAGATACGAGAGGAAAAGGAGGCAGCAGCTTTTTCCTGTCCTGTAATGCTACGTTAGTGGGCGTGAATTCACATTACGCAGCCATGTCGACTCTCTCCTGTGCGCTTGGAAGGTGTTACTGTAGAGCCTTCGATGGCTCAAACACGGGACAAAATTTCAAAACGACGCTGTTAGTAGTGCTCAGGAGACGAATGAGGGTGAACGGCACAGCTATAACGCAACACATCACACCCCATTTAGCCAAGTACAAGTGTGGCAGAAAGAAGACTATATAAAGGAGTATCGCATGTTGCACGGCCCCATTCTCTTCCATTCTCTTCTCTCCCCCATTCATTCTCTTCCTTAAGGTTTGCATTTTCTGAAAGATAAACCCTCATATCGTATTCGCCATCAACGTTGCCACAGCAAATCTTGCCTATTAGGACTGCATCTGTCCTTAGTGTGGAGAAGAAAACAGTCTTTATAGCATGTATCAAAGCATGCACGACGAATTCTAATGGAAGAGAACGGAGCAGGGCATTTATCTCCGCTCAAGACTAGTAAGATACAAAAAGGCAAATCTGTCAAGTTAAGGAGCCTCCCATGCATTGTATCTTGCGTAGAACACCATCCACCACATACCTCGTTCCCTTTCAAGTTTTCACCGATACCTCAACAAAGAATTTCAGCCCCTTTTGCCGTAATCTTAACCCTTTGCGACACTCATTAGGATGCAGGCGTCAGAAAAATTTGTGAATCTCTGTGTATGCTTTTTATAACCAAAATATCCCTTAAAACCATAAACAACCCGATCTGATCACTAGTTAACAAAATTAGGTCATGTCCTCATTGGAAAACGTTACCAACGTTTTCTAACCAGTGCTATAATAGAAAACGTATACAGAATATAGCGATCGTTAGCCCTTATATATTAGGTAACAGCTACAGTTTCGCTTTAATAAACGTTTTAACTAGACAGAAAAGGAAAAACCAAAACGCCTACTAGACGCGCTATTACGCGCAGAGGGGTCCATTTAGCTCTCTTGTTTTGCTAAAGCATTTTGCGCGGCATTCACAAGATGGCAGCGGGAAACGCGAATGACGTTCCGTAGTGGGGGAATGCGAATGCTGGATGAGTGGTTAAACAAGGGATCACGAGTATTGCCACTAAAAATGCTCTTGAAAGTCGCGTACGCAATTCTACACGCCGTGTCGCAAAGCTTTAATCCTTCTGGGAAAGTAGATGGCTGTGAAGAAACACATATAATGAAAACCGTGATGTTAGCTGAGCCATTGCGCTGGCTTGATATGCCAAGTGGATTGTTTTTCAAGAGGTGTGGGTGGGGTGGGGTGTGGGGTCATCAGCGTAACTTACAGCTTCCCGGTTTCGGCTTGATTTTGAGGGAAACTACGCGCATTGTTATGTGAACGTCCTCCATGGTGCTCCTGGGAAGTATTTAACAAATTTTGCACCACTGCTTGAATTTCTCAACAAAAATGAATCTCGCATTTTGGCGATGAGAGTGTGGCGTGCCGCGGGGAGACTGCAACCATCACGCACATGGTGGGGACTGTACCAAGAATCCAAGCGAACCAAGGTCAGGAAGCATACCGCCGTGACTGGAAGCCGCGACAAAGAGCGAAATCCAAGTACAACTCTGGGCCCTCCAGCAGGCACTCGAGGCACTGGCCAGGCAGGGGCCTCGCGAACTGACAATGGCAAACTGAGATCCACGCTGGGCACCTGCCCCGACGACTACGTAGGCTCAGACTTAGGCGCGCGCACGGGTACTACAGGCACCGATAAAACTTGTCTAATCCAATGCAATCCGCATTTTGGTTGCCCTCCATGCAGCATACTGCTGCTAAATATTTTTGCTAAAAAAATATGCTAAAAAAAAGTACACGCCAACGCCAATATAGAGAGGGAAAAACTCTTGTCGATAACACGGGTTTCGTACTTAGGACATACTTAGGGTATATCCCCAAGGGGGAGTACGTTTCTGCACAGGAAAGTTTGACATCCACCTGAATGCAGCCGTACGGCTACAAAGGAAAGCTCTACAGCTTCCTCAGAAACTTCGCAGTTGAAGAAAAATCCGTCCTGGTCCAGTATTTCGAACCCGGGACCACCGCTAACTGGAGCAGTGGCTCTACAAATTGAGCTACCCAGGAGACTAGTAGTTTGTAGCGCGAGAGTGAATTGATAAACAACTCGAAGTGAACGACAGGTGTTAATCTAACATATTTAGGGTAAATCCCTGAGGTGGAGTATGTTCTGCAAAGGAAAGTTGTAGAAACTTTCTCCACCTTGGGGATTTCCCCTAAATCTGTTCGATTAACACCTGTCCTTCACTTCGAGTTGTTTATCAATTCGCTCTCGCGCTACAAACTACTAGCATCCTGGTTAGCTCAGTTGGTAGAGCGACTGCTCCGGTTAAGCAGTGGTCCCGGGTTCGCATCCTAGACAAGGACAAACTTTTATTCAACTGAGAAGTTTCTGAGGAAGCTGTAGAACTTTCCTTTGTAGCCGTACGGCTGCATTTAGGTGGATGTCAAACTTTCCTTTCATGTTTTGTACTTATAGACTTATCTTGTCTCGGCCGAAAAGCATTTGACGAAAACTAGTGTGTCATTCTGAAGTCTTAACCATATATTTTGACCTCAATGTTTTTTGTGACAGGTTTGAGTCTGCAGTTCTGAGTGGTAACTGGTTAAATTTGAACTCAGTGTTACAGACAAGGGTGTTCCGCACTGTACAACTAATGGGGATAGTAGGTTTGGACAATGAGAATTTTTACTGCGGTTCTTCAGTATTGATTTTCTTTAATGGAAATAAATCTTCCTCAGCGATTACGTCATGTATCGAAGCATTTGTTTTAAGGACGAGTAATAGCGTTACCTTCTCTAAAATAGCTCAAGTCGTCAGCAACGCATGTCGGTAGTACGAAACATTATCCGATTTCTGCGTAACAGGCGCGGTTAGGCGGAGCTTACTTTGCACCGCGGAAATCTTTTTCCCAAGGACAAATACTAAATTTTAAATACTGGATTTTTCTTCACGAATACGAAGCAGATGATTTCATGCCAGATGAACGGAATGACCTGCACCTGGAGGATTAAACAGAAGGCAGTGCTTACAGCTCTACCCCAGTGGTTGTGTTCTGCGTCATCACCACGAAAAGGTTACAACATAACCCTATAACATTAATTGTAGAGCCAATTTCGAATAAGTTCTTGTGGTGCAGCGATGCATGTGTATCTCGTCTCGAATCGACCTACTCCTCTGCGCGTACTCTGCAAGAAAACGAACGGCTGTGCCAAAAACCTTTGTGCTTAGCGAATTGGATTTGCTTGCAGTAAATTTTTCCTCCTGAGCCTAGTTTTGGCTGGCCGGGACGACGTGTGGAGTATATTATGCGAATGGGGGGGTAGAAGGGGGGGGGGTCACCCATAGGTGCTGAAATTTTTCCAAACACTGGTCACGGTTTTAATGAGGGTGCAAAATTCTCGTAAGTCAAAGCGATCTGCTAAGCACAAGAGCAACCTGTAAGACTAACAGATTCAAATACGCGAAGTTAAGCGTAGACGTGGGGAAAACCGCATGAATCAGGGTAAAATTCGTAGTTACTGCGCTGCGTTTTGTATACAAGGAATTACGCAAATATGGACTTCATGTGGATTTGTAGTACCCAGGCATATCAAGTGCATGCAATATATTTAAAAACAAAGTATAAAACTACTTCTCTGTTCCGAAACGTTAGATACCTTTTTCGGGTTTGTTTCTTCATTAAACGGTGAAAAACACCACCATTGGTTTTCTGTATGTCATCCGTATACCGGTAATACATAAGGAATTAACGCGAACAACAATTTGGTGTTTCTGGTAGCATTAGAGAGATAGAAATGGTCTCTAACTTTCTTTGCGTATTGCGCTACTATGCGTTGATATGTTGCCGAAACATATTCTTGTTTCCATGTCGAAGAAGCAGCACAATGGGGAGGGTATATAAGAAAGATGAACGACAACAGTGCTGTTTGCACTGCTTGTTCGATATGATCGCTATGAACCAAGTATCTCAACTTGCCATCTTGCTGCATCTCGTTGTTTGTATGCCGGTGCTCTGCCACTAAACGTAAACATTTCCTATTTTATATTTGTGTACATACGGATCGTTTCATAGGCAATAAGCTCGTGCTCTTACTTTCACGAGGCAGAGTTGGTGCCGAGCTATTTATTTTTTGTTTCAAACTTCTTGCGCTGAGCCCCACGACGCGCGTTCCATCCCGTGCCCCGTGGCTGCTTTTAAGATTGCGGTGAAAAGCGAGAACGCCCATGTGTCAAGATTTCTGCACACATTAGGGATCACCGTATGGTCTGCGTTATTCCGGAGTCCTCCACAATGTCGCGCCTCATACCCTAGGGGAAGCTTCGGCGTGTTAAGCCTCTTTGTTGAAGGTAATAATTTATGTGGCTTAACTGAAAAGAAAGAACTGGCAGGCACCGAGTTCGAAATACCGCCTTTGGTATCATTAGGCAAAGCGAGACCGATGTGCCGGGCGTTCTAAATCCTCGCCAGTGCAGCCATAACGATTCGAATGGTGTCAGATGGCACTTCAGCCATCCCGTAAGCGCTGACCTGGAGCACCATATATGAAGGCTGTCTACACTCGTCGAAACAATAATCGCTTCTATTACAAACCTTATTCGTAAAAACCCATTTTCCTAGGGTCGTCATGTTTTGTGCAACGGAGGACGTACTTGAATGTGATTTCGCTTCATTGTTTCGCCTTGGCTCCATTGGCTTCGTTTGGCATCATTGAGTCGCCTTGTGAAGCCGTGGTTTCAGAGCGTGTGGCCAGGGGGCTTCAAAACCCTATTTTGGACAACAAACGTCAAAGCCAGGTGCCTGTTCGAAAAGTGTCCGTTCGTATGACGCCTGCTTTGCATCAAGCAAAACATACAAATGTCTTTCTGACCTGAATCACTTCGTTCACTCTGTCAACGTTGCTTCCCGTTATGCGTAGTGTTTTTATTAAGGCGCACCACTTCGTTACCGGTCTGCACAGCATGTGTAGGCTGTTCTTAGTTCTTTTGTACTTACACAAATATAGCGTAGTCTGTGAGCTGGACCTTCTGTAAGCTTTTGTCGTCCATGCACTGAAGCGAATGACATTTCTTTTTTGTTACTAAATTATCTGGAGTTCTCTGCGACAAGTGTATGCTTCATTACGACAGAAAGTTTGGTGTATAAAGGCTTGATTTTTGCTTTTTTTCCTGACATCCTAAAACTTTATTGCTGTATTTAAGAATCACAGTCTGTGCAAACACTTAGAGCCTTTTGTATTTGAAAGAGCACAGCATAGGATGTATATTCAAACGTTGTGAGCTTCTTTCTTTCATGCCTTCAATGGTATAGCAGGTGATGTAATATTTTCATACCAACGTTTCTTTAGTTGTCCTTTACGAGCGTGTGCTTTCTCACAACAAACTGTTCGTGTTGTAAAATCTTGCCTCATGGTATACTTCAATGGCATTTTCAAACAAATTCCGGGGCGTCTCTACTAGCATGACATTGCCAAAAAAATCCCAGGCCATCTAGAATAACGTTAAAACTGGGGAAATGGAAATCATGCAGTTTATAAGTGTATTCATGGCGCCTCAGTGTTTTTCCAGTGGACATGAAACTGTTGGGGGTAGAGGCATGCAGCTATGCTCTGAAAGCCTCCTGTCTTTAAAGCGCAAACCATTCAAGCTTGAGGCGTTTGAACACGTGTGTCCCAGTGTGTTCCTTTATTGCGAGTTATTTCGAAGCGCGAGGCATAACGATTGTCCCAGTGTTTTAGTATCGCCCCTACATCGACGACGACATCAGACGATCACGACGTTCTACCGCGAGGCGTAAACTAGTGTCCAGATGTTTTAGCACAGCGACTGCATCGACGATGACATGAGACGACGGCGACGCTCCAGCGCCAGGCGTGAACGAGTCTCCTGTGGCTTTAGTACCGCGACTGCATCAACTATGACATGAGACTACGACATGAGACGCCCACAGCCTAAGCATTTAAGCAGCGTCTCCGCTGAAACACGCCATGAACAAAGCAGGTGTTTTCACGTGCTTGGTTGTGCCGGTCAATGGGTGATTCTTTTTGGCCATTGAAGCTCTCATCTCTGGGGTCTTCCGGCAAAATATAGCATCTCTAAATAACAAAATATGCACAACTTCACACAAAGCTACCCAGCGAATGCAGGCCCACGACCTCATGATGGGTGCAAGAAATTGGAAATTCTGCAGCCAAAATTTATGCAAAGACACAAAGATGCACGACTGCGCCTGGCGCCTGTTAGGAGCAGTTAAAATAGGTAGTTGGGATTGGTCGGCCAATGTCGATGATCGATGGTTGCTGATCCGATGAACGACGATTGCTGGCTCGTTGGCCGACAGCACATAGCCGACGATGGTCTACTCCAAGTAAACTCCAAATGTACAATATGTACACTTTTATTTACATTACGTATTTAAAACTCATTGCTCGTGATCGCAAACAAGAGGTCGGGCAAGGCCCGCGTCGAGCGGGGCTCGCAGCTCTCCTCTCCTGTCTCTCGCTCTGCCCGAGTCCTCCCAAACATCAAACACCTTGGTTTTACCAACAAAACCCCGCCCAGAGAAGGGACGTCACTACTTGACAGTGCGGATGGCTCATTAATAGCCACACTTGGCCACTGATTGGCCACCGTGACAAACAAAGCTCAGTGGGTTAAAAATAGTGACGTGACCCACCTCTCTCAGTCTCAGACCGAACTCCAAAGGTATTCCACAAAACACAAATATAGCAGAAATGAAAAGCAACCACTAAAGCAGACCCAACTCCTGGAACCGGCTCCCCGGCAACTCGTCCTAAAGAACTGTCATACCATGCACGCCTATGTTTGTGCACCGCACCGCCAGAATTCCTTTCCTTTGTAAACACTTGGAGCACCTAACAAAGCTTGGTCACCTACCTATTGACGCATACTATCCGCCGCGTCGCCTGTTTCAGACGCGTGACGAATGAAAACTTCACCCATTAACCTTGAGCAGTGAAACTATCAGAGACAGAACGTCTGGTGACCTCTTCCTAAATCTCAGCCAATGTTTAACCCATTTATTGACCTTCAGCTGACGTCCGCTTCGGAGATTCTCGTAAGGGAATCCTTCTTCGATAGCTAACATCAATTTCAGCTATTACTCAGACCGACGCGTTTGTAGGCGTCGTCTCCGAGCCCGCTCGCAGGGTGGACACAAAAGCACGGCGAACAACAAAAGACTGCGCGCTTTCTCCCTGCGCCCCTCACGCCTAACTCAGCTCGGCCGGCGGGGAAACAAACACAATACAGGTAAACAAGCTATACCCAGAGGAAGATATCTAGTTGCCGGGCGGTTTAATTAATAAGTAAGGGACCCCAACTTAACAGGAGCGTTTTCGTCAGCAGCTGCGGTGCCGAACGGGGCTTTTTTTATTCTGGTACCTGCGGAACGAATACGGAATCGCTTGCATGCACGTTCGGCAAAGTCGAGAGACGCCGTTTAATCTACTGCGCGTACTATCGAAACTAAAATGGGCGACAGGGTGTCGTCTAACTTCAAGTGATTGCCAATAGGGACACGAACCTCGCATAATGTGCAGCTTTAGGGGGCGACAAAAGAACGCGAACAATGTAGACAAGGGCCAGAGCTTGCCTTTGCCTTCTTTGCCCGGTTTTTTTTTTCGTTCGCTGAAACTGCGAGTTGTGAAATACCAACTAGCTCCAACCCGAGCCCTTCCTCGCTTAGTCGTTGCCCAGCTCCAGATAAGCACGACGTAGCCTATACCTAATGTCCGGCGAGGGCTTCATTTAGGAGGATAAATTGCAAGTGTCTACTCATAACCTACGTGCAGATTGCACGTTTATAATAACGGCACACGGCCTGATTGCTACAGAATACAAGAAAAAACAACTAGATTGACGGTCAAAAATCCGGTTGGCAGCATCATAATCTACGTGCTCATTGCACGTTTATTATAACGGCACACTGCAAGATTGCTACAGAATACAATAAAATGACTAGATCGACAGCCAAAAACCGGTTCGCAGCTTTCGTGTGGATTTTAAGAGACGAGGGGGAATGGCAAATGCGCATACGGATCTGAACCTTAGCAAGCGGTAAAACTGAAGGGCTAACCCCACGATACCAGACACGAGTTTACCGGTCAGTCGAGCATACTTCAACAAAGTATGAGAATACTCCAGTTGCAATGAAGGGACCAGCACAGGAAAGCGGCTCATTTCAACGTCGCCGATTGTTTGTAGTTTAAATTAATGTTTCGAAGAATGTTCTTCTGTATTATGTATTCTACTCGTGATTTTTTTTACGTAGCACCGATAACTATTACTATAATAAGTGTGTTCAGCACACAAGTAGATTCCAAAGCACCCTGTATTGCAGCAATGTGTGGGGGACGATTCTTCTATAAAAATTTGATCATATCTACAGTTCACGTCTAAGCACAAGTGAGGCCATTTTTGTTAGCGACGTATATTCTCTGAAACATCCCTTACTTCCCACTTGTTTCATTTCCATGTTTTGTATTTGTTTTTTTTTTGCCAGAATCATGATTGGAGTTGCAATGAAGGGAAGTTCTTTCCCACAAGATTTCGCCTCTCAGAAGGACCCCGATGAACTTGTGACCTTCACAGTTTCGGTTGGCTTCTTTGACGTCGTTATACAATATGAGAGCGAGGAAAAGACGGTAGGTGTGACAATTAACTACGACGACTATATTTGGCTTATTGTGGACAACATCAACATTTTGAATATGGAAATTGTGAGTACACATGCATGCTGTGTCTGCGTACTGTCATAAAATATCACTAAGATGCTTAAAATCTGAATAGACATAGCATAAATCAAAATGGGCCTAGCTACATAAAATGAACTGACAGAAAACTGGAAATTTAAACAGAATATTGATGAGAGAATTCTCAATACAACACAACCGCACCAAAACTGACTTGAGTTTTCCTTTCGCTACCATATCTACTCGCTTGTTTCCCGAGTTATCGGTACAGAATAAAATCTTCAGTGTACAAGCATATTTATCAGGATTATCGGTATTATTTGCAGCATATGTTACGGTCACTGCCGCTTGATACGAGAGGTATATAAAAGCCTAAACCGCGACATTTTGCTTTTCGCAATCTGGGGTGGTAACGAAAGTCACTTTATCAAGAACATTTATAGCTATGCCTCTGTTAGTATTCTCTATTTGGTATCCTCTATTTGGTATTTTTGTATGTGTATGCCAGTCTTACCAAAATAGATGCAAGTATTTCGCAACCATTGTGTGTTTAAAGAAGGAATGTCTGTGATGTGTTTTAGAATGTGTGTTCACACACTGGGCCTATCAATACTTTGCTCTTGAACTTAATTCCCTTCTGACATATGTGTAACTTTTCGCCTCTGCTTGCTCAAATCAATGACTTCTGTAAGCATGAATCCATCCGCGACCATTTCTTGCTTACTTTGGTCTTCCCTATTCCAACACCGAAGACGCCAACTGCAAGTCAAGGGGACCTAAAAGACCTACCACTTTTTCCGTTAACCCCTGTCGTATGCAAATTATTTGAGACACTTATAAGAATCTTCTCAAGCACTGCTTGGAGCGTGTTCACCTATACTTCCACCCCACTCAAGCATACTTTCGTTCCAACATGGTGACATACGACAGCCTGAGTCTTCTCCGCAGAGTCGTCAACCGATCCTACTTCGCAAAGCGAAACCAGAGATTGTCATGGCCGTTGACTTACGCAAGGCGTTTGGCAACGTAGGCCAAAAAATCTTTTTAGAGGAGCCTCCGAATACGTGTCCTAGAGCAAAGGCTCGGAAGTGGGTATTTACGTTCTTACAAGGCCGACATATCAGACTCCATGGCTCGCATCATGGCCAAGAACCCACCACCAATTATGTAGACCTAGGGGACCATCAAGGCTTCACTTGGGAGTGGTGCTGTTTAATATATCCGTGACTACAGTGTCCCGACAATTGGAAGTCGACACGGATGTCGGTTTTACCATTTATGAAGCCGACTTCACAGTTGGTACTTTGAGGCTGACTTTGGCTCTCTGACAATGAGACCGTAAATCTCCAAGCTGCAGCGCATAACCTCGAGCTGTCCCTTGGCGACCTGGGACTAATGTGGGGCAGTTCCAGGCACTGCTCGTCAGCAACTGCTGTGAAGACTAGATTGGTATGATTCAGTGGGGATGCAAAGCAGGAGGAAGTTGCACCCTGTACCAAGGGTACCAGCCCTGCTGACCCATCGGGAACTGCAGAACGTGGCACAAGACCTGGGTGTAGTGCCGCCCAACCACTGAAGAAAGACAAATAAACGTTTTCTAGTTCAGTGCTAGTCCAGCAGGCTGCAGATAAGACCCAGTCCTTAGCATAAGTGGCTGCAAACCACCCCCTCCTTCCGATGTCATACAGGTTATCACTAAGGATCGTCCAATGCAACGCACAACAGAACCCATTACCCTCCTCTAATTACCAATCAAAAAAAGAGCGTATGAATATGGCTTCAATGATTGAAGCAAAAGTAGAATAGTCAGCTCCGCACACTCTGCAGACTTTCGAACAAATATGGAGGAGCAACCCAAAAGGCTACCCTGACTATGACTAGCTGTCACAGTGAGCCCTCTCACGTATGATACGCTGATCGACAAACTCAACGAAACCTACAGCAATAATCCCCCAAGTGATCCTGACGGCGACACGTCAAACCATCAGTGGTTTCCCGCGAATACATTTACACAGAAACTGGAACAGACAGCTCGCCTTCATCCCAACGGGGACATCATGAACGGAGCCAAGGCGAAGGATGAATACAAAAGTAAATTAACACACCAAGGACGTGCCGTCACTGAATGGGACCCGCGCAGCCTCCAACCTCCTACAATCACCCGACGAACTGCCAGTACTCGTTTTCTGCTGCTGTTATCTTGCCCACACGATAGCATATGTGTTAATGATTATATGCAAATTTGTGCTGTCACCTAACGTACTGCGTCAGGAACCTTCTTTTGTTCGGTGATGTGTAACTTAACCAAGGTCCTCTTGAGCAAAACAAGGGAAAGGATGCTCCTGCGATGGTGCTCGTTTGCGAAAATCCTCTGCTGCTGAGGAAACGGTGTCCAGAAATGCCATTGATGTTCACTTGACGACACTGCCTCAAAAGCTCGCTGTTAACACTATCATCATCGCGGCACCGATTCAGTTATCATCATCGGTGCCCGTCATTGCACCAGAGCACCTCGCCCTCGGCTCTTGGTCCTCTTATTTTATATGGTGCCGAAATCTGGGAAGAAAGCCCAGTGCGGTTCGGAGTCATCCGAACTTTGGCCTACGAGAAGGAGGACCCATCGGTGCCGACGACGGACCGTTTGATGGACATATCGACGATGGTACTACCCATGTCCGACCACCGCGATGGGCAGCAAGACGACGAGGCATCCTCCGCTCTGAGATTTTCTTCGATGGATCTAGAAATCGATTCTTGAAAAGGTGAAGGGAATGCCGCAGCTCATCGCGCAATGGAAAACAGACTACCTTTGGTGCACTTAAAGCGTATTCCTCAATCTAAGATGCGCCTGCAAGAACTGAAGATGACAATACAAAGGACGTGGTAAATTGCCCGCGAGATACGCAGAAACGCCGAAGCCGCAAGGGCTGACGATAATGACGAGCGATGTTTGCGAGGTGTTGAGGCGCTTTCTGCGCCAACTACGAACAATTTGAAGTTGAACTGAAACAACAAATGAGAAAGTAAAACCGCTTATTGACATCGAGCACTTTGATGAGGAATTTACAACCAACGTAGAATACGATGACGAAATTGCTCACGTTATGATCCAAATATACTATCCATGGAAAACCCAAACCAACCACACCACAGGAAATTACAAGATCCTCGAGAAATTGAATTCGTCTACAAGTGTCGGAGAGTTTTTTACGGTTGCAGAGCAATGCTACAACCCACGTGATCTCGAAACTTCGGATGAAGAACATGTCGAGACAGGAACGTCCCTGCAATCAGATTTCTCACAACAAGCAGAACAGGAGAATGCGGACTCCGTCAGTGGCTGCGCTTGATTTTCAAACTGAAGATGCCTTACTCTCGTGTGTTTTTCAAGAAACTGTCGACAATACCTCGAGCAAGACATGTACTCATTAAGGTTCCATACCACCTGCACAGGCTACGTATGACGAACGTGTCGAGCGGGAGACCACGAATGCATTACCTCGAGAACATCAAAGGCAAGACAGGACAAAAAGAAAACCGATGCACGACACTGAAGAGCGGGACGCTGCCGTTTTCGAGAAATATCCCAAGAGGACTGCTGCTGAACCTACGAGACAACGCGGCGTAAGAAAGTCCGCGGAAAGCACGCTTTAAAGAAACAGAAAACATCTGATATCTGCAGCCGAATTGTCCATGTAAAAAGCTCTAGAAAGAAGCAGAAGTCTCTGGGAAACTGTTTTCAGAGCGGAGGATCTGCATTAGAACAACTCGCATCTGAGCGCAAAAGCGTCGAAGATTGTCTACGAAGATTGTCTACGAATTTCGACCTGGCTGCATCGTCTGCACCGACACTTCCGGCATGTGCTCAGAAGACGGCCCCTGGGACAGTTGCGCCTCCCGATTGCCCCATCAGATCTGACAGGAACGTACTTGTTGTACCCACTGGACGCGGACTCACCAATCCTTTGTTGTGGCCGGGGAAGGTGTTAAATCTTTATTATCCTCATCGCGGCACCAATTCAATTATCATCATCCGTGCCCATCATTACTCGTGAGCAGCTCTCCCTCGAGCTGCTTCGTCTTCCTCTAGTCACTATATGGTAAAGAGAACAAACCATCGCATCACTGGAACGTCTCGACCCTTGGTCCTCTCATTTTATACATGCCGAATTATTAACATACCGCAGGCAATAACCGAAATCCACAACGTTCTTTAAATTATTGACTCAAGGTTTTAGGCCATAGAGGCACACGTCTCCGAACTGGAATCTCTTCCCGACACACTCCCCTCTGCCGGGCTCAATGGCAAAGTTGAAAGCGAGCTTCTGCAGCCAAAAATGGAAATCAATAAACTTGCTTTGACCAAAGATTAGTTAAAAAAATCGTTCCCGCCTTAAAAACTTCCTGCTTCACGACTTTCCTGAGGTTCTAAACCCACGACCTTCTGCGGTACAACCTTTCCGCGTGGTACAGTGAAGGGCTTGAACTTGAATTCCCGAGTATTGCAAGAAGCCACAGGATTGCCTGGAAGCATGCTGATCACCCGTGCCCGGTTACAAGAAAACTTTTTGACATCCGCTGAAAAACCAACGTTCTTACAAATCAGTACAAACCTAAAATTCTGGCTTTCCTATTTCAGAAGACTTGTTCAGAGGGATACGTTCATTCCGCAAAAAAAATGGAGAAGCGGCTAAGCCCTGCCCCGAAAATGGCTCGAGCATTCGCGTAATCTTCGACCATGCGTTTATTAATAAAGTTCCACACAAATGGTACAATAATAATGAACAACTGGTAGGGGTTCCTTGTGTCCTTCAAAAGGCGCATCCAACACCGTTACTGCGGCCCCTTTACGGCAAGGGACTACATGCGCCTTTGAATGCGTGCACCTTCGCGCGTCCTCAATGCTAAGGCCAGAAGATTATCTTGCGCAGCTTTCCTGCTCATGGCAGTCCTTGCAACAGTGATTACTGTGCAGTTATTTTGCGAAATTTAAACTATTTTCGCAGAGCTAATATTGGAGGTGAAAATTTGCTTTGTTTACAGTTTCAAGTCAAGCCCAATGCGCGACTAAGCTCCAGAGCCATCGAAACTATCCTATACAAATGCCTGGGAAGTAAGACTTGACAGCGAATTACACAAAAACTATTCAGAATCCTCTTAACTTATTTTAGAGTTTTTATCTCCGCGTTGACTTCTTGCTTTATGCCCAATATCCCTTTCCTGAAGTGGTTTTGCTAGGTTCCTGAGAGATCGGACTTTTGAGCGAGAAAGGTGGGAATGGAATTTTGTAAAATCCTTTCACTGGTTTCCACCCACTCATCGCATATTGTTGGCGTTATTCAGTCTTGGCTACACACGGTAGCGTTTACAACAGCGAAGCAACACCACTAAACTTTATTGTTATAGAACTGATCGGCAACATAAACGAGTAGGTGTTGCATTTTTTTTCGGTGTTATATTCAATTTTCTGTACTCCCTAGCCCGTTTGATACCCAATCCGTTCGGTGCAGTCTTTTTAGGAAGCCTTTTTATTATTAATGGCGTCATCTATCGTCCGCCGTCACCAACCTTATCATAGCTAATACCTCCAACAACATTTATGCACCAGCATATCTTGCTGTCTTGAAATTTGATCTTCATCGGCGATTTCAACGCTCCCGGTAATATGTGGCCTTCTTTATCCCGCACCGGTTATGATGTGGACGCAAGCAAAGTACTGTTAGATATTAATTATTGTTGTTTTCAATCTAATCGTAGAAGCAAACACAGGGGGTGCTGCAGGTTTGATTTTATTTTTTGTTAGTCCCATTTATTATGAAATGGCTATGAATGCGAGGTTATTTATGGTAGTGCAGGTTACAGGGCCGTTCTTGTTTCCATGCCCGTTCTGGTTCACCACTATTGTTTTGGTTTACTCTACATTTCCAGGTTTTGTTTTCACGCGCCGACGACTCTTCGAGTATCGATTATTTAATCCATTCTTTTTACCATGCCGAACAGCTTCGTGTACATAATGGTGTGAATTAATCGGTGGCTACTTGAGAAAATATTGTTGTAACCCGTCTCCAGGTCCTCGTCCCAATAAAAACAAAAAAGAAAAACCTTCGCCTTCCTTTTATCTGGCTTGCCCTGTCACATCATGTTGCCGGGTTAAAAGAGCCATGAAGAGAAAACACAAGTTTCGTTCATTCACCAGATTGCCTCGTTACAATCATGCTGACATCACTTTTAACGTTAACTTCGCTCAAATAAGCTCTATGATTAGGAAAAAAGGGGATAGCCATGCGACCCACTAGCTCATTTCCCGCAACAAAACCTATAACACCATACCATCCAGTTTTGCGAGTTGCGGAGGGCGGCAAAAGCAAACACAAATTAGCAGAGCTTATAAGCTTGCAGAACGAGCTATTTTCGCTTCAATTTAGGGCCCATTCTTTTTTAAACCAGTAATAATGGTCGGAAAAACAGTGGAAGTTACGAAAGAACACGTAAACACAAAAGTACCGATGCGTACTGGTGTTGGTACTGCGGGCACTGTGCTTGGTTAGCTGCACAGGACGGCAGGGCTTTGGGGTTGCCTCAGACAACACTGGCCGTTTGACGCATGCAGCGGTGTGTTACGTGACCATATTTGTCGAGCGAGCACCATGTTTCACTAAAAGATTATTTTATCCCTGAACAAAAACAATCCAGGATTAAATACGGTCGAAAACAAGCAAAAGACTGAAAATAGCTTGCCACGGTATGGTGGCGCCATCTAGGTTCCCTAACGCTAAACAAGGCTTCCCAATCGGCTGCAGAGCGGTCGGTTCCTGTGATGTCAGGGCAGACCACAAAAACGCATGGTTTAGCGGGGAAATCAATATTTTAAGGTAAACTTATTAATTTCTCATTGAATAAAGCATGATTTCCATTCGGAAAAACGCTGGGGGCACTATAAAACACGAAGTCAAGCATGTAAAACTTTTATAAAGGAACACTGCAAATGTCACTTCTGTATTAATCTGTTGTCTTATATTTGCGTAATGCCTTCTTTTTCTTCAGCAATATTGACAAGTTTGAACATCACACCGGACTTAGACTGGTAGATTGAGCTGTGACTATACAAGACTTTTGCGCAGGCATTGTTTTACTTTGGCCGGGTGGCTGAATCGAGTCACAGACAGACAGACAGACAGACAGACAGACAGACAGACCAAAATTTCTGGGTTCAAGCAGCCCAAGAAAGACTATCGTCTTTAACAAAACTTGCGCGACATTGTGACATCTTCGAGGCTCAGCCATTCACCAGTGACCGGTTGTGGGCCCTGCAACAAGCCTCGTTGTCAAGTATGCCCCCACATGACGAGAACAAAAACAGCCTCTAGCACCGACTCGCACTTCTCTGTAGAACTGAAAGGAAATTTTAACTGTGACAGCGCCAACGTACTTTACCGGCTCGAGTGCAATACCTGCCACCTACAATATATTGGGCAAACGGCGAACGCTTTTAGATTGAGTTTAACAATCATAGGGCAGACGCTAAGTAATAATAATAATAATAATAATAATAATAATAATAAACTTTATTCGCGGAAAACTTGGCCCTTGGCACGGAAGGCTAGACAGAAAGGCTGAGGCCCGTACGCTAGTGCGTCTGCTAGCCTGCCACACAGGGCAGGTGATTTCTGCAGCCGAATTTTCTATGTAAAAAGCTCTAGAAAGAAGCAGAAGTCTCTCGGAAACTGTTTTCACACACACACGCACGCACACGCACACACACACACACGTCTCTTCCTAACCTTCTCTTTGTCCCGTCACGTCGCAATCTCGGGTCATTCATTTATTAATTTGAAGGTAACAATAATTGAATCCAATTTCAAAAACAACCATGCGCGCGACGTTTGCGAATCGTATCGCATATTTAATGTCAAAACCGCATCCACTGGGTGGAACGAAAGCGTGTGCGCGCTGACATATTTGCCACAGTAATTACTCCCCTTTCTTCCGTTCGCTTCTTGCGACACCAATTCTCTTTTTAGGCATACCAGCGCCGGCTTCATCCCTCCAGGTTCATTCACTTAGCCCCTTCTGGGTAACGATACGTGAATCCAGTCTCGCCGGAAACTATTACCGCGTAGTTCGTGAATTGTACTTCTCGTCATTTTTCTAAACTGCGTCCTCCGGTCTTGGAAAATACATTTGTGCTCACCGATTAACCCGCGAGGACACTTTCCGTTTACTTCTTCAAAAGTACAACCACTTACGCACGTAATCGCAAATCACCTTCCTCCACGCATCCCTTGTTCGGCTCCCCTTTTGTCTCTCAGGGTTTCGGGGAATGCTGGACTGGCGCTGTCCCCCGCGGGTGCCACGCACGACCCCTCTCTGATACTATGCGGCGGCTGGTGAAGGGGCGATTTCTTTTGGCGCACCACAGCGTGACACATTCCTAAGACGAAAAGCGCGGGCGTGCTTACGCGCGTTCCCCAGTCCCTTATCTCTTTCTGTCGCCTTTATTTCTTCCCCCCCTTCTTCTGGTAATTCTCATGAGGAGGGGTGGCAATGTACCTCCTTCCTAGATGTCCCTTTGCATTTATTATTTTCGCTTTGTGTTATACCACGTGCCAATACTTACTTCTAAGCAGGGCGCATTGTAGCCCACCTTTCCTCCCAAAAAACTTGTATTTCTTGTTTTTTCTTTGTTTTTCTGAATTATGACGTATGATTTCTTTTAAAGAGGGCGCACTGTAGCGCAACTTCCTCTCTACACACACCTTTAAAGCGTGCTGCAGTGTACTGTAAATGTTAGTCCGATGAAGACTGGTTCGCCAGTCGAAACGTTAGTAAGCCTTTTTGTTTTTGTTTTTGAGACGTGCGCGGACTCTACGTTTTGGTATTTCTTCTGGACCATTGGAAACTTTTTTTCTTCGACCGTATATATATATATACATTTTGGTGGAGCTGCTGGGTCTCGAACCCCATCACAGTCTCAGCCTCGCTCGGTGTCGTCTCCCGAAGCTATTGCTACAATCCTCTTGGATCCCGTCGGCCCACCCCAGCCCCGGTGAGACATGAACATGACCATCCCCAGCCCCGTTTCCCCAGCCAATGATCCGCCGTGACCTTCCGACGGGACCAGCCGCGAGCCAACGATACGACGACGCAGATCCCCGGCCCAGTTCTGCGGCGGAGCTCCCAGGGCTTTGGCCGCTGCTTCGCTCCATCGGCGGGAAACGCTGTTCATGGTCCGAAGCTCATCGAACCATCGTAATCCGTGGCGTTCAGAACATTTACCCTCTCTTGTCCTCTCATTCGCATCCTCACCGCATCAGAACAATTCTTGTGATCTCGACCGGGACGGTCCCCTTCGATGCGGGGCCTATGTCACGAGGAAACGAATAAGGGTGCAGCAGGGTTTGCGCCGCTATGGGCCCGATGAAGAACTACGAAGAGCTGTGTGTGATGCGTGCAACCTCGGTGAACGCTCTCCAACTCTCCAACCGTTCCCTTGTAAATAATGTAAATAGGTCATCTGGTACTGTAAATAGATCGCGTCGTCATCCTCCATGGTTCGCCTCATTCCTTCTGCCCACACGTAACAATATATATATACACACCACACACACACACACACACACACACACACACATATATTATATATATATATATATATATATATATACTATATATATATATATATATATATATATATTGAAAGGCGGTTTAATTGCTAACAAGCAGTAAAAGCGAGAGGCGGGAAGCAGCGCAGTCCTGTTCCAGGGAACCGGATAGGGGATCGCTGATCTGACCACAAGGACGCACAGAGATGATGCCAGCTTAATGCTTCTGGCACATACCCGAACAGGGATTGGACGATCGAGGTCCGTTAGTCCTTTCACTTCTCTTCATTACAATCACCCTCCGCCGAAGAGAGAGCCACCCTGGCGACCTACGGTGAGTGCAGCACAAGGGGATCGTAATAGGGCTTTAGGAGAGAGACGTGGACAGTTTCGCGGCCGCGACGGCGAAGGTCTTCCGTTGGCTTCAGTGGTTCTACAACGTAGTTAACGGGGGAGGAAGAATCAATGACACGGTTGGGGCCGTGATATTTAGAAAGGAGCTTTGAGGAGAGACCAGGAGTGGCAGATGGTATCCACAGCCAAACGAGATCGCCAGCACTGTAAGAAGTCGATGAGTGCTCCTGGTCATGACGGTGCTTCTGTTGAGCTTGGTCGTTCGACGTAAACGAATCTGCGAGCAGGCGGCACTCTTCTGCATGGCGCGTTGCGTCGTAAAGGAGATGGCATTCGGACGGATGAGGGCTGTAGGGAAGGATGGTATCCATTGTACACGATGGCTCCCGTCCGTATAACAAAAAGGTGAAAAACCTGTAGTTGTCTGCACGGCCGTGTTGTAAGCGAACGTTACGAACGGTAGCACGGAGTCGCTCTTCGAATGGTCGGGCGCGACATACTTTGCGATCATGTCCCCAAGCGTGCGGTTGAATCTTTCTGCCAGTCCATTGGTTTGGGGATGGTAGGCGGATGTGGTGCGGTGCACAATTTTGTATTCTGCGAGGAGCGCTTCGATGGCCTGAGAGAGCAATACACGCCCCCTATCGCTTAGGATTTCCCGTGGTGCACCGTGGCGTAGGACGAGGGAGTGCAGAATGAATGCACCAACCTCACGTGCCTTGGAAGCGGGAAGCGCTGCTGTTTCGGCATAGCGGGTTAGGTAATCTACTGCCACAATTATCCACCGGTTACCAGAAGAAGAGTATGGCAGTGGGCCGTAAAGATCAATGCCAACGCGCTCATACGGACGAATGGGGCACGGCAAGGGCTGCAGCGGGCTGGCTGGCTTGGGGACAGGCGACTTACGTCGTTGACAATCAGTACAGGCACGAACAAATCTTCGCACAAAGCTGTACATACCACGCCAGTAGTATCTTTGACGAAGTCGGGTATAGGTCTTCAAGAGTCCCGCGTGACCACTCTGCAGATCATCGTGGTAAGCGGCACACACCTCCGCGCGGAGACTCCGTGCAACCACAAGGAGCCACTTGCGGCCGTCCGGCATGTAGTTGCGGCGGTAGAGGAGGTTGTCGCGAATGGCAAAGTGAGCAGCCTGGCGACGCAGGGCCCTAGGCTGAGGAAGGGTCGACGGTGGAGACAAGAAGTTGACGGATAGTAGCGATCCATGGATCTTCTTTCTGCTGGGAAGCCATGTCTGAGAGAGTCAGCGACGACAAGGTAGAGTCCGTAGTGCTGAGGTGTGCCGTATCAGCGGACACCGGGGAGCGAGAGAGGGCGTCGGCGTCAGAATGCTTGCGGCCGGATCGATACATAACACCAATGTCGAATTCTTGTAAACGGACGGCCCAACGAGCAAGTCGTCCCATGGGGTCTTTGAGAGACGACAGCCAGCACAATGCGTGGTGGTCGGTGACAACATCAAAGGGGCGGCCATAAATATAGGGGCGAAATTTCGTGAGCGCCCAAACTATGGCCAAGCATTCCTTTTCGGTCACGGAATAATTTCGCTCGGCCTTGGTGAGAGTTCGACTTGCATACGCTACAACGTATTCGTCGTAGTTGGGCTTCCGTTGGGCAAGCACTGCACCGAGACCGACGCCACTGGCGTCAGTGTGCACCTCCGTAGGAGCTGCTGGGTCGTAATGCTGGAGGATAGGTGGTGAGATTAACAGACGTCGCAAGGAAGAAAATGCTTCATCACAATCCGGGGACCACGCAGAAAGAGCGTTATCGCCGTTCAGCAGTCTTGTTACGGGGGAAACGATGGTAGCGAAATTTCTGACGAAGCGTCGGAAATAGGAACAGAGCCCGATGAAGCTCCGGAGGGTTTTCAAGGAAGTCGGCTTCGGAAAGTCGGCGACAGCACCTAGCTTATCGGGATCAGGCGAAACACCATCTTTTGAAACAACGTGGCCCAGAATAGTCAACTTGCGCGCACCAAAACATTTCTTTAAGTTTAGTTGGAGGCCCGCAGCGGTGAGACACGCCAGGATCTGGTGGAGACGATTTAGGTGTGTGTCAAAATCGGGAGAGAATACGACGACGTCATCTAATTAACCAAGGCATATATGCCACTTGAGACCACGCAAGATGTTATCCATTATTCTCTCGAATGTGGCAGGTGCGTTACATAAGCCAAATGGCATGACGTTAAATTCATATAAATCATCCGGGGTAACAAAGGCGGTCTTTGGGCGGTCCGATTCCGCAACCGGCACTTGCCAGTAGCCCGAGCGCAACTCAAGGGACGAGAAGAATTCCGCACCGTGTAAACAATCGAGAGCGTCGTCGATGCGAGGGAGCGGATAAACGTCCTTGCGGGTAATTTTGTTTAGACGGCGGTAGTCAACACAGAAGCGCAAAGACCCATCTTTTTTTGTTACGAGGACCACGGGTGACGACCATGGGCTTTGGGACGGCCGAATGACGCCGCGCTGTAGCATGTCATCCACGTGCTCACTAATAACACCACGTTCCGGCCCCGACACACGGTAGGGTCGTTGTCGCAAGGGAGCATGATCGCCTGTGTCGATTTGATGTGTGACTGTTGACGTTTTACCCAACGGAGCTTGTGCACAGTCAAAGGAAGAACGGAACTTGTTAACAAGGGCGAGAAGCTGCGTGCGCTGTGTGGGATCCAAATCGGCGTCCAGGGACTGCTTGAACACGTCGGCGGACACTGAAGCGTCGGTAGAAATGGACGAGTCCAGGGCAGTGAGTGAAAGCGCAGCGGGATCATCGCAAACGTCTAAGCGGCTGATGGAGCGCATAGCTTCAACATGGCCAATTGACTCTCCATGGAGCAGGCTGACAGAACAGTGCGTTTGATTGGAGATAAACATTCTCGTACGCCCACCTTGCACTGTAAGAACGGCGAATGGGAGTGGCAACTCCTTCCGGCGAACAAAAAGGTCGCCTGGTGTGAATAGGACAGGTCCATCGGGTACGGGCGCACTAGCAAGGTCAACCATTACGGAACTTAGCGGCGGGATATCGACGTCTTCGTCCACGGTAATCTTCCATCCACCAAACAAATGTTCAGACAGCGGCGGATCGTTCTGGGAAATAAGTTCAATCTCAGCCTTGGCACAGTCAATTACTGCGTTATGGCTTGACAAGAAGTCCCATCCAAGAATAACGTCATGGGAACATGAAGACAAAACAAGGAATTCGATGGTGTAGACAGTGTCTTGGATCACTACTCGAGCAGTGCATGCAGCCAGTGGTGACACATCTTCTGCACTTGCAGTTCGAAGCGAAAGTCCCGACAGTGGCGTCATAACCTTTTTCAGATAGCGGCATAGTTTAACACTCATAACAGAAATCGCGGCACCAGTATCGACAAGAGCAAGAATAGGAACTCCTTCAACAACTACGTCGACGGCAATTTTCGAAGATACACGAGGACTTTGACATTTTGCTACGTACGCAGTTCGTGCCTCCGGAACTGCGGGAATTAGTTTCCCGCGTCATGAGGCGCTGACTGACGACGCCTAGGAGAGATGGAGCGGCGACGAGGAGAAGGCGATCGGTGACTCGCGAACGTCTGATGGTCGGATTGAAAGGATGGTGACGGCGGTCCCGCAGGTGCGCGACAGGGAGCTTGGCGGGAAACATACACTGGACTATGAGATGCTTCAACCTGCTGCATTGCACGGCGACAGTAACGTGCTACATGTCCTGGGAGACGACAGGAAAATCATATAGGTCGGTTGTCCTGAGTGCGCCACGGAATCTTCTGCTGTACAGCCAATGGCGCGGGACGGCGGAACTGGGGGACTGGCTGAGGAGTGAACGTCACAGGCGCTGGTATGTAGGGTCCAAACGAGGGGACAAAGGAGTGGACAAGTGGCGGGGCAGCCCTTGCAGCGCATTCGGCGTACGTCAACGGAGTGGTTACTGGCGGTGCTATGGTAGCCATGGTTGGAACAGTCAGCGGGGCAGCTGGTGTAGTTGACTGTTGCGCAGGTGATAGGGCTTCGGCGACCTGCTCCCTGACGGTGCGCTGAACAGCTTGAGGCAACTTGGTGCAGGCTGCTCTACAAAAGGTACCAGCGAAAGTTGCCGAGCGACCTCTTCCCGGACGAAGTCCTTAATCCTCATCTCAAGCGATGCTTGTTCAGAACTGAACGATAAACTTGACAGTTCTGCGCCCGTCCCGAGCGACTGTCGAACAAAACTCCTCTGCCGCCGCAGCTCATAATAGCTTTGGGAGAGCTTAATTATCTCAGCCACGGTCTTTGGGTCTTTGGACATCAACATCTGAAACGTGCCGTCTTCAATTCCTTTCAGTATGTGCCGAATCTTTTCTTGCTCAGACATATCCCTGTTGATACGCCTGCAGAGATCCACAACGTCTTCGATATAACTTGTGAAATTCTCGCCGGGCTGCTGCGCGTGTACGCGAAGACACTGCTCAGCGTGCAGTTTCCGCACCTCTGGCCTGTCGAACGTCTCTGCGAAGAGGGTTTTGAATTCGCCCCACGTTTTGATGGTCCTGCCGTTGTTCCGAAACCAGACCTCAGCCACTTCCCTAAGGTAAAACTCGACATTGCTAAGCTTAGCTTTGTCATCCCACTTGTTGTAGACGCTCACTCGCTCGAATGTCGACAACCAATCCTCGGCATCATAATTACCTTTGCCGGTGAAAAAGGGCGGGTCACGCTGACGGATGGTGCCGGCACAGATGACCGGTGGCACCGGTGATGGTGGCTGTTGGCCTACGTCGACGGGGTTGACGGGCATTGGTACGGTGCGGTTGCGAAGCTCCAGGTTGGTTCACCTCGTACCCAGCACCTCCACCACTTCAAAGGCGGTTTAATTGCTAAGAAGCAGTAAAAGCGAGAGGCGGGAAGCAGCACAGTCTGTTCCAGGTGAACCGGATAGGGGATCGCTGATCTGACCACAAGGACGCACAGAGATGATGCCAGCTTGATGCTTCCGGCACATACCCGAACAGGGATTGGACGATCGAGGTCCGTTAGTCCTGTCACTTCTCTCCATTACAATATATATATATATATATACTTGAGAAAATGGTAGACGCACGATTAAAAACAAAAACAGTGGTTTACTGACGTTTGAGGGGACCAGTCTTCATCTTGAGTAACATTCAGTACGGTTCATCTTGAGTACTACTTGAGTAAAGTTACTCAAGATGAAGACTGGTCCGCAGTCGAAACGTCAGTAAACCACTGTTTTGTTTTTAATCGTGCGTCTACCATTTTCTCAAGTATTCTTTCTGGCTCCTCGAGAAGTTTCTTTACTGCCTATATATATATATATATATTAGTATATAATATATTAATGCCACGGCCCATCGATTCAGCGACAGCCTAGAAAGAAGCTCTACACTGAAGACTATCAATGCCGCCAATCCCACCACAGCACGAAACCAGATGCACGTGTTCTGGCGCATGGGAGTGAAAGAAGACGAAACTCGTTCATGTGTCCCGCTCGGTACTGGCATCGCCATTAGCTCTGTGATTTAAGCCTAATTCTGGCATTAAACTAATTGCTTACGAGTAGCGAACCCCTACATAACGCTACGTGCTTCCTCCGCTTTTTGCAGGAAGTTATCAATGTCGATGTTCTCTTCGTCTTCATGAACCGGCAGCATAGAATCTAAGGTAGTAGTAACGGTGCGGCCCTAAACTAATTGGGAAGGAGTAATTGCTGTGGTCTCCTGTACTGCCGTGTTGTAGGCGAACGTTGCGTATAGCAAAATTTCGTCCCAGGTTTTGTGCTCCACGTCTACATACATGGAAAGCATGTCGGCGAGGGTAATGTTTAGTCTCTCCGTCAAGCCGTTGGTCTGCGGATGGTATGCAGTAGTCCGCCTGTGGGTGGTGTGCGTCAGCATCATAACGGACTGCATGAGGTCCACCGTGAAAGCTGTACCTCTGTCTGTTATGACGACCTGTGGTGCCCCATGCTTCAAAACGACGTTGTGCACAAAAAACTGTGCTACCTCAGCCGAGGTTGCTCGTGCGACAGCCGCTGTCTCCGCATACCGTGTGAGGTAGTCAGTCGCGACCACGATCCATCGATTACCCTTCGTCGACGTTGGAAAGTCCCCAGCAGGTTCATGCCGACTTGTTGAAAAGGCGCATTAGGTGGCTTGATCGGTTGAAGTAGCCCTGCCGGTTTCAGAGGTGGAGTCTTCCTTCTCTGGCAGTCGCGGCAGGTCTTTACCTAGTGCTGAACTAGTGTGCAACAATTTGGGCCAATAGTACTTCTGACGAATCCTCGCTAGAGTACGGCTAACACCCAGATTCCCTGCCGAGGTTTCGTCGTGACAGGCGTACAAAATTTCGGGCCGCATGACTGTTGGTATGACGAGTAGGAACGAGTCCTTCGTATCCCCTAAATTCCATTTGTAGAGCACGCCGTTCCGAAGACGGAATGGCGAGATGTTCCGGGTAAAGTGCACGTGGAACACGGACGTCGAGGCCTTCTAAATGCTGTATAAGCAGCAGTAGTTCAGGGTCGTCGCGTTGGAGTTGGGCCATTTGGGAGTCCGTAACGGCCCCAAGGAAGGGAACGTCGTCGTCGGCTTCTGGGCTCGCTGAATCGATGGGCGCCCGGGACAAGCAGTCAGCGTCACTGTGCTTACGTCCCGACTTGTACACTACTGTCATGTCATAGTCTTGCAACCGGAGGCTCCATCGAGCGAGGCGTCCAGATGGGTCCTTCAGGTTTGCAAGCCAGCACAACGAGTGGTGATCGCTGACAACTTTAAACGGCCTGCCATAAAGATACGGTCGGAACTTGATGATGGCCCAGACGACGGCAAGACACTCCTTTTTCAGTCGTGGAGTAATTCGACTCCGCTTTCGAAAGAGTTCGACTGGCGTAGGCTAGAACTCTTTCAGCTCCGTCTTGCCATTAAACGAGGACGGCGCCGAGTCCGACGTTACTGGCGTCCGTGTGGATTTCCGTATCCGCATTTTCGTCGAAATGGGCAAGTATTGGCACTGTTTGTACCCGGTCTCGCAGGTCATTGAAGGCCACTTCTTGTTCCTCTTGCCACGCAAATGGGACGTCCTCCTTGGTCAGTCGTGTCAGTAGTTCCTTAATATCCGAGAAATTTTCGACGAAGCGCCTGTAATACGCAGCAAGGCCCAGAAAGCGCCTAACGGCATTTTTATCAGCTGGTCTCGGAAAACATGCAACAGCTGCCGTCTTTTCAGGATCTAGACACCTTTGGAGCTAATAACATGTCCTAGAAACCGCAGCTGCTTGTAGCCAAAGTTGCATTTTCCAGGTTTTATAGTTAATTTAGCCGATTTGATGGCTTCGAGGACCAGTCGCAACCTGTGTAGATGTTCTTCGAATGTTGCGGAGAACACTATGACATCGTCAAGGTAAACGAGGCATAAGTGCCACTTGAGACCGGCCAAGACAGAATCCATCATCCGCTGGAACGTAGCGGGTGCTGAGCATAGACCGAATGGGAGAACTTTGAACTCGTATAGCCCATCGGGTGTGACAAACGCGGTCTTCTCGTGGTCTCTCTCGTCAACCTCGATCTGCCAGTATCCGCTTTTAAGATCTAAGGACGAGAAATATTTGGCAGTGCGCAACCGGTCCAAGGCATCGTCTATGCGCGGGAGCGGATAGACGTCTTTTTTTGTAACACGATTCAGTTTCCTGTAATCGACACAGAAGCGCAAAGTCTTGTCTTTCTTCTCGACTAGCACCTCAGGGGATGCCCACAGACTTTTCGATGGTTGGATTACATCGTCTTGTAGCATTTCTTTTACTTGATTCTGGATGGTTTCACGCTCCTTGTAGGATACGCGGTATGGGTGTTGGCATACCGGCTTTGTTGCTTCGTCTACAATGATGCAGTGCTTGGCAACAGGGGTTTGTCCGACCTTTGAAGCAGTTGAAAAACACTCACGGGAATCCCCGAGGAGGTCTGTCAGCTGCTTTTTCTGTTCTGGTGAGAGGTCTGGGTTGATGTTAATTAATCCCACGACGTCTTTCGGGGCCGATACATCGGCCCGGTCTGTCCCCTCTGCATGCAGTTCTGTCAACTGAACAAACTCGTACAGCGAGGCGATGGCGGTTCCTTTTGCGACGTGTTGGAGCTTGTTTCCAAAGTTTGTTAGTACAACACTTGTGCAGCCGTCACACAGGTGGACAAGGCTCCTTGCAACACAGATTTCTTTTTCTAAAAGCAAGTTCGTCTTGCCTTCCACTAATCGTTCGCAACATTCGGGCACGCCCCTTTCACGAAGACGACGACACTACTGCGGGGTGGCACCACTACGTTGTCGTCGACTACGCGGAGCACGCGGACTTCCCCTTCTGCGTCGTTTGTAGCGATGGCTCCTGCTGTCGAGAATGTCACTGTAGATGTTTGCAGGTCAATGACGGCGCCGTTTGCTTGTAGGAAGTCGATGACTAGTATTACATCCCTGGAACACTCTGGAAGTACGATGAAGTCAGCGACGTAGTTGTAGCCACGGATGCCGACCCTAGCTGTGCGACGACATGTAGGCGCGATCAGATGACCACCCGCGGTGCGAATGTGGGGTCCGTTCCAGTGCGTGAGAACCTTCTTGAGCTCCTCGGCCAGGTTGCTGCTGAGTATCGAGTAGTCGGCACCTGTGTCCACTAGCGCGGTAACGTCATACCCGTCAATAGTCACGGCAAGATTCGATGTGGCTCGTTTTCGGTCGGTTTCTGTCTGCGATCGGTTCTATAGCGGTACGTCGTCGAGAGCATCGTGGAGGATCTTCACCGGCTTCCCGTTCAGCGACCCCACCTCCAGAGGCCGCTGGTCTCAGTTTTCCCGACGCGGGCTCTGCGAGCGGCGCCCGGGTGAGCTGGAAGGGCGACGAGGGCTTGGCGACCGGTAACGATAAGGTGACGACGACGGCCTTGTTTCCTCACGACTAGACGTCGACCAATTATGCTGTGCAAGCAGGTACTCCTGAATTTCAGGTGGCCGTCCACCGTTTCGCGGGCAGGGTGTGTTGGGGTGAAAACCGCGGAGACCGGCACGGCGGTACGGGCAGGACCTGTACAGATGGCTGGCTTCACCACAATGAAAACACAGTGGCCGGCTATCCGGTGCACGCCACAAATCCGTCTTCCGAATGGTCGCCGGGGTGCGCCGATATCCCGGCTGGCGAGGGGCCATGGCGCCGTCACCAGACGCGGCATAGGTGGCGGCAGGCGTTGGGGCGGCGAAGTTCCGAGTGGCGTATGGAGAAGGCGTTGCGACGGCGACGTTCGGAGCGGCGTACGGGGAGGTTTGCTGGAGAGCGGCGGAGTATGTAGCGGAGCTGCGAGATGTCGGCATGTCGAGTTCAACTGGTTCCTGAACCGCTTGCCGCACTTCCTCTCGAACTACTTGTGATAGCGGGTCATATGTCTGCAAAGCCGGTGGCAGCTGCGGTCGGCGAAGTTCTTCCCGAACTACCGAACGAACGAGCTCACGCAATGCGTCTGGGCTGGTGGCCAAGGTTTGACTGCGGTCATACTGTCTGGAGCGCTGCTCCAGCGTCCTTTCTATGGTCGACGCTTCATTGATAAACTTAAGAACGGTACGCGGAGGGTTGCGCACTAGCCCGGCAAACAGCTCCTGCTTAACGCCTCGCATAAGGTGATGGAGCTTCTTGTCCTCGGCCATGTTTGGGTCAGCACGCCCGAAAAGGCGGGACATGTCTTCGTAATACATGGTCACGCTCTCATTGGGACGCTGATTTCTTGTGTATAGCGCAGCTTCGGCCTTTTCCCTGCGGTCGCCTCTGGCATAGGCAGCCAGAAACCGAGTGCGAAATTCGTCCCAGGTTGGGAACTCCCTTTCGTGGTTCTCGAACCACGTCCTCGCGTGGTGGTCGAGCGAGAAATACACTTGTCGCCGTTTCAGCACTGCATCCCATCCATTAAAGCTCGCGACGCGCTCATAGAGGTCAAGCCAGTCTTCTGCGTCCTCAAAGACATTGCCGTTAAATATTGGCGGCGTTCGCTGGCTGATGGATGACAAACTGACCTGGGACGGCATAGTCGGTCTGCGTCGTAGTTGAGGTCGTGATGTGTGTTCTCGCTGCCCTGGTTATCGCCGGCAGCAGTCCGAATTCGGGTGAAGCACCTTGGAGTCGACGACTGCTGCGTTGGTCAACAGGAGTCAGCTCCGTGCGAGGCGCTTCGTCTCTAGAAACGCTGTCTTCTTGTCGCATACGGGGTCACAACCCGCACCCTCCACCAAAAATGTAGCGTTATGTAGGGGTTCGCTACTCGTAAGCAATTAGTTTAATGCCAGAATTAGGCTTAAATCACAGAGCTAATGGCGATGCCAGTACCGAGCGGGACACATGAACGAGTTTCGTCTTCTTTAACTTCCATGCACCACAACACGCGCATCTGGTTTCGTGCTGTGGTGGGATTGGCGGCATTGATAGTCTTCAGTGTAGAGCTCCGTTCTAGGCTGTCGCAGAATCGATGGGCCGTGGCAATATATACCTGTCTCTGCTAAGCACTTACACTTTCTTTTGTTACCTTTTCTATTACAGCATAGGGGTACCAGAGACCCAAACATCTAACTGCTTCGTTTATTAATTTCTTGGCTATATACTTGCAGTGCCGACAAGCGCCAGGTCATCCTGAATCACACGCAGATACAAGATCTGTGTTTTCACCAGCAAACAGTAGTGATTAAAGGGTTGAAAAAACATGGTTTTCTTCGTGGTACCTATCACCGCTACCAAATCGTTGTGAATTCTACACTGTCTCAAAGTTTCAATTCAGGCCTCTGTGTTCTACCGCCGACACAGTATTTGGAATGCTTTTTTTGTGTTTTTCTCAAGCCATGCCTATGAGGGAGAGCTGAAATTTTTATCCCGTTCACGGCTTTCATTTTGAACAGCATTGACTATTTCACAGCCACTCTAACGTCGTACAAAAGTGACAAAACTTCTAATGAGTTAGTTGGGCTCGCAAACTGTAATAAATCAGCATATGTCTTTTTCAGCTTGTAAGCTGTAGTCTAGGTATAACCATAACGCTTCCGACGGTACAGCTCGTCTTTTGTGTTCCACATCTGACCTCGCAAAAATTCTTTGTTAGACAAAATGTATTCCACTCAGCCAAGCGTAGTCGTGCAAGTGCAATGGGAAGTCATGTACAAAAGCACACAAGGAATGGTGTTCAATTATTAACACCAGCGCTCATCCCGATGTAGCTGAAGAACTACGCAAGGCAGACCGGCGCAATCATCATCAGCACCAGCAACCTACTCAGGTGCACTGCAGGATGAACGCCTCGCCAATTGACCTTAAACCGCTCCTAACCTGCGCTCCTGGAGTCCACAGTTCACCCCAGAATTTCGTTATATCATTACGACATAGGGTAACGCCCTTGCCCGTTATCTACGCCTATCTCTTGTTATCCACTCTGCTGCCCTAATTGTCCACCAATTGTAAATTCATGCCGCTGTATGGCCAGAGCAAGTTCATTTTTTGTTTATTTGAACTATCATATTGTCGTGTAGCCAGACAAAGCTCAGCTGTCTTCAAGGAAGAACAACTTTATTGGAGCGAACTTTTGCTCCCGTAAAAACTCAAACATTACACAGGCGACAAAGCAGCAGTCATTAAAGTGACGTGCGCAGGAGGGTGCCGGGGTTGTAATGCCCTGGCGTATGCGCTGCGG
Organism: Haemaphysalis longicornis; assembly: GCA_013339765.2. Lineage (NCBI taxonomy): Eukaryota > Metazoa > Arthropoda > Arachnida > Ixodida > Ixodidae > Haemaphysalis > Haemaphysalis longicornis. The sequence goes on from CM023451.1 coordinate 16,781,734, forward strand.
AATTTGTTTCAGCGTGATTGTTTCTGGAACCGTAGAACCACGTCGAGAACACTGAAGATCATGGAGGATTAATTTAGTCTGCAGTGGCGTCAGTGCGAAACACTCGCCCTATAAACTAAGAATGCCCGTGCGCCATAAGAAAGAATGGAACTGGCGCTTCGCCTGGCGCACATGGTACAAATCCGGGCACGGCAAGGGCGGTACAACCAAAACGCATAAGTCAACAAACGCAATGCATGGTTCGCAGCAATGCCCCCTCGTCGATCGAAGTGTGCATCAACCCGAAGCTAAAATACAACAATTGTCCAAACAAAAAATCAGTGCCCTTCCGCTCTGTTTAAAGGATGACCTGCAAAGCTAGACGCCGTTTACGGAGAGCATGAAATAAAGCACTTTTGTTTCGAACTTGTGATTGAGCATGCTTCCTTGCCAATTAGCTGAATGATACTTCGAAGGACCCGAGCTTTATACTATAGGACACAGATGGAGCTGTCTGTTTCACTTTCGCGTCGTACGCAGCTTACTATCTATGTAACATACCAACCGAGCGTGCTCAACCACTCATGACACGCCACAGGTGTGATGCAGGTTTTTTTAGGGGCGGAGCACCTTAAGACCGAGGCTTCTCCGGTGACCGTTGACCGTGCTCACGACACAGCACCGTGCAAATCAAAACATCCGAGAACAAAAGGTTCACAAAACGTTAACAAGTAGAAACTAAAATGTTTGCAGAAGGATACAGAGGGAGAGACTGCTCCTGCAGACAAGTGCTGCGCATAAGCGAAGAGCATTAGATTCGATTGGATTAAATTGGATTTTGATTGGCTTGGATTGCAATGAATTGGACTGCATTAAAGTAAATTAATTGTATTGGATTGGATTGGATTGTAAATCGTTTTAGCAGCAGTAAGCACTCTCACGGTATATTTACGGTAAGAACTATCCCCAGTGCTTCGCACACTCGTGATGATTCGCTGCGTGGAGATACGTGAATTTTTTTATAGGTGAGGAGGGTTAATTTTACTAGGCGGAGAAGAAGCGAGGCAGACGACATCGGACAAGGACAGAATCTATTCACTGGGCACAGAAATAAGATATATAAGTGAACGTTAACTAATCCCGTCCGAAGAGTGAATGTCCTAGTGATACATGAACGAAGTTCTTCGTTCAAAACCGTTCGCGCTCACATGCTGGAGGCGATGGCCTCGTGTAGGTCGGTCGCTGCGCTGGGCTCCGTGCGTTTGTCGATGCCTGTGGTGCGGCCGATGAACGGCACGACGGATTCGGCCCAGGCACTCCATGGCCGGTATCGGCTGAAAGCTGCCTCGATGTCAACGGGGAAGCTGCGGGGTTGAGCAGAGGTTCCCCGAACGTTCGCGTCCGGCAGGTGGCTCTCCGAACCGCGTTCTTCCTCCTCTTCTTCCCACCACCGTCTAGAATCCTCCTCTTCCTCGCTCCATTCTCCCATGCGATCTTCACCAACCACCGCACGCGCACTTCTTTTAAGTGCAATGCACTTGTTAAGCGACCCTGAACCTGCGTCCACCGGCGATGTCCGCGCACGTGGAGATGGGCGCGCGCAGCCTGGCCGCTGACATAGCACATACCCACGTGGGGGATTGGCCAGGAATCTCCTCGTCTTCCTTGGCAACGGGGGGAGATGGGCGCGCTCTGCCTGGCCGCTGACATGGCACATACCCACGTGGGAGATTAGCCAAGAATCGGGCGTGAGAAGGGCTAATGCACCTGCTTAAAGGAGTACTGACACGAAATTTCAAAGCAGAGATCCGCTCCAGCAATCAAGTACAACGACAACACAAATAGGTGTCTGTGAATAAATGCATCTTTCTTTCTTTGTAGTTGTGTGTGTGTGTGTGCTCTCTCTTTTCGCGAACATTACCGAACCGCGCAAATTCAACTCGTGCATTCGCACTTTCACATTCTTCCCCTTGGGGAAATGCGGGGAATTTTTTCCACTTCTATGCGCCAACTTTTGTCACGTGAGCACGGACTCCTTACATTTGGGACGCTCTCTCCGGCCATCAACAGATCGGGGTCATGACATCATGGCCAAAAGTCACTTTATAAGGACATTTTCTTCACTTCCTGGGCCGTGGACTCTTTTTTGTTGTTTTTACTTTTATCGTGAAGGCACAGCGTATAGCATCAAGAAGCTATGCTTTGCGGTAAGATATTTTGTATCACCATTGCGCAAGTACGCCCTCCTGCAGCGGTGGGTTTGCTTTGACGTTTTGCTTGATGCCCGAGTTTCTGCCAGTAGTGGACGGTTGCTTACACGATTGGCAAATGTAGCGTCGAGCTGTTAATTGATGAACGCGTCGCGTACATGCTGTAAGCGTATTGCTCATGTTGCCCGTTCGGCAGTCACTGACTCCACCAGGCCAATAAAAAGTTTGGATGACCGATATTGTACCCCACCAAACAAAACAAAAATGTGTCGCGGCAGGCCGGCGAACTCGAGCATTCGTGTGAGGTAGATTCATCAGACCTTGGGTGAAGTCTTTGCCTCTGACGTTGTCAGAGGGGCGGTTTGTGGGTTTGAACCTCCTCCGAAAATTTTCCGGGCAGCGCTTAAGCGAGAATTCGTGTTCCCTTGGGCAAAACTCCTGCCTTCCGATAGCCCATAACCCCTTCCCAAAAAATTTCCGGCTACGGCACTGGTCTTGGCTGATGCTTGCTTACAACTGCGTGCTTTTTTATTGGTCTAAACGAACAGGCATGGTGCGGAAGCGAGCGAATCTTTGCTTTCCACAGCACGAAGACCTAGCTAGGCTAGGTGCAGTGTGGTGCCAAAGACCTTGTGGACACTGCGGACGAACGAAAAATGTTTTAATGTTGACTTCATGCTTTTCAGTACTTGTTTGGGGATTATGAGTGCTTTATTGTAAAACACCCTCGTCCGTGAAGATTGCTGTACTAGCATTTATGCCTAGCACTTGGACTGAATGTCTGCATTGGCGAGAAGGAGAGGGCATGAGCAAGCAATTTATCACACACGCGAGAGCTAGGTGGGTTACGTCTAAAATATCTGTCATTACGGCTACGTAGTTTTTTTCTGTTATGTCAAACCAATGCACCCAAATAGCCAGTACACGGAATGTGTTTGGCGTCTGCGTCCTACAAAGGATTTCTCCATTCGTGCAACGTATGTCATAAAATTCTTCCGTTAAATGCACACTCTATGGTGGTGGAGCTGCACAAAACCTCAGCAAACTGTTAGAAAGTTCGTCTCCTGCCTTGCGAATTTCATCTGATTGATCAATTGTAGGGTTTAGCGCGCCGACGCAACGCAGGCGATGAGGCACGCCGTAGTGGAGGGCTCCGGAATATTTTGACCACCTGGGGATCTTTAACGTGCGTCCAAATCTTGTACCCACGGGCGTTGTTGCTTTTCGCCTTCATCAGAAAAGCGGCCCCTGCGGTAGGGAATCGAACCCGCGAACTCGTGCTGAGCAGCGTAATGCCTTAGCCACTGAGCCACCAGGGTGGGTGCGAATCTCATCTACGCCACTTGTGCGTATACTCATCCTGAAAAGTGGGAGCTATATCATAGCCATCAAGTTCTTTCCAAAGAGGATGTAGCCGTGAATTGCACCAGAACTTGCACTTTTCTTGAGCATGGTATGGCATTGGACGAAGCTATGCCTGAGGCCGTCCTCGCATTTCGCAAATATTGAAATTGCTTTACGAATGTTGAAACCAATTAGAGGAGGTTTCAACAAACAAGAGGAAGGAGCTGAAAAAATATGAGCGCTACAAGAACAACGGACGAGAAAGGCAAGCAGCTGGCGTATTTGTCGTCCGTTCTTTTCGGGCGCTGTGCTTGTAGCGTTCATATGTTTTTATTTATTTTGTCAATATCGTAGACCAACTCAACCAAAAACACGTTTAGAAGAGAAAGGTGCTTTAGGAGAGCACTTTTTTAAAGTATTTGCTCGTATTAAAAGCTTTTCCAATAAAACTGCTTCAAAAGCAGAATTTCATATTCTCACACCGCTGGTCTGGGTGGTCCCTACAGAAACTCCTATAAGAAATACAACTAGGAGGGTTGCGGGATTTTAGTTCAGGCATGTTGTTCCCACTTAAGACCATATTTGTTTAGTGGTAGGAAATATGATGTATGATTTCATTTCATACCGAGTGCCTATAGCATGGCAGAAAAAAAAGGAAGCAGCAGCAGTAACTCAGACAAGCTGTTTTTATACCACAGTTGAAGTAAGGTCAAGCGGCAGGCTTCATCCATCTTGAACAAGAACGGAACCGATGGCTGTTTAATAAGTGGATGCCTCCCCTGGTTTACTTGGCGTCCTTTGCATTCTGGCTGCCTGTTTGTTGAATTTATGTATGCGTATTCCAATTCTTGTGTGGTGGTAGTGTTGTTCCTCACACAACATTATTTTAGTAATGATGGGCACTGACTGACCATGGCCTCCATGATCGGCTGCCGGCGGCGCGCCGTTGCTCCGGCCGTCCCATTCGGCGCGGAGCCAGGCGGAGAGGTGTAATTTTGTTAACTCCTATTCCCGTTGCGAGGTGGCGGCCTTAGCCTAAGGCTGAGTCCTAACCCAATGCCCTAACCCAATGGATAGAGGTGTCAATGGCTCAGGAGCAACCACTATAGATAGCATTTCTCGATATAAAGGGAGCCTACGACAACGTAGACAACTTTTATGGAGCATACCTGAGCGGGAGGGATGAGGCCAGGACTTTATACAGCTGTTGCAGGAAATTCACAATGAGATCGAGGTGCAAATTACCTGGGAGGACCAAAAGTGCGCGGAACCGGTAGTCACAAATAGAGGTTTAAAGCAGGGTTGTCCTCTGTCGCCATTGCTGTTCATGCTGTACATGGCTAGACTAGAAAGAAAGCTTGAAGGCAGTAAAATAGGTTTCAATCTATGTTATAGCCGTAAAGGACAGGAAGTGGAATAACATCCTGGGGCTGATATAAGCAGATGACATAGTACTACTAGCAGATAGAAAACAGTGTCTGCAACAGCCCACAGATATCTGCGGGGAAGAAGCCACTGAACTGGGGTTAGAGTTTAGCGCAGCAAAGTCAAGAGTTCTAGTTTTTAATGACAACGCCAGTAACGAATCGGTATTCGTCCAAAAAGCTGCAATACCGTCGGTAACGGAATGGGCATATGGCTAAACGAAGGTCAGACGTATCTAAAAGCTCACGAGGAGCATTTAAGAATGAAAGGCAGAAGACACGGCTCTATCATAAAGCACAGAGCACTGTGGGGATATAACAGATATGAAGTAGTGAGAGGAATCTGGAAGGCAGTAATGGTACCAATACTCAACTTTTCAAACGCAGTAGTGTGTGTCAAATCAGAGATTCAATCAGGGATAGAAGTAAATAAGAGGGACGTAGGTCGATTGGCATTTAGGAGCCCACAGTAAAACAACAAATGAGGCTGTGCAGGGAGACATAGGATGGGCATTCTTCGAAGGGAGAGAAGAACAGAGAAAAATATGTTTTGAAGAACGACTTAGAAATATGGATGATCAGAGATGGGCGGCCAAAGTGTTACGGTATCTTTACATGAAAAGCGTGGACACACAATAGAGGAAAAGAACCAGAAGGCTCAGCACAAAGTATATGAAATCTGGAAATGCCGGGGAACGACCAAGGCAATAAAAAATGAAGTGAAAAAAACAGAGACAACGACCTGGAAAAAGAAGATGGATGCGAAGACGTCCTTAGATATCTAAAGGATCGGGAAGCAGGCGATCACAAGGGAAAAATCATTCGTTAATACCAAAGGGAGTGCATTGCTTCTTGACGCCCGAGCGGGTTGTTTGCGGACAAAAACAGTTATGCGGGAGCCGGTACAGGAAGAACTATGCGCAGGCTGCGGAAATGAGCCAGAAACCATGCGACATATTGTAACGGAGTGCAAAAGTATCCGTCCAGTCCTCAGTGATGAAGCCATCCAGCTTCGGAAGCCCTTGGCTATAAAGTTAGCGAAAACGTGAACTGCACAGCAGTAGACGTTAGTAAAAGAAGGTTAGAATGTTGGTGGGAAAAGAGCAGAGAACAATCTGTCAAGACATGCGAACAAAGTCGGACTAGCACAAAAAATTCGTTAATGAATTTTCTTTTCATTTTGACATTATTTTATATTTATATTTATATTGTTTGGCGATGTGATTGTACAGTGGCGTTGCGACTAAGGCCGCTGTGCAACGCCACCCCGTTACTAAGGGGAATCCGCTAAGCATCATCATCATCATTAAGAGACGCTCGTCTGTCCGACCCTGCCTGCGCTTTGAGTTGTAAATAAGCCTTCGTTGTCGAGTCTTGGTGCCAGAAAACTCTCAATATGTGGTCTATATATTTTTGACTCACTCCTACAAGCACAAAGTTGTTTAACGTACGTTGTTTAACACCCACGATTACCTTTGCACGCAGCTTTAGTGGTCGTTTGTTGGAAAGGCGAATGCCATAGCCCAGGGTTCTGTCATCTCGGGCAAAGTGAATGACAGCTTGATGAATTATTTTTCCGCTGTTATAGCATTTTCGCGGGATATCGCAGAGCGAAAATGTGCTTTTTTGCCTTTTGAGTTGTTTCTAAAGCTCTTGGTATCCGTTGTGAGCGCGCGCGCGTGTGTGTGCGTGCGTGGGTGCGCATGTGTGTGTGCGTCTGTGTGTGTGCGTGCACGTGTGTGTGTGTGTGTGTGTGAGAGTGTGTGTGTGTGTGTGTGTGTGTGTGTTTGTGTGTGGGGGGGGGAAAGCATGCCTGCGTGGTGCGTGCGTGCGAGTACCTGCACGTGCGCGAAAACAGCGTAATATCGATAAGCTCTCTTGTATTGTTTATAGGCAGGCCACTACGATAGTCAAATAATCTGTTAGCCTTCCACGGGTACGAATCAATCATTTTTTTGCGTTTTATTTTATTATGGTTAGGGGTTTCAAGTACTTATATCTACTGCAATCTCGCTACCTAATTATTTGGCGTGAGTGAAAAACTCATGGTTTTCTGCGATGCGTGTCACACCGCTAACGACTCTACATCTGTGTATTTTTTCGAAAGACTGTTTCTAGATTTCTAGATTGTTGGGGTAATATTCTGCACATAATTTGTTGGCATGACAATTAAGGGCATTATTTTTTTTTCAGTGAGCAGTTAAGGTGTTCACTAATATCTGTATCCACAACATCGGCTGTAAGTAAGCTGTACAGGATATCGTGAATAAACACATGAAGTGGAGAACAACCAATCGTAGCTCGGATAACGATTGTTATCACATTATTAGGACCACGTCCACTTATGGTAGACTGGAAGACTCTCTGTGCGTTTGTATATGCAAGAATTCAAGCCAATAAACGGCACCAGCACGTACATTTACCCTGCCGATTGCAGAAGAAATACCAATAGCCATTCTGACAGCATACACTTCTGATGCTGAAGTATGCCACGTCTCTGTTAATAATATTGCGGTAAAAGCTGAGTCAAACGTTTCAAGTAGTGTTGCCATGTCATCTACTTTATCTGTCAAAGACCGCACGTTTAAGGGAGAAAAAGAAAACGACATAGGGGGTAATTCGCTTTTACAAATGGTTGGATTTCGGTTGGTTGAATTCCCATAATATGGTTCTTGCTCGGAACGTTCCAAACAACATGTACGAGATTTTCAGAAATAAAACCGGAAAACGTGTTGTATTTTAGAGCCATGCGTGACTGCAAAAAAATAATACAGCTGCGCAACGAATTCACTTATGCGTCACCCTGGGCATATTCACGTCGAAAGTTCAAAGGCACCAGTAACTACCCTAATGGCACCAGTAACTACTTCTAGCTTTTTCCTGCATTGGTGTGAGGTAACGTTTTTTTTAATTAAACGTCGTACACAGGCTGCGAAGGCCGAGGTTTTCGTCCTCTGCGCCCGCCCGTGCCAGGGAAAGCGACCTTAGGCTACGCGCCCCTCGGTGCGGCGAAAAACGCGGCCACGACCCCTTTTCAACTTACGCTCTCTCCGGGCGATTTATACGGCTGGAGCAACGGCGCGCCGCCAGTAGCCGATCGCGGAGGCCACGGTCCTGACCTTTAGAATAGGTCAGGTTTAGAATAGGTGTAGGTTGCATACATAGTAGGGCTGGGCGTTGGTTAAAAGTTTTAATCCGATCAATTGGCTAGCTTTAAGCTTAATTAATCAATTAATTGGTAGCGTTACGTTTCGAAAGAAAAATGACCAAAAATAATATTTTAATGGTATCCATACAACAACAACAATAATAATAATAATAATAAAATGCTTATCCGCCCTATCAGTTTTAATCGCTTCATCTCTGAGCATACTTGCATTGTTTTCTGTTGCAACGTCACGCGGGTTATTTGAACACATATATGGTCCTCGACACGCACACAATTTCAATACGGCACTCCTGTTTCAGTTTGCTCACATGACTTCAACCGATTAAAAAATTAATCGTAACTAAAGCATTAATCGGAAAGTTGATCGATCAATCGCCCACCCCTAATACATAGTCCATTCAAAAGCACCACATAACATTCAACGAGCCGCGATTTGTGCTTTTCGTAATTTGCACTGGGGACAAAATTTAAATTTGCCACAATATGTTGCAAACACCTCAAACACAGGAATGTAAAAGGGACCACCAGCACTTTATTTTCAGGAAGTGTGTTGATAATAGCTGAATAGCTGAATAGTTGTACCATCTTCACCAGTTATAAGGGGACAGTGCATTCCCATTAGGTGATGGAAAAGTCACTGAATGAAGATATATACTTGCTCTAAGGGCACTGCATGCAGTTTTTGTTTCTCTTCTAAAAAAGCCTTTGCACTATATTGAGTATAGGAGTCACACCTCCATGCATGATAGGGTTGACATAGATACAGTGCTGTTACCTAACTCTGTGCTTGTGATGTCGGCTCAGAAAAATGTCACTGAAACAAACATTGAAGACAACTTACGTTCCGAGGCCCTGTTGCACCTAACCCTGACTCTTTTTTTCAGCAAATTCGATTGCAATAAAAAGTTGTGCCCAAACAGCCTCGTATCTTTTAAAATTTCTTTTGTGTATTATACTACTCACTTTTCCTCCATAGATATTAACTCTGTATGGCTAGTGTTCGTCTCACTTGAAGCTTACGGCCTAATTATTAGGTGAAGACATGCAGACTTTTAGTGGGTGATGTTCTGGATCTCTCATGTAGCTGACCGATGTGAACTTTTGGGCGACTTCACACGTGTAAAGTGTAAAATTTGGATGAGAGACAAAGAAGGATGACATGAGCAAGTGGTACTTCCAACTAGGATTTATTGGTAAGACACATTCGCATATATACAGGCAAAAGTTTGACAAGAGACAGAGGAGGATGACAGGAACAAGTGCAACTAAGTATTACTGATAAAGTACAATCGTGTATAGAAAAAAACCATGTGCACATCAGTAAAAAAAGCACATTCCAGCACACAGAGCAGTCATGCACAGGCACTATGATAATATTTGTGACACAGCTCATGCCCTGATGTACAAAATATAACTAGTGATCGGAACTTTAGGCAAAATGCGCATTTTCTTCATGGAGCCCCTGTAAAGTCTATTCAACATGTAAGCAAGAACTACAGGAATTGAAATTTAATCAACTGTTGATCATGACTATAAGGCCGTATTTTTATATTCGTGCCTATATTGCCTTTTTGTTGCCCTAAAAATGTCTTTTTAGGCTTGCTGAGTGCATTTTACGTAACGTGTTGCCCCAAAACATACCATCAGAGTCCACTCTTCAGATCCTATACCTGCTATCAATGTGCAAAGACATTATTAAAATTCAAAACTTAGTGACTCATGTACACGGATTTAAGTGGACAGGTTAATACATGTGTCCAGATCGAAAAAGTGTGAGGGCCACTCCAACAAGAAGCCTTTGGAGAGAAACTTCCTCCTTTCGGAAACAGTGAAAGGAAGGGAGCAGATGCACCAGCAACTTTGAGGGCAGAGATTTTTGAGTTTTAAGAAAGCAGCAGGACCTGAAGGCAGTGATTTGGCAAGGAGTCTGGTATGGTGAGGGGAAAATGTGGTCGGCAAAGTGGTTAGAAGCATTCAGGCTGCGTCTTTGCAATCACCGGATAGAAATATTGAGTAGTGACCATGAATATGCTGGAAGACTCAAAGCATCTTCCTGTCCCAGTGCTTTACTGCGCTGATTGAGCTAGTGTACATGCGTGTTCCTCCGTTGAGGATTTGCAGTTTTGACAGCACAATGCGCAGTTGAGAGTTGAAAGGCAATTGGAGTGACACTAGCATGAGTGCACGTGACTATTGACATCTTGATGGGGAAGGCTTGCATAGGTGACTCGTCCTTCTCTCAGTGGAATGGCTGCTTCTATAGGCAACACAAAGTGGGTCTCGGAAATAGTAGTCATGGGTGTATAACGCCATGGGAAAAGATGTTTTGGTACAGGAAAGGCTCGCCCTAACAAATAAGAATACAGCGCTATGACCACTCGCAGCTGGATGAATTTCTCTTTGCTCTGATTTATTAGTTTGTGATGATACTGAGCTGCGTGAGTTCCTGCACTAAGAAACCAGAAGTACAATTAAATACCACGACACTGCAAATGGCTTATCTGTTAATATTCTCGTCCTGTACCATCACTGGGTGTAATTAGGCCAGGTAGGGCAGTTACAACTGCAGGAGGTGCATATAAGACCGGCTCACCACTTGCTGTAGCTATACGGCCTGCGACGTGCAGTTATCAAACTTTACGTGCCTTCAGCTTCCTCCTGATTTACGATTTAAAGTTTGCTCTTTTCATCAGTTAGGCAATGTATAATATTATGTATGTAATATGTATTAGTATTTATGTAAGGCACTTGTATTTAGAAGCCAGCATCATACAGCTGCCTGGTAAAATTGCAGCCCGTGCAAGCATTGCACTCAGCCACCAAGAGCGCAGACATCGAGGGCGATTGCAAGCTAAGTGCAGTGGCTTGGCTAATCTCTCCTTTGCCATGAAACAAATTATCCGTTAGTTGGACTGACCCCTTCAGCTTTCATTAAAGTTTTTCTTTCTCTCTGTCACCGTGGAATCCGTACATATACCGCAACACAGTGAACTCGACCACGTCTCATTTGCGCATTCACCTGCCGCCGAAATAACAAGCCGAATGTGGTACGTCTAGCTTGGCACCCAAATGCACACAATTATTTCCAGATCACTAAATTCGCTGCAACACAGCATGGCATATCCTCGCTTGGTAAACTCTTTTGCTGCATGTTGTTGCTGACGGCAACGTGACTTGTATACTCTAGGATATGGGGGCGCACAAGTAGTGGTGTCGCAATTCGTCCTCGATTCTTTAGGGAAAAGATCGGTGTCGTGTTGTAGCCGTTTCACCGGCGAGGGCTCCACGTGACGGCTTCATTTCTGAGCTGGCTCAAAGAAGCAGACAACACGACTCCGGGGGACACTTCGACGATACAATTACTTGATTTAAGTAACCGGCCACGACACATATCGCGGGGGTATCATCTACGTTGAAAGAAACCAACTCGGGCGCAGAACACATTCCCAGGGCAAAATGACGCAATAAAAACAATAAAAAATGCGGCGAAGCGACCGTACCGCACTCACACAATCGCCTCCACTTGCTTTGGCTGCAACCTTTGGTGAAAATAAAGGAAGTGACGGCTACGTTGACAGCAACTCGGGCGTCAAACAAACGCCAAAGCGAACCCACCGCTGCAGAATGGTGCACTTGCGCAATGGTGATAAAAACCACCTTACGGCAGTGCATAACTTCTTGATGCTATGTGCAGTGCCTTCGTGATACAAGTAAAAACAACAAAAAAGCCCATTGCCCAGGAAGTGACGAAAATGTCTTTATCACGTGACTTTTGGCAGTGACGTAACGACCCCGATCTGTTGATGGCCGGAGAGAGCGTCCCCTTACAATTGCCCCCATCGAAAGAAGAGTTTTGGGAGAAAACACTTCTGCTGAGTGGTTCGTTTGATGGTAACGGGGCTTGATGGTGCCGGTCAGTTTGGACACATGCATTTCACTTGGAATCACCAATCGCACGACCACACTTCAACATCATAGAGCGATACTTTCTTTACACAAAACACAAGGTGGGCACAAACCAATACTAAAATAGAGATCGTTAAGAATGCAGTGCACACCATCTCTTGCATCACGTATGACCCGAATGAACCATGGCCTAATGCCAAATATAAATACAAATCTTTTCAACAATTCAAACCAAAAGTAAAGTTGATACTACGACTTTTCCCTAACACAGATATACAAACACCTGCTTTTCTGTGTCCTCTCATTAAAATATTTCCAAAAATTGCACCGCTATTTTTTGTCTTATAACATCTCTCCCTTTATGCAAAATATTCAAAAAGTGTAACACTCGTTCACTGTGCTACAATACTCACCGGTAATCTTCACACATCACTATACCACACACAAATTCTCTATAATTATGCATTTGGACATGTCCGTTTCTCTAATTGGTCCTGTTCCGGGCCAGAACACTTCCTTGATGTCAACCTGTTTTGGGGACTGCGTTTCATCTTGACATTTTTGAGCCGCTTCTATTCCGTACCCTTAGCGAAGCTATCGCTTTTGTTCTGAGAGCCAGCTGCACTCTCATCGCTGAGACGCCAAAGGCACGAAGCCTGGCTGAACGGTTCCACTTGAAACCAATGCCTTACGGATCCATCCGCTCTTTTGCCTTCGCGAACGATTCCTCGCGCCAATTTGTGACCTAGAAGTGAGCGGGACAAATCAGGTACTTTTCAACTTGCGCTACCAGGCTTGCGGCCCTACTCAGGCTCTTCATTCTTACTTTATTTCAACTCAGCGACTGCTTTCAACACCAGGACCTATTGCAACTCATCATTGTGCACAGGAGAGCAGCATTTTGGCTTCTGTCAGTGCTTTTTTCACCGAATATCGGACTCTTTCAGCTAATGGGTGTGCTCAGCCTACTTCAAACGCTGTATGAGCTGCTCGAGCATGCCCAATGTCGGACTCGACAGTCGCCACTGGAGATCGCGACGATGCCCAGCGACGATGCCAGCGGAAAGCAGCAAACGAGGTAGCCGTAGCGACCTCCACTGCAGCGCCATCACGCCAGCCTCTACGCAAATCCGCACCCAAGCCAAGTCCGCTTCCCAGCTAGTTTTACATCCCCATGGTTACCTGAAAATTCCCAATGTGGACTGGGTGGAAATTTCTGTCGTCTTGCTCCACTCCTTCGATTTCACTTGGTGGCAGGCCAACCTAAAAGTGCGTTTTGACGCCACACAGAACACTGCAACAATTAGCACTCCGTTCGAGAATGGAGCGAAGGCCCCGAACCAAGTGAAACAAATTAAGTTGGGCAACATTAACCACCCCGTACAAGTCTTTGGACTCGCTCCTGATGACTCGATCAATGGGGTCACCCGAGCTGTGCCGCTACGTTTCTCCGACGCTGAACTCTTGCAAAATATAGATAAATCCAAGCGTGAAATTTGCGCATGCAGAAGTTTGATTGGGTTAGTCTAACCAGGTCGTCATCACATTCGCTGGCGGCAAAGTTCGCTATTACATAACCCTTTTCGGAGCGGAGTACCCGTGCTCGCTCTACAGAGAGACGATTCCGGTCTGCGACGTATGCCATAAAGTCGGAACTCGGGCGACGGCATGTCCCCAGCCAAATGTAAATGCGTGCCACCGGTGCGGCTTACGGGATCCCCAGGCTAGACACGCTGTGAACACCACTGCTCACCCTGTAGAGGCTCCCACCTGAGAGCTGCCAAGGGCTGCCCGAAACACTTCAGGGTGCCGTTCTTGCTGAAGCGACGGGAGTCTGCGAAGCGTCGATTGGAAGAGCTGTCCTCGAGTGACGACCTGGATCCACAGTACGGAAGACGAGACCACTCCAGTACCCGCTTCCAGAGAAGTGAAAGCCTTTTCGGGTTCCAGGTCCGCTTCCAGGAACAGGGCATCCACGCCAGGCACGTGCGATAAACAGACGTTCCGACATGGACGGGACCGCAACAGGTCTACAACTCCGACACAAAGGTCGTCCCGGGACCGGTCAATTGCGGGCAGAGAATCCTCAGCTTTGCGCAGCACCGGAAACAGCTGCCGGGTCTCGAGTACGATCATCTATCGTACACCAGAGTGAGTTTCCCCCGTCAGGGCAGGAAAGTAAAGAACGCTGTCAAGAATGCATGCAACTTAAGCCACCGATAGCGAAACAAACGGAGAAAATAGAAAAACAAAACCAGTTGATCAGTTCTCTGTTAGCCAGCGTGGAGGCTGTAGAGGCCAAGGTGAAAACGACATGAAACGGAAGGTGGCCATAAGCAACACCCAGCCCCTATTGCCAAAGCAAGACAATAAGTCTGCAGCTACGCCTACAAAGGAAGAACTCACATCGGCAAAAACTATGAAAAAAATCAAAGATATAGTATCGCAGATCACAAGCCAATTATCGCAGCTGATGGCGCAAACGACGCAATTGTGCTCGAGTGTAGCTAAGATGGACACGTTGGAGGCAAACGTGAATCAACTCTTACTCGTTCACAAAATCAGGAAAGGGGGGCCTTACGTGAAGAGAAGTGCAGAAGGGAGATTCACCGCTACGAATCACAGTGCGAACCAAGATGCAGTGCCGAACTAAGAAACAATCGGGTGTAAAGGTAGTTCTTCAGTGGAACTGAAGTGGCATGAAAGAAAAGTTGGGGGAGTTGCACAACTAGGTGGAATCTCTCGAGTACAAACCACATGTACTAGCTCTGCAAGAGACAAGTAAAACACCCAGACACCCCAGATTTGTAACTTATACAGGCCCTATGTAGAGAATAATGGTCGTCTTAGTGCGTAACAGCATCGCAGCTACCCAACACTTGACCGCCCAGAAGACCTGTGAGCACACCTAGATTAAGATACATACCAGAAGTATCGGAAGCGCAGATAATGTTTGTGCTCAACGCGTATTGCCGATGTACACGCCCTCCTCTTCGCAGCTTTGTCTTCTCGTTCTTCTTCTTCTTCGGCGGTTCCCCTACGGGAAGATGACGATGGTGGTTGAACGCGAACCTATCTCGTGATGGATTCTTTGGTTGGCCAATCCCTAGGGTCATCCTGCCACAATCAGCATCAGAGGCGCTGCGGACGGGGCTGGTTGAGCTGCAAGGCGCGTGGCGCTTCCCACCACAGCTTTCCCACGGGAAATTCAGCATCCCCCTCTAAAGTTTTCAGTTCGTCGTTTCCGTTGATGTTCAGCTTCGCGTGCCTTCGTTGTATCAGTAGCTTCTTGACGTAGTTTGAATGAGTCAAGGACATAAGGCGCGTTCGTAGCACTTGCAACTGTCCCGGATTTGTAGCGTAGTGGGAAGAGCACCGCGTACCTCTCGTTCCGGCCAGAGAGTCGTGGGATCGAAACCGGGAGCCGCTAACTATTTTTTTTATAGTGTAGTATCGCGGAGCTGTGGGTGTAAGGAGGAGACTTGCGCATGCGCAGTGAGCGTGTGGACGGCGCCGCCATCAACGACAAGGGACCAGGCGAGCCTAAGAAATGCTCCGCATTTAAAAGAGCAGGAAGACCGTTCACAGAAGGAGGTGGAGGGCCGGCTGTAGGAGAACTGGGCAAACGAGCAGCTGGCGCTGGTGGACAAGCACACGCAGAAGATTGCCACGACGCACCAGACTGCATGCATCGACGTACGACTGGCGCGCCTTTGGGAAGCCAGACGCAGCCTCACCAAACGGTGGAAATGGCAGCGATATAAGAAGAAACTACGGAAGAACGTGAATAAAAGTAGCAGAAAAGCAGCTGAGTATGCCGCCGAGCTGTGTAAAGAGAGTTGGCTTAGCATCTGTGACAGTCTGCGGGGGACACTCTCTACCCGCAACACATGGCAATTGCACCGCCGTCTCATTAAACCACTGGCCAGCAAAAACGCGACAAACTAACCATGAAGCGCACATTAAACTACGCAGGAGATGCGAAGAAACTAATCGAAGACCTCAAAGACAGGTACCTGAATACGGAGCCGAGTGGGGAGCAACCTGTGCCGTACAGAGGCACCTCTAATCATGTCTTGGACAGGCAGTTCGTCGAATCTGAATTACGAACGGCTATTTCTGAAAGTAATAGACACAGTTCCCCAGGGCCGGACACTATTACTTAGAGATTCCTCAACAACTTGAGCGACAAAGCCAGGAACGAGCTCCTTGGACACATGACCACTGCCTGGGAAAGCGGTGTGTTGCCAACCAGCTGGAAGGAGGCGGAGGTCAGGTTCATCCCAAAGGCTGGGAAGTCACCAAACATAGATAACTTACGGCCTATCTTCCTCACGTCCGCTGTGGGCAAGGTTATTGAAAGAATGGTGTTGAATAGGCTAAAAAAACATCTAGATAGCACTGATCAGATGCCGGACTCTATGTTCGAATTTCGGAGACACTAAAGCACGCAGGACGTACTGCTGCAGAGAAAGAGGTCATGAAACAAGCCACCAAGCAATCGCCTAGAGCCATCTTAGCGCTGGACCTAAAGGGAGCATTTGACGTCTCCCGCGCTAGCATACTAGCCAACCTGCCGGCCACAGCCTGTGGAGAGTTGGCATACAACTACGTGCAGGGTTGCCTGCCGGGCTGCAGCGCTCGAATCAAGGAGGAGGAAGAGGTATCTCCACGTATAGTGTTGGAAAGTAAGGGGACCCCACAGGGATCCGTCCTGTGTACCTCCTCGCATTAATATGGCACTCTTCGGCCTGCCCACGGCGCTCGGAGTAGTCGATGGTGTGGGGCACGCGATACGCTGACATTTCTATCTTGACTACGAAGGCGGGCTCCACAGGATGGACATACGAAGGCGTACGATGAACTCGCTTCAAAATTGCAGCACATATATAAGTCAAGCCAAAGAACGGTAATGATTAAACAAAGAAAGAAAGACAAACCATGGTTAACTCAAGAAATAATGGAGTTAAGTTATCTGAAGGAACGTTTGTACCGCAGAAGTAAAGCTAACCCAGCTGATGAAATTTTAAATCATGAATCGAGGCAAATGAGATATAAACTTACCGCCAAAATAAGGCTGGCTAAGAACAATTACTATAAAAACAAACTAAATAGCTGCCGGAAGGATATAAGCAAATCATGGCAATTAGTAAACTCGTTAACGGGCAGAAAGCCATAAGATGGCATAGACGAGGCTACAACGATCACCTTCCCTGAAAGACAAGCTCAGGCATTAGCAAATGACTTCAGAAATTGTTTTGCGGACGCCGCCAGAAAATTAAGAAGTCAAAGTGTCATAAAAGAGTCACAGATATACAGTCCCAAAAGTGACATGCGTTCAGCGTATCTACCTGATAAAACCGAGCAAGAAATATGGGAGATAATTAGAACATTTCCTATTAACAGAATGCCAGGTTACGACGGAATCCGAATTAGAGACCTGGTTGTGCATTTCGAAAAGCTGAAAGCATTGCTTATGTACATTTTTTCAAAAAGACTAGAAACAGGAAAAATTCCGAGAGGAATGAAAATTTTATTGATTAGACCTGTCTTCAAACAGGGCAAAAAAGACCAATGCGAAAATTATAGGCCCATTGCTATATTGTCCTGCGTGGCCTGTATTCTGGAGAAAGCCATTTACAGGCGGATGATCTCTTTTTGCGAGGAGTTTCAGCTTCTGTCGGATGCACAACATGGCTTTCGTACTGGGAGAAGTACCATTCCATTATTAGAGGATTTTGCAGATGGTGTAAACGAAGCAATTGATAGTAATAATATAGCCCTTGGATTATTTATAGACCTTAAAAAAGCATTCGATACCATTCGCCACAGTATTATCATTAACAAATCATCATTGATCGGATTTCGCGGCATATATACAAATTTGTTTAAACATTACTTTGAAGACCGTTATCAACTTGTTAGATCAACAGTACTGATAGTAACCGCTTACATCTCTGATATGGCGTGCCTCGGGGCTCTATTCTGGGACCATTACTTTTTAACGTGTACGTTAACGATATCTCAGATGTTAAGCTGCATTCTAAGATCATCAGTAGGCTGACGATACAGCCCTTGTATTAGCAGGGAAAACACGTATCCGAGGAGTGGCATTGTTGCAAGAAGATATTAATAAACTAATAGCCTGGTTTGAAGGTAATCACATCTATATTAACAAAGACAAAACCCAGCTTATTTGTTTTCACAGTCCGCATAGAAAAGTTGAACTCCATGTCCCTTTGTATTTACATAATAATCTATGTAGAAATTGCAAATGTGCTAGTGTGAATTTTTCGACAAAAGTAAAGTACCTGGGCCTAATATTCGACGAACGTTTTCTTGGAGCAGCCATATCGAAACACCTCGCAACTCGACTAAGACAGGTTTGTGCATCAATATATAAAATTAGATCTGTTTGTGACGGGAATTGCGTAAAATTATATACAAAACATTAGGGGAATCGATATTGCGGTACAGTGTCTCAATATATGGGTTAGCTTCTCCGTATAAACTAAGTATATGAACAAAATACTCCGCAGGATTACCAAAAAATATAGCATATGGCACAAGGGAATTCTCGGATGATACAACGAAGCTTATGGCAGCACACTCAGTTTTCAGCGTGCAGGCAGCTATTTTTGTCTGTAACACATACAAAAACTTTTTCTCGAATGACTTTAAAATAAATAATGTGAAAATCCGAAACCTTCGCAAAAACTGAACTGTATAAAATTCCAAAGTGTACACCAATTATGGCAAAAGGACTAGAGCATTTTATTTCCCATTTTACTTTAATAAATTGCCGAACGACGCTCAAGTAGTCTCTATGAAAAACGCTCGAACGTTAATCCATGCCTGGATTTCCGAGAATATTGCCTAAATAAACGCGACTGCAGAAGAAAATATCGAATCTGTGTTTGTGTGTGTACATTTGCGTATGTATATGAGTATATGCATATATATGTATGTGTATATATATTAATATATTTATATATGATATATATTAATATATATATATATATATATAATATATTAGAAGGTCTATTTCATGTGCTCTATTATCACTTTGAGGCTTCTGTGGACTCAGCTACGCATATAGTGTAAGATGTGGAATTCTACCCTACGGTTGATGTTTTTGCAATAGCCGTGTCTTGTTATTGCATGGTACCTGTCTCCTCTGAATATATATATATATGTATGTATGTGTAGATATATATGTGTATGTATATATATGTGTATATATATATGTATATATATATATATTGTTTATTATAACAGTAGACGTTTTGGGCGTTATTTCGATTTGATAGCAGAATGTATTGTGCCTTTATTATCTTCTTTTTTCTCGAACCGACTGCCCCGCCCCGCATAAAAGCAGAGGTTGCTTACGCGGGCTGGCACTTGTATCTGTTTGTCATGAAGATGAAATAAAATGTATGTATGTATGTATGTATGTATGTATGTATGTATGTATGTATGTATGTATGTATGTATGTATGTATGTATGTATGTATGTATATGTATGTATTCAAGAGAAGCTGCAAGCAGGCGCATATGTGGTTGGTAAATACGTGAAGGAATGTGGACTGCGATGTTCGCCTCAAAACTATGAACTGCTAGTTATCCGCCCTCGGGCGTCCGAGACAGACAAGAAAGACTTGAAAGTGCTCCTAGAGGGCGAAGACATCGTTCCAGGACCCAGAGTTAAGATTCTGGGGCTCACCATCCAGGAACACAACAAGGCCACTACGTTCAATGTCGACGTACATGGACGGCATGTTCGCAATCATCTGGTTCAGGCGTTCGGTTCGTCCGTTCTTCTGTGGGTGGTGCGCCGTGGTATTTCGGCGATCCGGACTACTGTACCGTAGGACGCCTTGCATAATCTCTGCAGTAAACGGCGTTCCGCGGTTCCTGATTAGGGCTTCAGGGGCAACTTCTTCACCACTCCCCCTAGAAAGTGCCGTGGCTTCTGCGTAGCGCCTCATGTAGTCTGTCGCTACGACAAGCCACTTGTTCGTGGCTCGTGACGTGGGTAATGGGCCTAGAACGTCCATTCCGATCTGTTGGAAGGGCCTCGATGGGACGGCGATGCCCTTTGTACATGGGGCGAATTTCGTTTGCGAATTCGCAGCTGCTGCGCCACTCGTGCACCAAAACATTCTATTCTCGTTGCTATGGCTAATTTCCAAATGTTTAGAAGAGTGGAACTTCTCTTTGTGAACGCCGCCTAGCATTTGGCAATATGTCGCAGCAGTGAAAATAGAAAATAAATCGTTTTGCCGCACGGGAGGCACCTCAACTGAGAATTTGCAGGCGAAATTCGCCCCATGTAGAACGGGCTTCACAGAGTGACGTCGGCTGTAAGGCGGGGCCAGTAGTATCTCGTCGTGATCTTTCCGAGTGTGCGCACCGTCCCGAGGCGCCCTGATGTTGGTTCGTCGTGGCAGGGTTCCAAAATGTCGTCGCGGAGGCAGGTGAGGAAGACGAAAATGTACTTCGCCGCAGAGTCTCGTAGTGTGAGCGAAGTTCTTAAACAAGCCATTAAGACAAAATACAAGTTTATTTTATTCGAAAGATTTTGTGTTTTATAGTGCCCCCAGCTCTTGTCCGGATGTAAACGATGCTTTATTCACTGAGAAATAATTCAATTTCAGATAAAATTTTAATTTTACCGCCAAATTGTGCGTTTTCCTGGTATGCAATGACATCACACGAACGGACCACTCTGCAGCCGATTGCGGAGCTCGTTACGCTTAGTCAACCAAGATGGCGCCACCATACCGTGGCAAGCGATTTTCTGCATTTGGTTTGTTTTTGACCGTATTTAAAACTCGAGAAAATACTTGTTTTATAAAACAAAGAGCTCGCTCGACAAATATAGTCACGTAAGACACCATTGTATGTGTCAATCGGCCAGTGTCTTCTGAGACAACCCCAAGGCCCCGCAGACCTGTGCCGCTAAACCATATTGCGCGCAGTACCAACAGCTGTACGCATCGGTACTTCTATGTTTACGTGCGATTTCGTAAATTCAACGGTTTGTTCCACGATTCTTACTGCTTTAAAAAGAATGTGCCCTAAATTTAAGCGCAACTAGCTATTTCGGCAAGCTTATAAGCTCCGCCTAATTTGCGTTTGCTTTTGCCGGCCTCCGCCATTCGCAGAGCTGGGTGGTATGACATCATAGGTTCCGTTGCGGGAAATGAGCTAGTGGGTCGCATGGCCATTCCCTTTTTTCCTAATTATATAGCTTATTTGCGCCAAGTTTACCTTAAAAGTTGTGTCAGTATGATTCTAACGAGGCAATCTTTTGAATGAACCAAACTTGCGTTTTCCTTCATGGCTCCTTTAAAAGCGCAGAATTTTTCAGGCATAATGCAGCAGAGTTACGCTTGAATGTCTTTGGCAAGGCGACGTTGCATCCTTCGAGGTATGTAGTTGATCATCGGGGTCGGCTCGTTGCTGAACGACTAGGTCACTTTCCGTCACGATGCCGAGGAACACGGCGTCTTCGTCGGAGTCCTGTGGCGTAGGGTCGACACGGATGCGTGAGAGGCAGTCGGCGCCAGAGTTTTTCCTGCTAGATTCGTAAGCGACGGTTACGTCGAATTCCTGAAGGGGCAGGCTCCATCATCCAAGACCGCCCGTGAAGTCCTTCAAATTTGCGAGCCAGCACAGTGTAATGTAATCTGTACCCAAGCAGCAGAGGCCAATTGCCAATGGTTGGAAACCAATGGAAGCCCATGGCCTCCAAGCTATTGGCCACTAATTGGTAACTCGGCTGAACGATTGGCAGACCGCCAAGCAAACGACGACCGGAAGTAGCGTCACACGGAAAGCCCATCGGAGGCCGAGCTGTAGCAGACGGATAAAAGTGCATTTTGGCCACGCGCTTGCTGTACGCGTCCCACCCTTCTTCCCATAATCCATCCCGATGTCCAAGTTCCCGTTCCCAGCAACCCACCCTATCCGGCTTTTTACTAGGGGGGACAAGGGGGGTCCCCCCGGGCTCGTCCTCCTGGCGGTGGGTCGCAAGAAAGCTTTTCCCGTTAATTTCTCTCCACCTAAGGGTGGACAAAATTCTCTTTGCCGGTTGGCCCTATTTTTGTACTGTTGCAATTGGGTATAACCGGTTATACTACGGTGGTGCCGGGGAGCTATTGAAAGCTCCATTTACTCGATGTGCGCGTGGCGTGTGCAAACACGACGGTTAGAGCGAAGAACAGGCCACGACGCAGCAAAAAGTAGTTACCTAAAGAGGCACAGCACCATGCCACGAAACAAAGCTTACTCCAAATAAAGCACAGCGTATTCAAAATAGTGTGCCAGATAATGTTACGTGTCCTCTAGGAATGGGTCATTTGTGTATCCTAAAGCAATGGTGTCCGTCGGACTACTTGAGCGTTGTGCCTTTGCGCATTCTTTTTCTGTGACGCGTCGCTGCGACGGTGCGTCTCTTTTATGGCATTGAAACCACCGTAGTATTCGTGTACGTGTCCGTGAGGTGCGTCTTGGTGTCAGTGGCTGTGTTTGAAGTAAACTTGACTGGTGGAACAACACCATTTCATTTTTCTTTGCGCGGTGCGAGTCCTCGCGCTCGTTCCCGCCAAAACTTCCCCTGTCGTTTATAACGATTGGCGGTGTATGAGTGTCGCTTAGCGTTGGTTCTTTCAAAGTATTGAGTGGTCACATACACGTGCTTACATTTGTGTGACGTCAGTTCTAGCTATCCTCTTTCCGGCTTTGTGTTTTCCGAACAAGCGGCCGTGCTCCAACTGCATATTCACGACGTTCAACATGCGTTGAAGCAAGGCTCCTGTGCAGTATAAGAGTTAAGTTACGGATGTATTAAACTGGCTTCATTACGTTCTAGCTACAAATGAAGGTTTCTTTTCAATATTTTCTTGAGCAACGTAAAGATATGTCGAGTGACAAGGTAATTACACTGCCGCTGGGCTTCTCCGTCGATTCCGCTAGCATCTGGCGCGTCTGACGAGGCAGAAGTGAGCGACGGCGACAATAGCATCGTAACCAGTTTAATACCCAATAAGTTAGGTTTGTAGTGTCGCTTCAATTGTCGCTTTATTTGGTTACCCCTTAAAAATATAACGCATTGAAAGGTCACAAGGCTTCTCATTTACCTCCAAGCTGGGTCCTGCAAAAGAAAAACGCGAACTTTCTTGCGTTCCGAACCAATTATGTAGTGCGTTGTCTTGTAGTCTGATCCCATGTTTTTAGAAAACGAAACTTACGAAAAAAACCGTTGACGGCAAGGTATTTCAGTCCCGATTTATTGTTTATGTAACTACAGTAGCTACAACAAAATTTCACGGAACCGCTGGCGTTTGCTTTGTCTATCAAACAATCTTGATATTACCTAGCGCCACTGCCATAAGTGTGAAGCCCATTTGCGGTGAAATTTCGGACTGTTTTCCAACGGCTACTGTAAAACGCAGTATTGGAAAAAATGTGCTGTACGTTTCATGATTCATAGCGAGTGTTAACAAGCGAAACGTTTAGGCTTAATTTTTTCACACGCGCTGCCGCCCTGAAAGGCGGCGGTGCTCCTCAGGACATACAATAAAGTTCATTGTCTGTCTGTCTGGGTGCATTTAGTATGGTGCTAGGTGCTGTATTTAGTAAGAAGCGTGTATTTACCATTGTAGCGAACGTTTTTTTTTACTTATTACAGGCGCTACAACGTAACGGTGTTTCCTGTGGACAAGTGGCGGACGCTGCAGAGACAAGCCTTCCAAGCTGGGCTATTCTACTGTAGTGCTGATGAGCTACATACTGTGATCTTGTCAGGTCGACGAATTACCGGGGCGAAGGGTCTTGTTTTCATTTACCTGAATGCTTCTGTTTTGTAGGCATCTCTAGCAGTTAAACGAAGCATAGATAGGTTCGTGCGTAATGAGCAGCGCTTTTTTGGATGCAAAGCATCTCATGGTCGGGGCAGTGTCCCTCCCTCCCTTGTTGTTGTCCGCCGTCCGCACTCTACTGCGCATGCGCGTGTCTTCAGCCCCGTGAGGGTTTTGGCTGACGTCAGCGCAGTCCACTATAGAAAGAAATAGTTATGCGGCGCCCGGTTTCGATTCCATGACTCTCTGGCCGCAACAGCAGGTACGTGGCGCTCTTCCCACTGCGCTACAAACCAAGACCGGAGCATGCGCTACGAACGCGCCTTAAGTCCTGCACTTATTGATACTACATAAAGAAGCTACTGATACAACGAAGGCACGTAAAGCTGAACGTCAACGGAAACGACGAACTGAAAAATCTATAGGAGGATGTTGAATTTTTTGTGGGAATGCTGTAGCGGGACGCGCCACCCGCCTTGCAGCTGAACCAGAGAATAGGACGAAGAGGGCGGGCAGCGGGTATACCGACAGAACAGCACGCGACGAAAGGGCACGCGACAGAAGAGCACCGTCATAACAGCACGGCGTCAAAAGGGCACGCGACAAAACAGCACGCGACAGAACAGCACAGTGTCGGAAGGGCACAGCGTCAAAAACGCACACGTCAAAAAAGCACAGCGACAAAACAGCACAGCGACAAAAGCGCACGCGACAGAATAGCACGGCGACAAAACAGCACACGACAAAACAGCACACCGCAAGGGCACAGCCCTGAAACAGTTGTATGCGGTGGCGTAGCTATGTAGTCTGACGAAGTGCACTGGTGGGGCGGGCTCGGGCCGGGTAGCACGCATTTTCTCGGGCCCGGGCCGGGCTCGGGCTTGAACCAAAATTTTCGGGCCGTGCCATTCGAGGTCCAGCAATCCTGTGCCACAAATTATAAATATTTGACAACAAAAAGATTTTTGTTGATCTTTCAGGTTAAATGAGAACAAAAAGAAGTGAAGTGTAAATTCATTACGGTGCTGTTAACAGATATGATAAAAGATGATTGCGGTTAGAAAGCTTTTACATAATAAAAAAAGTACCTGGGGCCCATCAGCATAGTGGGAGAGAGTGGGCCAGAAAACGATGGCACTCTAGTCCCACAGTACAACATGATTGCCTTTTCCCTTTTCCTTTCAAACAAACAAAAACAGAACAAACGTGACGTGGACTTTGGACTGTGCAGAGTTTGAAGGACCAATTTTTGAAGCAGAGCCCATGATTTCTTCCGTGAAGAGTTTTTTCAAATCCATGAAAAGGGGCAAAAATGATTGATTGATTGATTGTAGGGTTTAACGCGCCGACGCAACGCAGGCGATGAGGCGCGCCGTAGTGGAGGGCTCCGGATTAATTTTGACCACCTGGGGATCTTTAACGTGCGCCGAAATCTCGTACACACGGGCATTTTTGCTTTTCGCCTCCATTAGAAAAGCGACCGCCGCGGCCGGGAATCGAACCCGCCACCTGGTGCTCAGGGGCAAAAATGAACAGAAGCGCCGATAAAATACTGCTGCTAATGTAACTAGAGGAAAATACTAAAATGAAGTGGTGAAACCGGACGCATCATCTGCTGAAATTTCGGCAAGTAATGGAACAGCGAAAGCTGCAGTATCTGCTGAAGAATTTCAATATTACAAAAAATTATCCACTTGCTCCGAATCATTTAAAGTATCCTCGGTGTGTCTTGATTTCGAGAACTGGCAAACGAATTGGCAAATGGAGTTGACGACTACTGAAAGAACAGTTTCTAAGTGAGGATACTGAAGTTGTACAAAGTTCGGTCCAAGTTCAATGGAAATTTAAATCCAAATCAGTCGTGTTCGCTTTGTGCTTACGCTTTTTAAGCTAACAGCAAACTTCTTCTAGTTCACGTTTATAGCCTGTCGGACTAGGGAGGGCATTTAACAATTCTTGCTGGCTCGGGCTTATTTTATCAAATTCTGCCGGGCTCGGGTCTCGCTCGGGCCCATATTTCAGAAGTTTGCCACGCCCGGGCCGGGCCCAGGCCCGGGCCGTGTCTCTATCGGGCAGGTTCGGGCCGGGCCTAGAAGTGGCGGCCCGGGTAGTGCTCTAGTTAGGGCACAGCTCGGGCCCGGGACGGTCCAAAAGGACGAGCCCGGCTCGGCCCTGCCCGTGGGCCGTGCTCGGGCCGGGTAGCACGCATTATTTCGGGCCCGGGCGGGGCTTGGACTTGAACGAAAACACTTTTCGGGTCGAGCCGGCCCTGGCAGACGCTCAATCCTGGCAGTCGTGTCCGCAAATTTAGAATGTTGACAACAAAAATTCGGCTCATTATCGCTTGGGTGAAATGAAAATAAAAAAAGCGAAGTGCTGTCATTCTGCCACTGTGGTGACGCTAAAAAAATAACAATGACGCATTGCACTTAGAAAGCCTTCAAGGCTACAAAAGAAAACGTATGGACTTCTTCAGCATAGTGGGGAGAACGGGTCAGAAAACGAGAGCACTCTGGTAGTAGAGTACATAATTGTCTTTTTCCTCTGTTTTTCAAACTAAACAAAGAACAAATGTGACCTGGACATTGCACTTTGTGCAGACCATACCACCAAAGGTTATCTAACGTGCCCTTGGGTGTTACAGCTTTTTATACACATACCTTTTTGCCCATAAAGCGACTTTTTCAGTAGGAAACTTTGTGAGCATGGAAGAACTTAAGCCTACTTGGATAGACATCTGGTGCAAACCGACAATGAACCTTGGCAAATTAAATTGAGAGAAGTACAAGTTATAAACTACCTCTCGGCAGAGTGTGCTAGCGTCAAAAACAAGTAGGAAAGAGAGTTCTTTGGGAAACGAATTGAATGAAATAACGAAACGTGGAATATCTGTCCAAGAAATGCATAAAAAATATCCACTTTTCTCAGCATCATCAAAGCGATCCTCATTGTGCTTTAAGTTTGAAGACTGTCGCAACTGCAGCGCCTGTTTTGCCAAAACTCTAAAGATACCTTTTTGGGGGTCAGAATATTTATGTTGTACAGATGTAGGTCCAAGTATTGAACAAGTGTAAATTCAATATACTCCCTCTATGCTTATTTTAGGCTAAAAAGACCAAACTTTGAGGGCTCATGTTTGGAGTCTGGCGGACGCGGGCTTAGCTTAAAGAACATTGGGGAGGCTGGGGTTTCTTTTATTAAATGCTGTCGGTGTCGGGCAGGGCTCGGGCTATTATATTAATGTTTTGTCGTGCTCGGGACTGGCCTTGGTCATGTCTCTACCAGGCGAGGCCGGGCCGGGCCAAGAAATTCCGGCCCCGGTACTGCTCTAGTCTCTGTCATCCAACGATTGCTGCCCTCTGCCACTCGCCCCTCGAATTACGCGGTCGTTTGAGGCACGCGTTCATCAATTTGTTTTTTTTTTTTTTCCAACACTTGAATTCACGGTTATGATAGGGGCACGCGCGTCGGCTCAAACAGCGGCCGTGTTGGTTTTCTCGCACCATACGTTCACCGGTGCTACACCACGCCCGGTCGCGGAAAAAATGGTCCCGGAAGAAATGGCCCCGGAACAAATGGTCCCGGAACTAATGGTCCTGGAACAAATAGTCCAGGAACAAATGGTCCCAACTTCAAAGTAGTAAAAAATGGCCCCACCACTACTGCACCTATGCATGAGCGCCTCTATGAGAAGGAGGGAGGAGGTCAACGTATTTATATTTGTACGTCTGTATTTGTGCACAATGTATTTTGCATCTGTCTATATACAGGGTGATCAAAGTTTGGTCGACATTTATTTTTAAAATTAGACGCTTAGATGTACGCGAAGACCACCGCTGCAGTGAGTTTATGCGCCAAGGGGGACACACAGTGAGGTGGTAATTATAGATCCCCGTTCTTAATTAACCTAAATTGATTAATTACCTTTTTAGCGGCTGCAGTAAGCAGGCATGTTTGTATTGAACATTTTAGTGGCAATCGTGTTTCCACGCAGTTCCATTTGCCAGAATTCTTTTAGCTCATTCGTGCTCTCAGATGTCCAACCGTGAAGTTTATTTGTCGTTCGCATTATTACGCTTGCAAGACAGTGAAGAACAGCGCAAAGCTCCTCCCTGTTGTAACGCGCCTGCTGTATACGGTGTTTAGTTTGACAAAGAGGAGGAGGCATAATAAAAAGTGATAATTGGCACCCTTTCAGTCTTGGCTGGCGTTATCGCAATCTGCAGTACTCGGAACTGCTATCGAAACACAGAACAAAGCGGAGGAGCTTTGCACCGGTCTTCACGGTCTGGCATGCGTAATCATGCGAACGTAATTAAACTTCGCAGTTCGATATCTCGGAGTACGGATGCGCTAGAAGAATTCTGCCAAATGAAACTACTTGTAACTTCTCAATACAAACATGCCTGCATGCTTACTGCAGCCACAAAAAAGTTAATTATTCAATTTTAGTTAATTAAGCCACCGACATCAATATTTAGCACCTCATTCTGTGTCCCTCTGAACGCATAACCTCACTGTAGAGGTGGTCTTCAAGTAATATAAACGCCTAATTAAAAAAAAAAAACCTGTTCGACTTAAGTTTGATCACCCTGTATAATATATTTGCTAAGGGCTGAATTTATTTGAGTTAAATGTTGCATATAAATTTTGTCGTCATAAGTTGGTGAGTTCTCCCGTGCTTCCTTGGCATTGTTCTTCTAATTAAAGCTTGTGAAGCGAGTCCCACTTGACCCTGTGCGGGGAGCCTATTTACAGTGGCACCAATCCGTCCCATTACTTAGCCGTAGCAACCACTAAAGACAAGATCATCACCTGCGCCTCAATCAAGACCACATCTACCTGGGCCGCGGAAGAATTTGCTGTGGCCCTCGCCATCACTCAAACACCCGCCACAATTTATAATACGGAATTGTCAAGCCGTCTGTCGCAGCTTTTTATCGGGTTACGTGGCCTCAACTACGTGGAACCTCCTGGCTCAACACGCCCCAAACAGGAAGATCGACATTGTGTGGACCCCGGGACACTCCTCACTAACGGGCAATAATTTTGCCCATAGACAAGCCTGCGAACTCTCCTCCCAGGCCTCTGAGGAACCACCAAGTCTCGTTCCCCTGCTCACATTTCAAGACATCACCCAACATTACCGCACATCAAGACAACATTTTCCCCCTCCTCACCCGCATCTTACTAAAACAGAAGAAGTAATACTCCGGAGGCCTCAAACAAACACCTTTCCTCACCCAACTTGGCTACATCGGATGTACCCCACACAATACTCTGCCACATGTAAATTCTGCCCTAACCCATGTAGCCTCATACACATGATCTTGGGGTGCGCACACAATCAGCCCTCCCTCCTTTACCCACTTCCCTTCCCCTTCCTGAGCTGTGGGGAACCTGACGACCAGCGCCAGCTTGGATGCACAGCAACTTCTGGTGTCCAGGGCTGAGACAGCAAGGTCGTCCCATGGTCTCCTGGACTGAGGAGCCACTCCCACATCACCTGGCTCACAATAAAGTTTTTCCTCCTCCTCCTCCTGGCAGTATTATTTAGGTTATGTGAAGTATAGAAAATGTGAGTGCACTCACATTTTCTATACTCACATTTTCTATACTTCAGCAGTACCGGCCCATGGGCTGGTACTGCTTAATATTAGTCAACTGTACTAGTCAACTGAATCAGTCAGAGCTGTACTAGTGCATCACGCTCGCCGATTTATCGCTATTTCAAAAAAGAATTTTACACGATGAATAGTATATTTCGTTAGCTAAGCTTCGTTACCGCGCTCTCCATCTGAAAGGCTTGGATACCTGCAGTTCGGAGCAAGCGAAGCGGCGATCATAAAGATTTTGGACCTTGATAATTTGGCAGCTTGCAGCTGAGATTGATTAGATCCCCAGTTAAATTTAGGCTGACCAGTATTTAATCAATTATGATCCAACTAGCTCAGATTCTGCCTATTCCAGCTTAGATACTTTTGTTTTTCTATAAAAATATGCAGTGTTGCTAGAAATTTTATTCATATCTGGCTACAAGGTTTAGAAGACTGCTGCTAACATGATTTGTTAAGTTTTCCGGCGTGTTGCGGGAGCGTAACAATTGCTAAGGGCAGCAGGTGAGCTCATCGAAACTGGTCACCCACCACTCAACAACAAACTTTATTGTTCGGAATTGCTTTGAGCACAAATATATGCAGTTTATTTGCGCAAATAAGAAACATGTTTTCGCTCGTCTTTCTGATGGCTTTGCTATCCCAGAAATTGCGAGAACCAAAGACAGTCATTTGTCATGGTTCAATGAAAGCCAACGACTGATTGCAAGTTGATGCACCACGCCGCCAGACTTGCCTTTTTGGGACGCCCCTTAGAAAGTGAGATCAAACAGGAAGGAGCGGGCGGGGGGGAGTGTAGGTGGTTCGCTTCGGTACAATACTTGTTTTGTTTGAGCTGGCCCTCGTGGCCCTCTTTAGAAGAAATTTTCCATGGTGCTGAATGTCGTGATAGCCACGCTGGACCAGCGGCCCAGCCGATGGTGCCGCGAGCTAGTCGTAATCAGGCATGCCAACGTCTCGGAACCTGCCTGCCACAACCTCTCTTCCTCGCGGCGGCTCCTCGCGACAGGTGCGCTTTCCTGGAACACGGCAGCACTCAAAAACTATATTTCTGGGCAGGAAGGGGGCGTAGTCTGGTCGTTCCTGGACTTAGTTGCTGTTAGCATATTGCTGTGGCAAGGAAAACCTCGGAGACCAGACAAGCCTGCGATATGGTCGTGGAGGAAGAACGGACCTTTTTGAAAGCACGTGCACGCATTGTACGTCCCGCGCACGCCCTTG
Source organism: Haemaphysalis longicornis (assembly GCA_013339765.2). Lineage (NCBI taxonomy): Eukaryota > Metazoa > Arthropoda > Arachnida > Ixodida > Ixodidae > Haemaphysalis > Haemaphysalis longicornis. The sequence continues at coordinate 16,812,466 of CM023451.1, forward strand.
TAATATCCCTTTGTTGCTGTTTGTGTCGCAGGGTGTGGGGGAGGCCATTGTATAGTCCCGCGCAGGGATGGTACTGCCCCTTTGTTCCTCTTGGGTGCAACAAAAGCCGCCCCCCCCCCCCCCCATCCCCCCTCGTTTTCACTGAGGAGAGGGCGCAGTCGAGGTTACACGGACGGGGGCAAAGGGGGATATGTCTATTTGAGAGGAGGGATGGTGAAAACGAGTGCAAATAGCGCGGTTATTTTCCGAGGGGGATTCTTAGACTGGCAAAGGGCGTTCGGGTTGTTTCGTGGTCCACCCACTGCAATGTCCGTGCACCGAAATGCCCGCACCGAAACGTCCTGCCACCGACATGTCCTACACCGAATGTCCGGATACAGGCTGGAGGGCCCCTTCTTGCTTGTTTTTCCAGTCATTTTCATCCCTTTAATTAGCGGGCACGACATACCAATGTTCGCCAGCTCAAGCAGCGGCTGTGTTGATTTACTCGCGTCATATCGTTCACGTTCTTTTTTTGTGCGGATTCCGTGACCCCCGAGGGGTCACTGGGACTCGTTGCGGCTGCACCGACGATGCAGACGAGATCGAACTCTCCTGCTCATTGTATCATTATTGCTTGTGCCATCACTCATTTATTACAACCTTATATTGCAAGGCGATAACTACTAAATGGCAACCCGCCAGCTATCGGCTCAAGCCGGCCGGCCTTTCTGGTGAACGTCTTTGTCTACACTCCCATTTTCCCACCCTATCAGGTTTTTCCCCTCCAAAAGATGACGACCGTCAGTGGCCCGCGGGGCACCCGGAACTCCTTCCTTGGAATTTGGTTTCGTCGACCTTTCCCCCGCGAGCCAAGGCACGCACGTGAAGTTGGCGAGTCTAAAGTGTCCTATACAATAGCGTCTCAATTATTTCTCTCGGGCTCTTCGGCCGCCAACTGCCCTCCCCTCCCCCCATCTCATCTGCGGCATTCCTGGCATAAAAGCCTAGGGAGACTTTCGCAGGTACAGTCGAGTCCACTTACAACGACACCGTTTATAACAATATATCGGATATAGCAATGAACAGCTATGGCCCCGTCAAGTTTCGTATTCTTTCTATGGTAAAAAAAAACGCTTATTGCAATGCTACGGTGCCACGATATCGGATATAACGATTGAATTCGGTTATATTGTGCACCAAGAATGCAGCAGTGATGACTCTGATGACGCGGTTGCGCAGCCTACTCAGGTAGTGTCTTCGTAGGAGGCCCAATGCGTGACACAGACCCCCGAGGACTTTGTTTCCGCCTAGGACATTTACCTCAGCCAGGTGAAGCAACCTATATGTTCTTGGAAAGCATTTTCGCTAGTTTACACGCGGCAAACAAAGTGACCGACTGTCGCTTCTCCTCAAATTAGTAGTAGTACTACCTTGCTGGCATGCGAATAAAATGTTTTTAACTCTGTTCCGTCTTTATATTTACTTGGATATTATTATAAGTGGACTGGACTGTACTACGAAATCATACGTGCAGAAGAAGGCAAAACAAGCTGACACATTACATCTTTATAACAGCGTGACTGCAGGAAGTTGGGCCAATAAAATTTTGAACGCCCAAGAATAGAAAGAACAAACTTGCAAAAATTACTTAACCATATGAAAAGTGTGCATCTTATAGATATTTTAAATGTAAAAGAGACTTCAACTGAAACAAGGCGTACATTTTTGCCATGTTAAAAAAAGTGCATGCAACTATCCCGCAGAAGCCCAAAGAGCTAAGCCCTTCCTAGTTATAAATATGTTTGGAAAGAAATAAATGAGCGGAATGGATACCTACAGTGTACAGCAAAATAACAACACAAGATTGCTGTCGAAATACCAACTTTAAATACAGTAAGCGTGAATATAATACAACCTCGCTTATCTTTGTCCATCCGCGCAAAAGACGCTTCTCTAGATGTGTACGATTTAATTCAACAAAACGTCTTGAGAGAACCCTCCTTCTACAATACGCCGTTCGCTAAGAAAGGCATTATTTGTTGGCGGTTTATTTCAGCGTGTTAACTGATTATAGGCTTACTTGTTTAAAGCCACCGCTATGGTTTTACGCCCACGGTGGAAGGGTTTCGCATTGAATATCAGCTGTGCAAGAATAATTTGCGTTGAATTGAATAACTACATTGCTTGCCGCAGTGTCTGCGTAATACTGTTTAGTTTGCAACCTGCTACACTGAATGTGATTTATGGTAGGTTGGAGCCAATGATCTGTTTCTGTTTTATTCTGAATCGCTGTCCTGTATGTTAAGCCAATCATCGGTCACTACTTCATCGTACTAGGTTATGTGTATTTGCTCGATATTTTCTTAAGGGCGAAGCCTCTTAGGGGCTCGGGCTTTCTGCGACTCCTGTCATTGTCGTGATTGTAGTCACGGTGCTAAAACACCGGAACACTCGTTTCCAACGACTCGCGCTATAAAGTGACATCACCATGGGAAAAAACGTGTACTAAAAGGACCCACCGGGACACTCGTTTTCCAACGCCTCGCTCTAGAACGCTTCCTGATTAAAAAAAACGAGACTTTTTCAGCAAAGCTGTATATCTCTAGGCTCTACTCCACAAAGGATTCATCTCCGTGGCCAAAAATGCCAAGCATGCTTTGCCCCTCCACGGGTTTCACGTGAGCGGATGTGGTACGGGATTTTTTCATCTTTCGCAAACACTGTTCGCTATTATCTTCAAACTTTGTGTGTTGGTTGCTATAACTTCTTATCTTGGTATCTAGCGAATCTGAATTTTTCAATTTTTTACAAGGTACACATTCCAGGGAACATCGTATTGTTTATATTGTAAATATTTCGACACTGTAGGTTTATGCAGTGTAAGGCATGCCATGTATTGAATCCTTGGTACCAGTAAAGCTATGTTTAAAGCTTTTTTGCCCAAATACCCATCTAGGTCTTTTAGATAATATGTAGGTAGCAGGGTTACCTGGTTTATTCAGAGGGAGGGTTGGAAGCCAGTAAAACCCGGCTGCTCCATTTCGCTGAACGAAGGGCCATAGGCCCAATTAAAGAAATCCCAAGTACACGAAAACGTCTACAAGGTTCCCCAGGTTTAGTTGGTCCTTCTGGGTTCGTATTCACGAATTCGCGGTGAAAGGCTTAAACTATCCGTCATTAGTTGGAAGGGATACTTGTTGAGTTAAAGAATGCATTGAAAGCACGGACAACCTTACTTTGACGTTCAGCGTCAGGCCATATACCTAATAGTTTTTGGACCCACCATAATATGGTTAACTACTGCTACTGTTTGTGCCACAGTTCACATTTTAGCCTGGAATATATTGCGCCGTCTAAAATAACACGCTGGAATCATCTTCCTTGTGGTCTCCGCATGCGCGGGATGGTGAATTTTCACAGTCATTTTAACAGCAGAACTGGTTAGGCCCAGCTTTGTCCGTCAGTCTCACCAAAAAGCCTCCACGACTGAGAAATAACCGTAGTTCGGGAGGGCATGAAACCACAAACCAGAAACGCCATGAAACCGGAAACCTAACACTGTGCCGCCCCAAAGGCCTGAGGGTGGCACGGTTTGTAGCGGCGGCAGTGAACAACACAATAACAATCATTGGAAAGAAAAAAATCTTGGGCCATCTCCACTAACGTGAAACCTGAGGTGGGGCAACGCATGCTGTGTATAAGTGTATTCTTCGCGACTTGGCGTTTTTGCCCACGGAGAGGAAACCACTGGGGGCAGAGGTATACAGCTTTGCTGTAAAAGTCTCTCGTCTTTGAAGCACGAAGCTCACTTGCGTGGGGCGTAAACTAGTGTGCCGGTGTTTTTTTAGTAATCATTACGAAGCGCTCCAGCGCGATGGGGAAACGTGTGTCCCGGTTTTTTTATTACGCGTTACGTTCTAGCTCGAGGCGTAAACGACTTTTCCTGTGTTTTAGCACCGTGACTACGTAAAACGACGATTACGACGACGAAGTCGACGTCGAAGACGATGACAGGAGACGCCAACATCTCCACCCCCTAAGGGGCTCTGCCCCCGCGGTCGGCATCGAACCTTGGATCCTCGCGTTATGGATACTGATTGAGCATCGCATTCCGGGCGCACCGCATTTCCTTTGGGTTCGTAGCGCGGGCGTTGACTCTAGACTCGGCCGCCAGTTCTAGCGTGGGCGGCCCACTTTGGGAAAGATGTGGAAGCCTGCAGACGAAACAATCCGGGCCTGCCAGTCTTGGAGACCTTTCAGCGGCAAGTTCGGAAATAAATGTGAGATTCAATAGCCTGGTCTCCGACGAAGGGAGCGGACCGCCAGCTCTGCTTTATTCCTTGCAGTGCAAGCTGCGCCATTTTTAAAATAAGAAAAAATTTGTAGGCAACGCCGAGTCGCATAAGGTGGAAGAGAGCTTCCACATATTGTGGCACCTCTTCATTCAATCGGAACTGCAAGGCTGGAAAATATTTGAATAGAATCGAAATAACTGTGATACGCAGAGACTTTCAAAAAGTTTTGTGGGGGGGTCTCAAGGCAATACCTTGTTATTATTATTATTTTTATTATTTTATACTCTGTTATTACTCCAAAAAATTGACGGGCTACTTAAAAAACGATTAGTGTAAGAGACCGTTTCTATAAACCTTGATGTTGCAAAGGAAACAAAAGCCATTTAGAGTTTCATATAGCCCAACCTTTCGTCTTTCCTTTTTGAATTTTTTTGTTCTACACAAGTTCGTTTTCTCTCGGTGTCTGAATAGTTTTACCAAATGACGGCCCTGGTTTTTGCCGCTTTCATTTCAAACATCCTACATAGTGTAAAAATTAAATCTGGAACATATTATTCGAGAAATAGTAGCGGAACGTGAAGAGAAAGTCCTACAGAACATCTTGCACCGTCTATAATGTTTGTATACGCTTTAAAATCTAACCAATTGCCCAGTTAGGCATTCCATAAAATCGTGCCCTTCTGTCGCTGTGCTGTTTTGACGCTGTGCTGTTTTGTCAATGTGCTCTTCCGTCGCGTGCGCTTTTGACGCCGTGCTGTTTTGTCGCGTGCTGTTTTGTTGCGTGCCCTTTTGACGCCGTGCTGTTATGTCGGTGCTCTTCTGTCGCGTGCCCTTTCGTCATGTGCTGTTCTGACGGCGCCCCCGGGCAGCGGGGTAGGAGCGTGAGCGTGCAATAAAGAAAGACAACAACCTAAAGGTGTTCGATCAGGTACCGCGGGTGTCGGTCTCGTAACAAGGACATGTCCTCACCATTCAGTGGGTACCAGGCCATTGCGGGCTATCTGGTAACGATTGGGCTGACGAGGAAGCAAATAAGGTTACTGAAATGCAGATGTTGTACGTCTGCGCTTTGCAAGGGCTGACACGACCGCCCTTCTGTCTACTATTCTCCTCCACGCCTCGGCGAGTCACTGGTCCCACCCTGACAATCGCCATAGAAGACTACACCGCCTGGACCCCGACTGCAAGTTTCGGTTACCTCCTGGTATTCAGCGAAACCACGCCACGCTGTTTCACCGACTACGGCTTGCCGTAGCCTTTACCCGTCGCTACAAGCACCTCATTGGCGTTACGAGTGACCACGGCTGTGAAACATTCCGTGTACTAGAGACTATTTCGCATGTTCTCTACCTCTGTCCACGCTATGCGCATCCTCGGGAACAATTAGCGAGATCATTGGCCTGTTTGGACTGCCGTGTGGTGTCGGAGGAAGTACTGCTAGGATCTTGGCCACCCGCGCACCGTTCCCGCAAGGCATTTAAAGCTGTGCTGACATTTATGCGCAGCAGCGGCCTCTCAGCGATATTATAGTTGAGGCCCGTCCGGCTGAAACTTTAACACAAGCACAGTAGAAGTATAGGCATCTTCTGTACATAGCCATTTATTCATTTCTCCGCCTTCTTCATCTCTCTCGTCCTCTATCCACGCTCCTTCCTCTCCTTTCCCTTCCCACACACAAAATAGCTGGCCAGATATGCTGCCATCAGGCCGACCTTTCTGTGTTTTTTTTTTCATTTCAATAAAATTCTCCTCTCTTCGCGGTCTCTACATTTCTCTACATTTCTCTGTCTCTACATGGGGGTTCACACTACGTTCCCATTCGTGCTCCGATAAATAAAACAAAGAGAATCTACACAGAACCACCATGATGCTTCGCATCCTCCTCATTGTTCCCCAAGGGAAGATGGTGTAATTTTTTTATTTTTTCGCGACTATGGTGTTTGTGTTTGTTTTCGTGTTTGTGTTTTGAACAAGCTTATTTCATATTGTTGCAACTGTTAAGCCCGGTTTCTCGTTGTAAATTTGATGTGCATAATAAAAAAAGTCAGCAAAGAGACCTGATGTCTTGTGTTGCTCAATTTATTTTGGCAAGTCACGTAATTTCTTCGCAAAGTTGATGCAGTTCATTGTGCCTCGCGGTGCGATTTCTGTTTTATACATGTATCAGATCGGGCTATCGCGCATGTGCGCCGATAGCAGTTTTCACTTTGTTGCCAATCTCTCCCTTCCCTTCGCTGCCCACTGTGGGCATCATCCTCTATTCTTAATCCTTGCCATTAACATTAAGGAACAGAATAGAACAATAGAATAACGCGCCGTCATTATTCTCACTGCTCTCGCGCAGCACCGAAGTGCCCTGCCGAGAGATCCTACCCATAACGGGTTCGAGAGCGAGCCACGACTCTCACCGCGAGTGTACATTGTCAGTCACTTCACATGGAAGCGATACATTTCAAAGTACAGGGGTTGATTACGCGGACAATCAAGATACGAACACTACACTGCACTACGCACCTAGCCCCTGGGGCATACACCCGTTAGCGTGTGCCGAGCCCGTAGTCGGGCAGCAGCTGGCGTCCGCCGGCGTTGGCCGGCCGCAACGCTCGCTGACGTAGGGGAAGGGGGCTCTCTGTGGCCGCTACACATTTCAAGCCACTGGACTCGACCGGGTGGCATCGGCGCTCATCCGCTGACCTCAGACGGCGCAAGCCGTCACATCGCGGACGCGTTAGCAACCCACCAATGAGTGGAATATACCCGCGGAGACTCGCCGGACATCTTAGATAAACGCACTGACGCAAATCAAGGCATGCGCAAATCGACACGGTGGGTGCCGTGACCCACGTAACTGGGAAACAACGGCCAATACAAGAAACGGCGATTTGTGGCCGAAGGGCATTTACGTACACTGCGATCGCTGTGCGTCCCAAGGGCGGTCTTCCCGGGGAGTCTCCTGCGCGCATCCTCCGTCACCTCGTAGAGAGAGGAGGGAAGTGCTCGAGGATCGCCCTCTCCCAACCAAGGAGAAGGACGTCGCTAGCGCCTCCTCGCCCCGATTTTTAAGGGGATTGGCCCCCACACCACTCAGCTATATAACCGACTGAATAAACGACCGTTGGGTCATTCCTTCCTTGCTCAGCTACTGGTCGCCTCGCCTGGTACTACGAACTCGATACAATACATACCATTGTACAGGAAATATATAACGATCTTACATTAACTAAATAATAATGCACACTCGTTAAATATTTTCCGGTATGATGGCATGTATAAAGCAAAAATCGGACGGTGAACCAACTTATAAAATAGGCATTGGCCATAAGGGCCGGCCATAAAGCCAAATGAATGCGTGAAGATAGCGTTAGGTCCACCCATAGGCCTTATCATGGCAACATGCTTTGCCAAGCGCTGTCCAAAACTGGCCTTCCATAGCTTGCGAATTGTTGGCTTGTCACCTTTCAAAAGCACCAGCCAATAATGGCGGCCGAGTCATTGCCAAGCTGGGACACATTGGCCACTGATGATTTACCATGCTTGGGCTTGGCAATTTCGGCTGATTTGGCACGTGCACCGTCAACGGCCTGGCGTACACGTATACGGACGAAACTTAGAAATTGCTCATATTATGGCGAGGCATTCGAATAGCTTCTCTATTGTTTTCATAGGCCGTGGCTGGCGTAAACAATTACTTTTTCGCAGCCTTTTTTCATTTGGACGAGGACCACACGCAAGCCTACGCCACTGGCGTCGGTGTGCATTTCAGTCTACGCTTCAGAGTTGCCACATAGCGCCGATAAAACAAGCAAATAGTCATCCCAAAAGAAGCCCAAAAAAGCGGCACCGCTCTTGCGAATAAGCACACCATAAGCGGAAGTTCAAGAAATATTCTCATTCTTGAAAATTGATTTGTCGTACGAAGAAATACTGCGAATACAAATGAAGGTGAACAAACAGTATAATGAAAATTTCATTGAAAATGATTGAACGGTATTTTTTCTGGCATAAGACACAGTCATTGTCACTGGCATCTGACAGGTCGGGAAAATTCATGGCATCCAGTTTTGTGGAACCGTACATGTTCTTTGCATTGAAGAGTTGCATCATCTTAATTGCTGTTGGCTCGGGAGCAGACCCCTCGAAGCCTAAGGCCATAGGCAACGTGCAGGATGGCGCTCAGCACTGCATTTCTCGCCATATTTAGCAGGCGCGATCTCATCGAGTTCATGTGTGAGAATACACCCTCGACATCGGCGTTTCTTCGGGGTATAGCCAACAACGACAGGGCGAACTCGGCTAATTCCTTGAAACCGCTTTCACCGCTCGCATCCGTGAAATGCAGGACTTCTATTCAACAACGAGCGATGTCACTTTTGGTCACATTTTTTTCCCAGGAATGAAGCACAGCTGCCTATACTGTGTGTTTAGAAGACCTATATCTCCCCTGGATAATTTGACGAGGGATACATCCTGAAGCGGCGGTTTTGCTTGACTCACTACGCATTCAGGCGAAAACGATTTTATGAAATTCCAAAGCTGAATGTTATGAACCTAAGCTGCACTTGCCTTGCAGCATCAAATATGAAATTCCGGCATCTGAGCTTAACGTCTCTTTCCTGCTCAGCGCTTGTTTGTATGTTTCGACTTCAATATTGAAAAGCACCCCGAATCCCCAGCAGTAAGTACTCAGCAAATCACGTTACGTCGTGCAGATATCCCGGAGACCTCAGCAATCGACATTGCAGATGTCCAGGAGACGTACCGTTGGGATCAAAGTTACATATATTAAGCGTTGCTACAACTGCAAAAAAACCCGTCTAAATCACACAAAGGATAACGTACATAGACGTCTCATAGTACTTTTATACGCTGTTTATGGGACGTTATTTTAGTAGTACGTCTTATGGATATTGTCGTGGTACGCATGCAAGACGTATATAGATGTCTGTTCTACATTGGTTTTCTGTCTTTGGCAGAAGCATTAGTTTTTTATATTCATGACTTGTGTTCGTTAGTATGATATTGTTGAGATGAACCTGTATGCCTGAAATTTACATTCTTTATACATTACTTGGAAGTTTGGCCAGCCCACTTTCCAAGGTTGCCTACGTGTTGTGGGCATTTATACCTCAAATACATGTCGTACAAGCTATTCAGCACTGTTTGCTGTTACTTGTCACCTGGTTTCTAGATTGATGGGTTTCCACATTTGAAGTGCTGCATACTTAGTGAAGTCTCATATGTGAAGTGCCAAGCTGACCACACACTCTCGCAGAAGCACACGAAACACAGCTCTAAACAAGAAATGTAACATCGAAAACAAGAGGTAGTAAGTAATAGCAAACCAGTCCTGATCAGCACAAGTGCCCTGGACACTACGGCAACCACAGTAGCGTCATCGAACTGTACCATACAGCACGGCTGTACAGGCCTTCTGCAAATAAACTATCACAGAAACAATTCAAAAATTAACAAAAATAAAATGACAAGTCTCCCATCCTATCTGTAAGTACCTGCAGCTGGGTAGTAAGAATGCTTTTAAAGTACACATAAAAAACAAAAGAGTTCAGGTAAAACAGTTTATATTGACTTCCAAATTATGTAATAAGCTTTCGCAACACGAGCACTTTAATTTTCATTCCTATCTGCCCTGGCCCACAGGGTACACATTGTACAATTACAAGAATAGTACAGATATTTATGACTATAAATAAGTCACACACAGCAGAAAGGTTGACAAAAAATAGGAAGAAAAACAAACATGTAAAGCCAGGGTACAAGCCCAAGATAGTTATGCAACTTAAAATATCGCACATTAAAATAATTGGGTGAAAAACAACGCAAGAAAAGTGTGAAAACAAAGAAATGATTGAATGGTGGATTTAAAAATACACCAAATTTACGGAACTAAATAGTCCACATGTAGTGCAAAGTTTGTGGTACAATAAAACAAAAGCATCTATGAAACACAGAAGTGGTGTTGAGTGGCGGTTGTGAGTGCCATACAAATTTAAGCTACTTTAAACAAACCAACATCTAGGGAAATGGTTATGATATATAGAAAAGGTGTGTATAAAGAAATGGCTACGGCGATTGCAAGAGTAGTATAAATTTACGTGATGAAATAATTCACACTTAGTGAAATGGCAGGACAACAATAAAACAACAAAAAAACTTTAGAAACAACTTATTGAATTCTGGTTAGGAAAACAAAAGGTTGCACTATTTCAATACTTCACGCAAAGTGATATGATTTGGGAACAAACAAAAAACGGGGAACACGGAAATAATTGAATATTAGTTACAAGAAGACAGATTTACTTGACTACGTGATTCACACCAAGTGATACGCTCAAGAACAATCACACAAAATAAAAACGCATGGAAGCACGGAAATGATTATATAATGGTTCAATGGTGCATGCCTTCATCATCAGTTATGGTAGGGATTCTTGAACAGTTTGCGTTCTTCGTTGTGGTGCCAGAAACTGCCAAAATAGTTCCAGAACGGATTGGTTGGAAAGTGAGTAAAAATATCATGGTGCAAAGGCTGAAGGAATTTAATACCGCTTCTAGCAATAAAAACTAAGTAGCCGCAGATTGTCGACAAAGCTGATATTTGCGCAGGATGTGATTGACAATAAAAATCTGGGCCCTATACTTTGTCTGGTGAAAGAATTTGATGTCTAACAACTCGAAGATATCTAGTTACACACAATGCAGGATGCCACTCGCAGGTGGAAAAAAGCGTGTTCCCTGTTTCCCGAACCAGGAGAAGTCCTGCGCCAAGTTGACCGTCAACAGTTTCTTGAGCAGGCGCCTTTTGCAGACTGTTGCAGTAGCACCTCCCTTGCAAGCCAGTTCATCAATCTAGGCATGGGTACAGGAAAATCTGTGTTGTAAATACAGATTTTTAAGACTGGTATAATACAGTATGGCCGCTTACATTGTCCCTGAAAAAGACAGTGTATGACAGCTGCATCCTACCGGTACTCTCCTACGAGGCAGAAACTTCCAGGCTAACTAAAAGGGTCTAAGTTAAATTAAGGACGACCTAGCAGGCAATAGAACGCTAGAAGATGGGTGTAACATTAAGGGACAGGAAGACAGCGGAGTGGATTTAATTTAATGCCAGCACTAGCACTACTAAGGCAACCTTAACACTACCTATGACAGCTAATGTGAGGTACCACTATATATAAGAACCATAATTCGTGATTGGGGACTCTGAGGATATTTTAGCCCAGCTACAGGTCCCATCTGAACTTGCAAAATATTTTTCTGTGTATATCCTAATCGCTTCGTGGATTGAAGTGACAATATATACACGGATGAAGCCATGTCCACAACCTGTGGCAAAAAGAAACATGCACAAACCCGGACAGCGTCACTGCCATGGACGTATACTTCCTGCAGCAGAATGGTGAGGTTGGCTAATTGGTATATATGCATAACTAAACCATTTAAAAGCAGATCACTGAAAAACTTGTCATGTTGTCCTGTTCGCTTGTCCTCCTAGGGCTACATTTTTAGTTGAAGTATACGTTGTACAGCAGGAAGCATCAAAGCAGTGCAAGCCATTTTTACAGCACAATCACATTCACACATAGTCTAAGTTGCACCAGTCAGCAGCCTGCAACAAGGAGGTTATTAGTAAACGCCAGGCCAGACACCAGAATCATCCTCTGCCTTAAACCTGCGAAATCCCAAATGCTGTGTTGCTCTGAACACCAAGGTGTGTTACACACTAACTTCATTAGGCTGAAAATTCCATGAGTGACAGAAATGTAACTGCCATTTTTGAATATTTTTACTATGTTCTAAAAGATTAGTTTACGTTTGCGATGCTGCAGTAAGAGTACGAAGCACAACCAGGGCTGCTCATACGACTGGGCCAGTTACGACATGCGTGTAGTTCTGACGTTACAACCCAGCAAACCAGTAACATCTCTGCGACGTTCCAAAAAAATCCGAACGTCTATGTCCCAGCAGTATCTCTATTAGACATCCGTACAAAGTTCAATATTTTAATGAAAATTTTTGGATGTTGAGATAACGTTGCTGGTATCTTAATGTCGGACGTTTTTTTAACTTTGCTAAAGACGTACTCTCGAGGTTGCTGCTGCTTCATTTGGGGACGGTATTTTGACATAATTTGCTGACGTTGTTCAGATGTTACTGGTATGTCCGTTTGTTACTTCGAACATGTCTATCGCCGTTACATTTATTTTAGCTATATCTGCTATACTTTATTTTCAAACTCTCCGCAGGCGTACTCTATTGATGTTACCGAGCGGTTTTGTATGGGTTTTGTAAGGGTTTTGTACCGAGGGGTTTTGGTCAAGTATTATAATCCACCACCATTCCTTTGAACCTTTGACCTTCAAAACAGAGCCCAATCCGAACATTCATGGAAACAGGCAGGGACTTAGTGCAGAATTCGTTTAGAAGAGACGTGCCAACGAAGCTTGTAAGGTTTTTTTGCGGGGGGGGGGGGGGGGGGGGGTGGGGCGGGCGGATAGGCGGGTCAATGCCGTCAAATTTGAACCAAACTAAGATAGGATTAATGAACGCAAACTGCAATTAGCCCCAACTTACTGCTACTCTCATTTAACCTTGATGTTACGTACCGACGCAGACTTCATGAAGTGCGAAGTGTGCAGCACAGACAAATTTCGCGGGCTCCCTTGATACTGAGGTTACGTCAAACGTCACTTGTAGGTTAAACGGAAAGGTACTCTGCCTTTTTATGCCTTGAAAAAAATTTTGATGACGCACTCATTGCAAAAAAGTTAAAAAAATCAGGAAGTTTTTCCAAGATTAGAGCCATAGACTTTCAAAACACAACACCAGCAACTAAGCTACAATCCACTCGACCACGCCGGAAAACAATGCGTGGACCCAAGGATTTGGTACCCTAACAGAGGCTGCCAGCGAATATTGTCGGGTGATTAGTTTTGGTCGTATTTGACAAATTTTGGTAGTGCTAACTCTTGTTTCTTCCGCACCGATCTTGGAGGCGAGGTCAATTATGGTTAATACTGCAAGTTATGTAAACAAAGCTCCTTTATTTAAGCCAAGAAAAGCTATCGCGCTTCATCCTTCCCCTTTTGCAAGCTACGGTAGCCGCGAATGAAATTGAATGCACCGCTAGATTTGTGGCGTTGATAAACTTTGTTTGTTACGCACCGATCTTGCAGACAAGCCCATCATGCTAACACTACGAGCGATGTAGCCAGAGCTCCCGTATTTAACTCGCAAAAAGCTCTCCCAAACCCCGATCTCCCCGATGAAAGCCAAGCTAGCCACGGAGGAATGCGTACTTTCGAACAGAAATAGCTCGTAATTTGTCTGAAGGCACCAAACTACCGCACGTGAAAAAATGATTATGTTCTGCGAACGTAATGACCCCCACCAGGAGATGGCCATGAAATCCCGACGATGTCGCCTGCTTTCGGGTGCTTTCTGGCGCTGCGTCGACGCTGATATCTGGCGAGCAGCATACACATCGGCGTAGCTGCATAGGAGCAGTGGGAGAGTGAACTTGCCATCTCCGACGTACACAACCAGCTTTGGCTCGCTGAAAGGGCGTAGACGGCAGGCTGCTCCAACGGTGTCCTGGAATCAGGACCCCGCCCACTTCGAAGCTCGATCTACCTGTTCAATAAAGTTTGCTCATCTATCCCCCCCTCCCGCGTCAGCTCACGTCGCCGTGCATTTTGCTGACGCCGTCAACGCGGGGCGATGTCGACGCGCCCGAAAGCGCGGAAAATACGCTGCAAGTGCTTGCGGCCTCACAAGAAACCGTAAAATTACGGCGCCCACAACCAGACGGCAGCTGTATTTCGACCGCAGACCCTGAAATTGCCTTAAATACCGTAATCTAGATTGTCGGTACAATTACTGTTTTCTTTGAAAAATGCCCACGCTCAAGCTCTTCGTGTATATAATTGGCAAATAATATCTGTATTTACCAATAACTTGGGCATCTATTTCGCAACGCGTTTTATCAAGGTGGGTGTCTTTCAGGAACTAGTTTTTCCATCGGAGGAACACGAGACAGGAAGTCGCTGCGCGGCGAGCCCAATCGCCCGACATTTGTACATTACTTTACTCCGTATCGATAAGCGTGCTACATGCCGGTACGGCACGGGTGTGCACGCCTTCAACTTTCGTTATTTCGGTGATTTAACTACCATGGATTTATCTCCCGGACGAAGATATACCGCCATGTAGTGGAGGTAAGTGAGTACTAGTGAACCTTGTTTTCTTGTTCATATGTATTTAACGTAGTAGAGTTGCCCTCGATCTTCGGTACGCGTAAGCGGTTAGCCCTAACAGTTTGAGGGACTCGCTTTGTGCGTTGCAGAGATTTGTCGGTAGACCTTTTTTTCTAAACAGAATCAATTCTTGCGCAATCTTAAGCCCCGTGTTCGGTGAAGTGTTTGTGTTCTGCCCTGTTTTGCTAGGCGAATGTTTTGATATGCAATGAAATAAGGGAAGCTGGAGAGTGCGAATATAAGTGCGTATACGAATATAAGCGCGTGTGAGAATATAACCGTGTATAGGGTACACGCACAATGTGTACTTTTAGCGTGATATTGGTTTTTGTTTCGTGTCTGCAGATGCCGTTTTTTTTTTCGTCATAATAGTTTTCCCGTTCCCCGTTCCCGTGATTTTTTGCACTTAATAGGCTGATAAGCGACTCCAATAACGACAAACAAACTGCGTAAGACAAGGCAGACGATATCATGCACTCATAGCAAACCCCTTTCAAAACGCGCGCGCACTGGCGTCACGGGTCCGGCGCTTTGGCGGAGTGATACACTACATGAGGTGGTGCCGTTCTTGAGTTGTAACCGAGTATAACATTTTCGAAAAGCAAACAATATCTAGCCTGCTGGAGTCTGTCAAAATATACAGTTTTACTAAGGAAGCAACATTAAACCTCCGGAAATGCCCCCTCACGGAAACAAAACTGGCCGCTGAACGGCTGGCGGTGTTCAAGGGAGATTTGAAGTGTTCTGCTTGTCTGAACTTTTCTCCACCTTGCCACTTCTGTGGAGAGCCTGGGACTCTCAGACACATAGCGGGTGGCTATGAGAAGTCTACCCCAGACCCCTCTATTATCAACATTTCCAAGGAGCTTTGACAGAGCCTTGGCCAGCTCCGGCCTCGAAGATCACTTGCGCCTAATCGAAAGGGCCGCTCACGCGGCCCGAGCTCAAGGAAACCTGGAAGTAGGACGCCTCTCTACAGCATTTTGTTGATTTATTTATAGTTTATTCTGTCTCTTCTATGATATCAGATGACTTGGTGTTATCCTTCAACTCAAAGCTGAAGCTGTTCTTGCAGAAAGAGGGTGTGGGTAAAGTAGAAGCACGAGTGGCGTGCTAGTTTCGAGGAACAGTAGCGGGCGACGGAGCTTGAAGTTGGGTAACTCCGTACTAGCGCAAAATACGGATTTTGCAACATAAAAACGAAACTGAAAATGCTGTAAACAGGCTGAAAATGCCAGGTTTCCTTGTTAGACACGCGAGAGACCTTCAGAATGAAGCTGTGCCAGAAAAAAGCTACCCTTTTTCCAAACCAAAGATCACTAGTGAGTAGTTGGCGTCATGTTTAGGTAAATATGACCTCTATACGCGGGCGGGAATGCAAAGATAACAACATATTTTGGCATTGTACTTGCTAGGAGCCATATCATTTCATTTCATTTATTTCGTCCTTAAAGGCCAGAGGGCATTACATAGGGGGGGGGGCAACAAATACGCTGTGAGGGTAAAAATAAATTTAATAAAAAAAGAACGGTAACGAAGAATAACCATTAGTGGCATGCTTTTTTGTCAAGTGCAGCATCCACGCCCCCTATCATGAAAACAAACGCACCTAAGCTGACAGAAAAAGCCTTCGAAAATCTCAATTTTGCCGGCGGGAAAGAGTTAAAACTGATTTTAAATGTGCAGTTGCTGGAATAACCACTCGAATGCATTAGGTGTACGAGAACCAACTACAACATGTCGAAATTGGCAATATAAAGCATCCATCATGGGTGAATAAATTGAATAGGTATGGTAACGAAAGAGTTAAGAACACGAGCACTAATGAACTTGCCACCCAAGTATGTGCCAAACACTAAAACAATGCTAAGCCTGCTGAAAATTCACCTCAGCTCTGGAGAAATTGCAGCGTTGTAGCTGCTGGCTCTGCATACTCAAAGTAGAGAACGTAGTATAGCAGGAGCAGCAGGCAATTTGCCTCTCTGAAAGTGGTGGGCTCCGGAAACAGAGCCACTTGTTCACAAAAAACATAGCAGTGGCGCTGGTAGTTGCTGCCTGCAAGCAATAAAAATATTTGCGATAAATAGAGACAGACCTGCTCTTTCATTTCGTGTTGTTCTGTGGGGCTGTGTACGGGCATCAATGGCGAAAACTTTTGCCAACATGCCCTTTCCATTGCTAACAGAATAAAAAACAAGCAAAGAACAAAATGAACACGAAACAGCCGCGCATGTGCTGCTCAAGATTAAACATGCCTTCATCTAGGTAAACCATAAACATTGGACAGAAAAAGTTTTCAGGGGACCCCACAAACACTGGCAGACAGTCGTTATCATGTGTACACCACCATTTGGCAAGGTGCAGGCCATGTTGCAAAAAGAAGGAAGGAGGGACGGAGGTTACACAACAAGACTCTCGGCAGTTTTTGAGAAGTGTGGTGGCCACAGCTGTTATCTGCTATGCCAATAACTTTCAAGGGTGTTTGCAAGCCAGCTTTAAGGGCAGCTAACTAAGGTTGCTTAATCTGTATATAGTGCTTATTACTAAATGGCATTATCCTCAGCAGCTTCGCAAGCCATACACTTCTGCAGGGCAGGATGACTCAAATTTAGACAGCGTTATATCAGTTAACTGTACTATCATCAATGGGATTCAGCGGTGTTGTAAAGAGCTCAGGATGCGGTTCTGTTCTGCCAACAAATAAATAGCTGTAGTCGCATTAGCGTAATTTGAGGCTCGTTGGAATTTTCAAGGATCAGGTACCGATTGTGCCTCTTCTATCAGAGCCTGTTGCTACTGATTGGGAAACTTGGCTAAAGGTGAAAATCTACTACAACAAAAACTGTGGCATTAACAGCTTTGCAGTCAACAAAAGCATCGAAGCCCAAACTATTCTACACTGCACTACATTTAACATGGCGTGGCACATTCGCGTCCCTATTTGACATTATTAGAAGAAAGCCTCTATCTACAGCTACAAACTTATGCACCACTCTGACTCAGATCGCTGAGCTAATTTTAAAGGTCCTGGAGGGTTTTGCCGCCTGCCATCCCTGGAGGAGCGATTGCTTATGGAGTCATTCTGAAGCTTAAATCTGTCCCGGTTGTAAAATTTCTCTAAACGCAAATATTAAGACATTCCTGATGGAATTAGATCATGAAGCGTTCCCAAGTATCAGCATGCTCAGTAAACTTCAGGAAACGATGAGCGTTCGTTCAGGAACAGATGAGCATTCGTTTTTCGCACACACATGCTACCTGACATAAGGTGCAACTTCAAGGCGCAGGAGATTTAGAAGGGGCTGTTTCGTGAGGGCTGTTGAGCCTTTCTTCTAGTATCGAATCACCTTCCATTTTATGTAAGTATGTTGAAATATTGCCACTTGTGTGGTTCATCTTAACTAGAAATTAAAGTTACTTCTACAGAACAAGCTTTGTCCACTGGGGAGAGAGACCAAACAGATCTGGGAGCCGTTTTTAGAGCAACAACATTTCAATTTTGGAAATCAAAGTCGCAGCAACTCTGGGAGAAGTACCTTTGTGCGTCAGTTTAAAATATTCATAACAGTGAGGAAACCATTAGAGCAAGTAGTTCTCAACCATGGTTGTGTCGAGGACCACTTTGGGGTTTGCAAAGGTGATGGAGGACTCCACGAGAGTGGTGCAGACAGAAATATTTTTCAGGGGGGAAGGGGGGGTATGCCACGGGTAACAGAAAACTAAAAAGAAAGAGAGCGTGCCCCAAACATTGTCACAGTAATTTTTATTTTTGTCCTGGTCATTTTCATTTTTGTTTTAGTAAGAATATATTGATTCGGCGTGTAAATACGCATAGAAAAAGACTGAAAGGGGGAGATGTGGCGATTAGAAAATTTCGGTGGGTGTTCTGAACAGATGCACCCCCTCACCTGGACAACGCCCCTGCCCCAGGGTGACCTTGTCTATCGTGTCATAATGTGATCAGGATGATCACGTTGATCGTGCCATAATGTCAAACATCCTGCCCTGGCAGCTTGTCGCCAACATGCTCATTCAATGGCCGCCTTTATTGTGAGACTTTTATGCCTATGCACGTAATATTGCCAAACAATTTTCCTCTTGCAGCCAGTGTTTTGCGAGTCTGGCTTTTTGGCATAGCGTGCGTTGTGCACAAAGCCAACATTAAAACATGGGCTTCACGAAGTAACATGACGTAAACGTCATGCAGCGAAGCCACCTTTTTACATTTTCAGCAAGGTTTAGCGAAAAGAATAAATGGGGAGGGAGGTTCTTGGAGAGCAGCAGGGAGAGCTTTTCAGACCCCTGAAATTCCCTCGCGGAACCCATGGGGTCCGCAGACCCCCATTGGAGAACCACTGCATTACAGAAAGGATTTTTAACGCAGTATCACAACGTACAGGGGGATTAAAAGAAATACGAAAAACGGAGCGCACAGCCTCCGACGCCATCGCCTCGTCTGGCTGCAAAGTCAGTATACTACGCGCATGCGCACTTTTTCGATAGCGTATGAGCCTGCAGCCTACGTTCATTTACGATAAATTCTTGATCGACAAGCGAAGCACGGTCGTTTATTTTCAAGCGCCTGTTCACGCGGTGTCGCCACTGAGCAGGTTGTTGTTGATCGGCATCATGCTATCTACAATAACGGTGCTGCGTGCTTGACCCCCGAATATAGCAGATAACAGGGTCTCTCATCCTGCCTAGTGGCGACAGAGCGTAAAAAGGGTCTAAACATTAACTACCGGTGTAGATTCTCGATGAAGCATTTCCTATAACACAACAGCGCTTGTCTCAAACGCTATCGAAAGTGCGCATGTGCGCAGTTTACTGGCTATGCAGCCAGACGGTGCAGCATGCGTCGTCAGATGTGCGCTCTGTTGTTCGTATTTCTTTTAATCGATCCTGTACGAATTGCCCTCCGTTCTTGCAAACTTCTTAGTATTGAGTCTCTATGATTAGACACCGTAAAATGTAGAAAAAAGTTCTTAAATCGAAAACCATTACAATCGATTATTTGAATGCTGGAATTGTTATTTGTCCAATACCTGATCGAGCAACAGGAAATGTTCTTCAAAGCGATGCGGAAGTCGTTGCACCATTTCAAACCCCAAAGCACAAGCTCACCCCGATCGTAATTTCGATAATGTTCCTATCTTTAGCCACCTCGCTTTTGGCGTTCCATTTTATTTCATGTACAAGACTCGTGCAACCAGTCGTACAATCAGGTAAAAATGACCCAACACAACTGCAGGGGTGCAGTGTGCGCCGCAACCTAATGGACCTTTTTCCAGTTACGGTCCCGCTAGCGCCCGCCAGGGTGAACTTGAACTGGCAGTAAGGCATGCCCCCAAAACTGTTTGGCTTTCGGGCAACCGGAGCACGAAATATCCTGGTCCTGCAGTGCCTCCCGCGCACACGCGTCACCCGCGCCTTTCACATTGATGTCACCGTAACAGGCACACGCTCACGTGACTAATCTGCAGTGGCAGAAGCACCCCTTTTTTTCACTTCTCTTTTCCTTTTCGTTGCTCCCTCACTGGTAGCCAAGTGCTCGCAGCGTGGTCAGCCTGAAACATTTTTGTCCCTTTCTTTTAAAAGCATTTTTGTGTGCACGTATACACGCACCTCGAACTTCTGAAAAAGAGGAAATACAAACGC
Source organism: Haemaphysalis longicornis (assembly GCA_013339765.2). Classification (NCBI taxonomy): domain Eukaryota; kingdom Metazoa; phylum Arthropoda; class Arachnida; order Ixodida; family Ixodidae; genus Haemaphysalis; species Haemaphysalis longicornis. Next base: position 16,832,678 of record CM023451.1, read on the forward strand.
ACAGCCATAGCAGGCATACCCGCTCCCCAGTAAGCAAGCTGAGAGGGCGCCATTATGTTTATTTACCCCGAGGCTACTGCCAAGAATGGGGGACTGGTAGGCCGCGCATGCGCAGATCGGTAATGCAAAAAGGCTCGTTCTGAAGTGTCGATCAATGGATTCCCAAGGCTTGCGAGCATGCTGTTGAACACAGCAATCCCTGAACGCCTTATAACGCCACAAAGAGTCCAAAGGTTCACTCCCCTAACACTGATTGCAAACGTACGCACCGCATTTCACACTCAAATACAAGCCACGGCTAAGTTGGCCCCACGTTGTTTCGAGCCATGGAACTTCCCGTAACCTGGCACATGTTCTCAACAATATCAACCGCTTTAGCGTCACTGTTAAGGAGAATCCAGCTAAAGAGGTAACCTGAACCAGTGAAAAGATCCGCAAGGCACACACAACGCTTGAAGTACTCAGCAGCTGCTTGACCGAGCAGCCACGCTTTTTGTTGCCATAGCAACGCAAAATGAGGAAGGCCAATCACGTAGAGCCAATGACACTTTAGAAGCTATAGTTTCGTTCATTTCAGTCTTTTTGTCTTCTATCTTTTGTGCATTCGTGAGTGAGCGACGATAACAGTGGTGACCGGAAGGCACAACACGGGTGGTCACCTGACCTAACAATACCAAGTTGATCCACTTATTCCTGCAAAAATCAGCCCCACTTCGGCTGGTTGGAAAACCATGTTGTAAACCTGGCCCTTTTTTCCCAGTGAATCTGACACATGTGTTGTAATCGTGGCCTCTCAAGCAGTTTCAGGGCAGCTTGACAGAATTTTTGCAATTTTATGTTTTGAAGCAGCCTGGCGCAGGAAAACAGAATTGTATCAAAACTGCGCAACATGCGCTGCTGTCTCACCCATCCGTTCGATGTTATCATCACAGGTAAAAAACATGTTTTAAAATACGCTGCCGAAGGAAATATGAATTGAGCCTATATATGCCTGAACGATCATGGTCCATGCCTACTTATGCTAAATGACCCTTGCAGTGCCTATTAGAGGTGCCTAAAACCTAGATTTTTTGCAGATAAAGTTCTAATCTGTAGTGATAAACGTTGACTTCCAAGGTAACTGAATGGCAATATTCGATTAGAAATAAGTCTAGGTTCACCAAGACAAAGCTGCACCGTCAGTTATGAGGTGCGCTGCAGTGCAAGGCTTCGAGTTAGGAATTTGTAAAAAAAAACACAAACGTTCTGGTTGAAGCTACGTTTCACAGGTAAGACATACATGGCATTAAAATACCTTCTCAAATAATGGCAGTGAACATAGGGAGAATGCAGCCTGTTGTCACAGGCAAATACATTAGCGCATGATAATGACCAGTGACAAACTTAGCGAGTGCAACTACAACTGGCGTTGACGGCAGCTCTGGGATTGCAGCTGTGATGCATGTACCTTCCTGCCACAGGAACAAAACTTTTTTGGTGAACTCGTAGTAGGAGGCATGCAGTGCTTCTAATATCGAGGCAACTTATTGCATGCTTACTTATCCATAACACTCATCTAATTGATTTTGCCGTAATGACACATTTGCTTATCTCCAAAAGCACTGCGACATGACCGCGCTAAAGTGTTAGGTTTCTGAGTAATGTTGGGTGCCTCACATTAAGGACTAAGGCCTGAGCAGTTTTTGAAGCTACAGGAAATATGTGAGACAGCAAACACAATAGAAACAGCCGTGTGAAGTACACTAAAGAAAACTCAACTAAGTGCATCTGCTTTGTTCACCCAAAACTACAATTTTTTCGGTTGCAAAGCTTAGCAAACATAACAAAACTTAGCAACACCGGAACAAAACTAGGTCGACCCCCACCTCCGCTGTTCTTTCTTTGCAACTGAACGCTATTTCACACCGTTTCAGCAACCTACACAAAGCCAAGGGTGTTGCAGTCGGTAAACACCTTTTTCACGACACGACTGCAGTCTTTTTAGTTTTGAAGGCTCAAATTGGTGTTTCACGTGCCAAAGCTAAACTTGGGGTATGAGGTGCACCGCATATGTAAACGAGCGATCATTGCATACGAGCAATTATTTTTTTGCGTTTGAAAAATTCTTCCTAGTAAAGGAGTATATAAGGATGTCTCCTTCTTTACAGTGCTATTACGGCCTCACTTAATGAGTGCTAAACATGCCCTCATTTATGAGCAGCTGAACCCCTTTTCCACACCCTTTCAACAACCTAAGAAAAACCAAGGGTGTTAAAGTTGATCAACACCCTTTTTTCACACAAAAAAGGTGTAGAGCTAGGACAAGGGTGTTGAGATTCAAGACAAAGGGTGTAAAGGCCTCCCAGCACCCTTTTTCCACTTCGGCTACACCCTTTTTTGCTAAAAGGGTGTAATAAAGTCTAGTGTGTAGGTTCCGTGGTTGGGCAACGTTGAACGACTTATTTGATGCGCAGTAAATAAAAAGCAGGGGGCGGCAGAAAGTTAGATGGGCAGATGAGATCAAGAAGTTTGCGGGGATAAATTGGTCACAGTTGGCACAGGACCGAGGCAATTAGAGAATAATGGGAGAGGCCTTTGCCCTGCAGTGGGCGTAGATAGGCTGGTGATGATGATGATGATGATGATGATGAAATAAAAAGCAGTGGTAAGCGCTTACCATGAATAAATCTTTCATACAAGTTGTAGTAACTGTCTCGACTCACATTTCAAAGCCCAGGGCCACAACGCATTCGCTACGTCCGACGTAGTAGCCTGACATCGTACTCTTGAGGGGTGGGGAAAGTGGGCAATGCGGGTTTGTCTCGCCAATTGTGTTCGTGGGGTTTGATTCCAATCATCTGCAAGATTTATAAAACGCTCGTTTCCACTCAATCACTTACTTGTATTTCCTTGGTGCCATCAGTCAGTTTGCTTGCCGTCTCTAGCTTTAGTCAGAGTTGCAATTACCCAATCAAATGACGTAGAGACTACTGCTGAGCATTAAACCCGCGAATGTACCACCCGCGTATTGTGTGTGTGGTGCGTGAGTTCATTAGACGACATGAAAATATTGAAGGTGTATTTTTGTTTCTCATAAAAAAACACTGGATTCCAACGCAACCCACGAGACCACCAAAAGTCGCTCGCAGGCCATGTCCAACAAATGCTCTCAGTCATTCGTGAATCTTTACCTTGACAAAATATTTTGTATTGCGTGTTTGCAATTCACATTTTTTGTTCCATTGCTCAGAGAACACCACCACTTTTTTGTAGTGATTTTTATATAACCATCGAAATTGTATCAGAAACATACGAACAGCAAGGCATCTCTGTTGTCGTTGTGAACATGAATTCGTATTTTAATTTTATTAGTACCCTCTATTCTTAACAATTTGCCACTATCTAACTCACCTAACATTATGGGAGACACCATGTCAAAGTTCGAAGAAGAAAAAAGATTGGGAAAATACACTTTTACGTCTTAGCACTCTGGGTTTAGAAAAACGTCATTATTTTAATAGTTAGTGTTGTATGGTCACTTGAGCGCATTAGCTCTACAAAAACAACATGCAACCAAACAAGGTACAAAAACGTCTGGCTTTTTTCGTGGTGTAAACCTGAAACAGTCTGCGTTAGGGCTGACGAATTTGCAAAAACATTCATTACCACTTTAGTATTCAGATCAAAATTGTTGCTTCGATTTCTCTTGTATTTAACACATCCTCTATTTGTCACCCCATTGCTTGTTGCAGAAAACACGCAAGGGTCAGTACTCAAAATGTATGACTTTTGACAGAGAGATGATATCGCAAGCTGTATTATATTTTGATACACAATACTTGGAAACACATTTCTTGACTAGTTATAATTAGTAGCTTGTATACGAAGAGCTACGGAAAAGAAACGCAAACAACACCCTAACCGTTGTGCATACATTTAGCGTATAAAACGAAGACTACCGCCTTAGATTAATAATAATAACGCACCTGTCATACTGCCACTGGGTATGTTGTGTACCCGCGACACTCACACAATCATATGTTTTTCGGGGTTCCTTCTTTTTTATGTTCCCTTGCGTTCCTCTACAATTTTGGGTAACATTCCATGCTAGCGCAGCCTACAGTGCTTCCGCCGCTTGGCATTCTGATGGTAGTATTTTTCTTCATCACTTCTACCTGAGTATGGGCCCATCGGCGTAGCTTCTCTTGGCTGGAGCAGTGAGTGTTCTGTTGCCTACGCGTGTGCCTTACGTGTAAACATTCTTGTTTCATGTTAGAAAGCCGTAGGTAGCGTTTTGTTTATGGTGGCAGTGACAGTCAGCTCGATGAAACAGATAACAAGAAATTACGGGGGCGCCTAAGCGCTCTTCTCGATAATATGACTGCGACCCGCCATTATTCAATTAGCGTAGGGGTCCTCTCAACCTAATTATTATGCTGTTTTACTGGCGTTTGGTTTTTTGTTTCTTCCGAGCTGTGACTTCCGTGATAACCGCCTCTTTAACACGATCGTTCATTCAATAGATCGACAATTTCCACGTCTTTCACATTACATTTTAGCTCTAGTTGGCTATGCCAGCGCTGTATTTGAATGGGCAAGTTATTGAATGGCGATCCTGAAAATCTAGCGCGTACCCGTACCAGCCAAAGCTACCCGTAATAACAGCACTCGATGTGCAAAGTAGTCAGTTGGTATCACCATGTGCAGAGTGCATAAATATACGTTACATCATGTTGCAGTATCTAGAACCTGTTAAAGTTGCAGGTTTTTGGTATCGCCGCGAACCATGCATTCTGTTTGAGTACTTCTGTTTTGCTTTTGCCATCCGGCGGCGCGCGACTGTGTTACCAGTGTTCCAAGCAAAGTGCATCCTTTCTTTTGAATGTTGCACGGGCTATCTTATTTTGACAGGTGGGTGCTTTAGTCTGGCGCCGCTAGACCAGAATAATCTAATTTCATCTCCAGTGTTCTCTTTGGAATTCGACGTTTAAAAGAAACCCCACCGAGAGATAAAGACTCCTAGGCAGCCGCCGCGGTATTCGTTAACCGTCGCTGGCCTGTGCACGCCACTTTGTTAATTGCTGCTTCGCCGCCTGGGTATTCTTTGAGCTATTAGGGGAGCACAAGGTCGCTGCAACAAACTTGTGTTTCCTTCAAGACAGTTGCGTCGTCTTTGGCTACGTCGCAAGATCAACAATATCGAAATCTCAAAATATTGTGGTATCGCAATGTGACAAGATCGTTGTACAGTTTCAGTGATTTTCTGTGTTGTACTCCTAAAACTTTTCTGCCATCTGTTTCCTCATCCGCTGGTCTTTTAGTCTCTGAACATGAACAAGTTGGATCACGTAATATAGTAAGTGAAAAAAAGAGCAACTTGTGCAACATCCTAAGTTACATTTTAACTAGTAGTTTTGCATGGTATTATATGCAAGAAATAAAGTACAAAATAGAACGGCTGTCAATATTTGTTCAAAAATATGCAGTGAAAGTATATAGGGTCTCCAAAAAATCATGCACCGAAATAAGAAAAAAAAGGGTTAAATAAAAATACCATAGGAAATGTTTCCAGTACGATGAAGTACTCGACAGTAATTTTTTAGTTATTCAGATGTAAATGGGTAATTCTAATCTAGCTAGAAATGTACTGTTCGTAGGATTAAAGTGCCATGAGGCACATGTTGGTACTCACAAAGGACATCCAACTACCGTATTCCCAGCGACGTAGTAATGGCGTACAACGTATTCTTGAAGGATAAAGAAACCCAGTGAAAAACAAAAAATACCATGGCGCTCACCTGCGCATCATAAAGCGGTGCGATCACACAAGCTATAGAAAGCAAATTATTCGTCTCTCGTAAGCCCGAAGAGACAGTGCATCACCTTGATAAGGCATAAAATGACGACATACAGCTTGTTTCACGAATTAGCAACGATTACTTTTCTTTGTTTCCTTTGTTTCATTCGGGCTAACTCAGAGAGCCGCTTTATGGTGCATGGGGAGCGCCTTCATGTGGTATTTTTCATATTTCGCGAGATTGTTTTATCACTTACAAAAAAATGAGTAATAAACCGGTGTGCCGCTGAAAATACCAGAGTTGGGTCCCCTCGTGGGTGCATACAAGTGCATCACTGACACCTTATTTATGCAGACAGTACTTCGAAGTGAGTTATCTAATTAAAATTACCTTCCTAAATCCCGATTACCCAAATTATAACCAAAAAAACACTGCACGCTACTCTATTGTATTCCAAACATTTTGTATTGGGATGTTTCGAGTGACTTCATTACTCTTTTCTTTAAATCTCGGTGCATAGTAGTTGGGTGCCGTTTATGCCCTTTCAATGAAGGAACAGATATTTCAAAGAATTAAGGTTGGAGTTGTGTTCACAGCGAGAAGCATGTTGGTACGAAAAATAATTCAACAGCCATAAATTCCAAAATAAGGTGAGGTCAGATAGACGCTTTTAAAATGGCTGTATATCCAAAGCAAAATATCAAGTTGGCACTGGCAATAATATTTGCAGAAAATGTTTTATTATTGCACTAACTGAAATTCCACGCGTTCACTAATGTAGATCACAACAAATTCCGGGGCGTATTTCAACAACTTCCCGCGCACAGTGCGGTGTGCATAAAAACAAATGCAATAGTTTTATCTCAACCCTGCGTATTTCCCACATAGCTCATCATACATAACTCATAATGACCTGCAAGGAAATTACACGCAAAATTTGTGGACCAAAACTCCTGCCTCTTCAACATCGTTCTTTTACTGACGCGTTAAGTGGTCTTAAGGACATAAGAATCGGGAAATTCTATATGATAAATTTTAATGAGCATGTTCGGCGTCTTAAAATATTTGGCGCTTGGTTAAGTTGAGCAAGTATGTGGAGGTGAAGTGGTACGGGGATTGACGAAATAAATTACCTGTGACGGGGCCCACATTGTAGGCTACTAGCAGCATCGAAGAACGTCTGTGTAAGAAAGACCGCCCCGCCCCAGTCCCGTTGATCGTCTACTGGCTTGTGGTGAGCTTTGCTCCTTTGTGTTTTGCCCTATAACCAAGTTAGGACGTGATGCGGCAATCTGGCGAGAAAGAAACGGGTTTTCCTGATTGTTTTGTAATTGCAAATGGTAAACTAAACACCAGCGGCCCACGCCGAGCTGCAAACAATTGCAGCCTTCGCTTTCTGGGCTAGCTTCGGAAGGTTCTCTCAGAGAAGAGGCGCAATAAGGATGGTGCACGAGGAAAACAGCAAAATGTCGACTAAAAGAAAAGCGTACTCTCTAGTTCCGCCTTCTCTTATTAGTGCCGGAAACACTGAACCCTCTGAGAAGGGCAAAAAACGAGCTTCAAAAGTGCTCCGGAAAAGGTGGAGCGGATTGTTTATCTCTGGATCTAGACAGCAATTTTCGCGTTGATCAGGTTGTGGGAGTCCTGTTTCCCGTGTTCTTTTTCTTGTGGCTTTGATCGTTCAATCTTTCGTTCTGTTTACGTTAATTATCTTAGGTAGTTTATCACCTTCTTAAACGTTGCGCCCTAATGGAAGTTCTTGCAAAAGGTTGTACCCTAATGCAAAATTGGCAGAGACTTGGAATGACTTGTTTAGGAATGAATTCATCTCCGGCACAACAGTCCACCATAGGCCAAAGTGAGTTTTTTCCCATCCGCTACCGCCACTTCACGGGAACGATTTACTGAATAAGGTAGAACTCGGCGAGAAGCCATTTCTTCAGCACCTTGTGTGTGTGCCACGTGGCCCGACATATCATTGCCCTTAGGTGCTTGCGCATGCAAAACGTGACCAAGGCGGCTTCGTTACCAAGCCTGACGAGTTCGCTTATGCTGAAGGAGTAAAAACAACCAGGTAGTGGTGAGCTATCGGCAATAATCTTGGCTGATTCCAGCTCGACATACTAGCTGCAGCCCCCCCCCCCTTCAATGTTCCACGTAAGCGCTTTAACAGAACAGAGAAGAAATGTCTTCAAGGTCGTTTTCGCACTCTTCCCACGAAGTCGTAGAGGGTGTCACAAACTTTATGCAGTTTCACTTGGGTAACATCTTGTACAAGCGCTGCAGGCGCGTGATTCTCGACTATGCGGAGAAATCAGAGCCGAGTTTCTGCAGCTCCACGCAGCTCGAAAATCGGCCATGAACATAAGTGCTACAGAGCACACACAATCTTATGCATAAGTAGGTGGCGTATTTCAGAGGATTTGGGTGCGATGTTCCTGTAGCGCTTGACGAACTAAACCAGCAGGTCATTAAGTATGCTATTTAAACGGCGTGCTGCTTCAATGCGCTGCACACCAAGGTGACCGAGTACATGGAGTTTTGAGGCGAAAAACTGCCGCTGTTTCCACCGAGGCACTGACTGAAAAAGTTGTGACGTGTATCGAGTACTGAATTTGACATCCCCGCAACAGTAGCTGGTCTTTCAGCGTGTATATCTAGGTCTCCATTTTGACACTTTGGACGTTAAGTTCATCTGGTAACAGCGGTTCTAATAAAGGCGTACTGCCGAAGGCGAACCAGCAATTGGAGGCGTTGGCTGGGATTAGCGCACTCTACTAGATTGGGTCTGCAAGTGCATGACTCCGCTTCTGGGGACTCAATGCTAACAAAAAGCCGACTGCGACCGCACGTTCGTCGAGGCAACACCATTGTGGCACGATCTGCTGCACGATGCTTAAAGCACAAAGCGCAGATATTAATCTCAGGAAATGGCAAAGAGTGCTTGCCGTACAGATAACGCCAATACGAACTACTAAAAGGTATAGTTGTAGTTGTAATGCCACTCCCTATGAGCAACTCGCTGATGGGAGTATCCCCTGATAAGGAAGCTCAAAGAGAGAATCTCGGGGCCGGTGAAAACTCAACGGGAAGGTCAGGCAGAGTGAATATTTCGCAAACCCACACAGAGGAACGTTAAAATGTGCCAGGAGGTGCTCTTGAAGCAACAGACCGGCCTTATCGGCGTAGAGCAAATTATCGTTGACACTCAAGGCCCCTTCACACTTGCGGCAAAGCGGCGTGGTTTCTGCAAATCTAGTCGCCCGGTGACCGTTTTGGTCGTTTACCCTCAACAAATTTTTCTGACCGGTGACTAAAGCGACAGAAATCGTGTAGTTTCGGGGCAAGTGTAAAGACTGACTTTCATTCAGCGAATGTCGGCGAAAATGCGGTGAACGACACCCGGGGGAGGCCGGTGCGCCACCAGCGTCGTGCAAACGTTTGTTCAAGGGAGATCTGCGCGGCCTAGATGTCAGGCGCGTGGCAGTTAATGCGACCGGAAGCGTCGAAGTGTATTTTGAACTTGCAGCCAATCACAGAGTTGTACTCCTTGCCTGCGCAGAGCGCCTGCGCATTTAGCAGTCAAAAAGCAGACGCTCCTTGCGCGAGTTTTTCCCGTGTACGGCTGTTTTCTCGTCACCACCGCGTCTAGAATACAGCAAAAAAAGTGCCAGAGTAGCGCGGTAGGTAAAACTGTAGCCGAAATGGAACAATTGAAGGTCATCGCAGTGAAGTTCAGCACACAAAACTGAAAAGTAGCTGCAAAGCAAGCCGAATTATGTTTCGGTCTGTATGCATCTGACCCTTGTTTTTTTTTTCTCTTGCTTTTTCTTTGTGTACTACGAAATGTTCTACTTACCCCCTCTGTACCGCCTTACGGGCGCAGAGGGCATTCTAATAAATAAATTAAACTAACTGTCTGACTCATTTTTGTCATTTGTTACAGTTTTTCTCCCAACTATGACGCCAATTCCAAAAAAAAAAAACACCGCCCTCACAATAAACCAACAAATAAACATTAGTTAGCTGGTTTATATCAAGTTTTAGTAGCCAGAAGTCACTTTTGATGAAATAAAACCTAAAATCAGGAATATGTTCACGTGCATATTGTTTTGGATTTGACATCTGGAAACCTTGGCGGGATAATTGGAGATAACGGGAGAGGCCTTTGCCCGGCAAGTGGGCGTAGATAGGCTGGTGATGATGATGATGATGAACCTTGGCGCAAACAGCTCGGTGGTTGGCGGCATTCGCCGCTTCATGTTGCAGAGAAGTTGGGTCGACGAAAACTGCGCGGCGTGGTAAACCTCGGCAACCGCCGCGAGAACCTTGCGGTTGAATTTCGCTGCATCGAGGTTGGCCTTCGACGGGCCTTTAAGGTTCCAGGGTAGCGGCTGGCGACGATATCAGCTGTGTAACAGCACCAGTTATTAATGGCGCCGTTTTGCGCTGAAGTACACCAATATTAAACGAAACGTTGACGTTGCCGCGCGTATGTCAACGTAATAAAGAATAAAATTCCTCGAGTTCCTGCTGCCATTCTTTCAATGGTAGTAGGAATTCCTGCTGCCATTCTAATATGCTTAATATGTAATATGCTTATCTACGCCGACAGGGTATACGCACTCCGTAACTAACATATACAACGACTGTCTACCTCACGGTAGGGACGAAACATCCTTGAAGCCATTGGCCACAATACCTCGCAGCCGCCAGACATAGCCAACACATCAGAACCATGGACCACCCTATCATAACGGGTCATAACCCAGAACCTCAAACAGAAAAAAGGCGGAAATCTGCAAAAACACCAGAAACGGTTTTGCTACCCTAATACACTCAGCATCTAAACTGACGCATCCCAAACAGAATCCAGCACAACTGCGGCATGGCATATACCGGCATTTAACGTCAATAGCGTTCATTCATTGCCACCAGATACCACCAATAAAGGGGCAGAACTACAAAGTATCATCCTGTCACTTCATCACATTGTTCATAACATTTCATATTTTTCCATGTACAAACTCATACACATTCCCACAGATAGTCGGAAGATTTTCTGGAATGTCGTCATCAACTATCATACAGTCTAGGAATTAGGAAGATCCCACAAATCAAGAGCATCCTTCCTCAACAGAACATCGACGTCACCATCACGTGGGTGCCCGGCCATGCCGGAATCGCCGGAAATGCGGCAGCCCATTTGGCGGCACGTGCATCGTTCACAACCGTGCCTCAATCCAGCTGGATGCATTCGAATTGCGATTATGACCCTTACGAGCACCGGACCGCCATAAAACAGCAACGGAAAGACTTTCTGGCCTCCCTGGTCAACCATACCCCCATTCCGAAGTCCTATTCTCGCTCTCAACAAGTCCGCCTAAGACAGGTAATGACACCTACGAACCTTTCCCCCGCAAAACGACAACAGTTTTTTCATTCGTCACCTAATCAAGGTATGTGTATCCCCGGTGAAATTCCGGACACCACTGAACATATTATTTGTACATTCCCTCAAATTCAAACTGAAAGACAGATTCTCCTAGACACCCTTCCCGCTAACTTACGACGAAATTGCTTAACTGATCTCCTTCCTCCCTTCTAACCATCTAATTTTGCAAAGGCAGTGTGGGACACTCTCCTGTATTTAATTTCCCAACCCACTAGTTTTTCTTTTGCAATTTACCACCCTTACCTGTCGTGCACCATAACTTATCGCTACTCCTAAGAGCGACTAATGCACTAGAAAGAGACCCCCGGGTGTTTTTTCTACATTTCAACAAACGTTAAAAAATGCCTGGCGATACTAACCAATGAATTCTTAAGCGGTACGTGGCATTTTGCTGCGCAGCAGTTTCTTCGCTTGTTTTGTTTTCCTCTTTTGGCGCAGTACCTCCAATAAGCGCATTGATAACACACGCCATTCTCTCACAAGGACCGGAGTTGTGCGTGGGGGCTGGGTTGCATCTGTTCCACGGTAGTTCTATAACCTTCACATGCCACAAGTCCGCAGTATTCTAGGTTTTATCCCATGGCTGCTTACTCCGCTGTTGGCTGTTGCGTTTAACGCGGCCTTTTGCGTAAAAGCGCCCCTGCCACCACTCGGGTCATAGTATGCTATACTTATTCCCAAAACAGAACAAACGGAGTACGGAATAAGTGCAATGTTGTGAAGGCCTATATTTTCAACCATATAGATTACGAATGATATTCAAACGTATAGCCAGAGGGACTGCAACGGGTTATTCCAGAAATGGTTAGTACACATCAGACGTGAGAGATGAGATGTCGGTCCATTCTCACCAGCATCCACTCAGCGCGGCAAGATTTTAACTGCTGCGGCGATTCCTACTGCAAGGGTTGCGGTACTATAGCCTGGCCTGGAAAAAGCTTTCGACTGCCTCCAATACCATGTTTTGTTTGCTACTGTCGACCACGCGATTGTTCGTTCCGTAATCAAAGGGAGCGCTGTGTTGGCTTAGAGAAATTGCAGCATCCAGTTTAAGGTCGATACACGGTGAGCAGCGCTCATTATTGTGCACAGTATATTGCTTTAGGTTGGCCTACGGCGATTAATTTTGTGTTGTATTCATATCAAAACATTTAGTCTACAAATCTTACAGACTGGCAACATTCACAAGAGGCGTCTTTATGCGTCAGAATTCAAGCTTCTGGCCTACGCAAAATACCTCGCCGTGTTTTGTGAAGGCAAAGCGGTTGCGTTGATGTTTGCTAATACTTCTAAAATGGTCATTAGGTGATGGAAGCTTGGGTAACTGTCCAAAGGGCCTTGCGTTTCGGCTCTGGAAATGGTCACAGATTTCTGATGATTTTTATAAAGAGAATATGCTTTATTCCGAACTAACATAACAAAACTTTGAATGACGCATCTGGGTCCTAGCCGACAAGGCTAGTGCGGACCCATTACAAAATGGTGTTTGTACATAATCCCTTCAGGATAGCTCAGATAACAAACAATAAGCAGGATAGCTTAGAATTACAAACAAATATACTCTATGGGTTAGGAGAAGTATAACACTCGGACAAAAGATATTTTTTATGTAGTGCAAAATTTGGCACACACTTAATATCTAAAGGTAACTGGTTCCATACTTTGGACCCAATAAAAGATATTAGACGACGACCATATACTTATACACTTTTGCAAATTGAGGTTATTATGGCACGCATGTCGCGTATCCCGCAGAGGCAATAAAAAAAACTGATGACGGTAAGGTGTATTCAGAGTCAGAACTCTGTTTAACAAGAAGGGCCGTTTATAGTCGCGAACTATATTAAAAGGCATTATGCTAAGTTCGTCAAAAATTTGGTGCGGAGGTTGAAGTCCTTGAAGCTGATGCCATGATTCTTAAGGCTCTTTTTTGAAGAATGTTTATGTGTGCTAGATATGATGCATAGGTGAATCCCCATGACTCTATACAATAGGTTAAGTGACAATGAAAAACACTAAAATAGATCATACGTAAGGTTTCTTTATCAAAATGTTTTCTTGCATTAATTAGCGCGTAACATCCGTAAGCTAGTTTCCGACTTAATTCTTCTATATGTGGTGCCCAATGAAGTGAAGAGTCTAGAGTTATTCCCAAATATTTGTACTGGTCAACCTGATCGATTTTTATCCGTCCAATTTTTAAGGAACACACTTTCGGCCCTTTTTACGGTTCGAGGAGAACAAAATAATTTTGTTTTTGTAATATTTAACAAGCTTGTTCGCATTGAACCAATTAAGTGTATTCTGTAGTTCGTTATTTCCGAGTGACTGAATTTCAGTAAGTGACGGATGTGTAATAATGAGAGCGGTGTCGTCTGCATATAAGACGGCTTGCGCTTTATACAGGGAATTAGGGTAATCATTAATGAAGAGGGAAAAGAGTATTGGTCCTAAAACAGAGCCCTGTGGTACACCATTGGTTACTTGTTTCACTGACGATTTGTTTAGAGCTATCTGCACAAATTGTTGGCGATTAGTTAAGTAGCTTCTGAAAAATTTTATGGCTGGCCCTCGAAACCCATAGCGTTCTAACTTAGTGAGGAGAATTTCATGATTTACAGAGTCAAATGCTTTTTTTATATCAGAGTCAAATGCTTTTTTTAGGGGTAACAACCCCTCGTTCCCCGGTAACTACACAAGTTTTCCTTGTCCATCGCCACTTTTGCCAGGAGGATCCGCCATATTGGCGACAGCAAACGCACCAGACGTAAAAGAATGCTCACAACTGAAACGGTGCCCAATTTTACACGTTTGCTCCGCCCACAGTCTGTAAGTTTTTCGTCGCCTGTATATTGTTGCATGACATGCAGGTACTTCAGTGTTCACTTTCAACGTTCATAACCCGAGCAGGATGTTCCCGGTGTTGACATAATTTTCGAGCTGAGAAAGGTGCTGTCGCACGAGTTTGTTTGTTTGGTAAAATGAAAGATGAAGGGCTCGACCTTGGTCATGAATTTACACGACAGCTAGCGCATGGGTTCCTTTTGTCTGCGATTTTACACATCTTTTTATATGACGCGTCTGGAAAGTGAAGCTGCTCTCTGTACTTCTTGAGATTGTTATTATCACTGAATGTATGACTAGACGCGTTTGGAGTTTTAACAGCAGAAGTGTCGAAGCTATTAATTCCGTCGTCGAGCGTTGCCAGAAAACTCAGCCCAGCCGTGCGCACGGGAGCGTGTTCCTTGTAAGGAGCGCCGGGTGCCAGCCAAGCTTGTGCGCGTGCTTGCGCCACGTGATGAGCTCATAAATAATACGAAGAAAAATTTTCTTGCGATGATATTTACATTCTGTGTATTTTACGGCGGTCGCTTTAGGTCAAGAAGAAAAAACCGGGCTGTGTCCGATTACTTAAAACCTGGGGCCATAGAAGCATGCAGTGTGTGAGTATATTCTTGGCGCCTTGGCCTTTCTTCCCACTGAGATGAAACCAGCGTAGGGTAGAGGTATACAGCTTTGCTGTAAAAGTCTCGTGTCTTTGAAGCACGAAGCGTTCTACCGCGAGGCGTTGGAAAACTATTGTCGCGGTGTGTACTTTTAGTACGCGTTACCCTCTAGCGTGAGGCATTGGAAAACAAGTGTCCCGGTGTCTTAGTAACGTGACTTCATGACCCCACGACGACGACGACGAAAGGAGACTCCGACCGCCCCGAGCGCCTAAGGAACTCCGCGCCAAAAACACCCAGCGCACGTGAGCGATCGCCTGGAGAACACTTTGCTCAGCGTTCGTGTGGAGATATCTCGTGTGCTGTTCTAGTCGCCAATGCTTCTGCATTCGCACCGAGCATGCGTTACAGAAGCCGAGTCCGCGGTGCCAGTTGCCACCGGTTCTAGTGGTCCACTTTGGGAGGCATGTGAAAGGCTACGAAGAAAACGATCTGTACCGCCTAGTTATCAAGAGCTTTCAGCAGCAAGTCCGGAAATCCCTTTGAGGTGGAAGAGTTGCGTCTCCGACGAAGAAAGAGGGGCCGCCAGCTTTGCTGTTTCTCCTGCCTGGGTACCACTAGCGCAAGCTGCGGCTATATATTTCAAAGAACTGACGGGTCGTGTTTTCTTTTTCTTGACACGGTTCTCGAAGGAGTACCTAAGCACCATATAAAAGAGAAAACGTGTACAGCCATGGCGCAGTCATTGTTCTCTCTGTACTACTGTACAGAGCATTGTGTGATGCTAGACCGAGCGGCCTCTGTTGAAACGCGTAACGGGAGGGAAGTGTCGCGTAGAGCAAGGATATTTCAATTACATACCGACAACGTAACAGTGAGGACCAAAGGGCCCGAAAATAATTCATTTGTACCGTGGAATGCGGATTATTTCTGCGGCGTGCCCTCCGAGGCAGTACCGAATGTAATATTGTCACGAAGCCAAAGACGCCGCAGTTGTCTTCAAAGAAAATAAGTTTATTGGAGCGAAGTTGTGCTCCCCTAACTACTCAAAGAAGACACAGGCGGCGAAACAGCAGTCAAGAAAGTGACGTGCGTAGTGAAGCGTTTAGAGTCGAATTAACCCCGCGGCGTCTGTTCTGCAGGCATTTATCTTTGGGTGCGAGTGTTTCTCGAACCGTCGATTTACATCCAGAACAAAAAAGATTATTCTAGGCTGTTCACGTCAGTTCGGAATGCTCTCCCTATCAGAAGAGATAACACAGGAGGCGCAGAAAAAATGAACAGAACACGCGCTACCTTGGCACACAGATAACACAGATAACACAGACCGGCGCAGCCGGGCGGTAAAAACAAAACATAAATAAACAAACCAAATGCATTGTTCGCCGCAATATTGTATTAGTACAAGGTGTGTGGGTTCGGCTTCAGCGAACCATCCCTAAAGAGAAGATGAAACGCTTTTCAAAACAAACTGAGCTAGTTGTGTTTTTAATGTAGGGTCTGGCCCGCTGACTCCAAGGTCTGGCCCGCTGACTCTGAGTATCAAACTGAAATTTATCATACAAGAACCAACAGTCATATATCTCGCAAAACGCGCGCCCCCGTTTGAAAAATGCGCGCGCTTCGTCTTTGCCGCCTGTCATTGGTATAGTACTTCGTGCCGTCAATGGAGGACGCCCTTGGGCCGCGATTGCTTTCGGAAGCGTTGTAAACGACCGCGCGGCAGCGGCGCTTGCTTTCTCCGAAATTTAGCTTGCACTTCAGCGTTTCCCCATGACCGCAACTTCATTTTCTAAGTTCCCAACCTGTTGGTTGAATGATCCAGGAGCGCGAATTTTCTGTAGACTACCGATAACACAAAATCAGTACGTGTAATGATTGGGAAAGTAAATCCGGCGTTGCTATTGGTTACGTTAACAGTACGTAATTCTTTAAGTGCTTTTTAATATATAAGTAACCATTGTGGTCTAAGACTCAGCGGTTCTTTATAAACAATGTATCAGGGAAAATCGGGAGCGTGCCCTGCACGAACACATATTGTCCATGTGCTGTAGACGTAGATGTGGGAGAGCCCTCATGAACCAACAAAAAGACTGTATTGATCATTTTCCTTTGTTCTTGCAGCCCCCCCCCCCCGCACACACACACAATGTCCGCACACCCTCAAACACGCGAGCGCGATTCCGGGAGTGGCTTTACGACGACTTTTCGGTGGCTGCAGTTGTTCATTCAGTGGCGTGTAGCTTCCGATTTTCACTGGCATTTATCCTTGAAACCTTGTAGCACACAGTTGCTCCCACAGATTCAGTGATTGTAGCGGGGCACGAATTTCGCATGTGCGTTGCACATTTCGCTATCACAATGCAGCCACGTCTTTACAACAGACCCGCTCGGCAACGCAGTTAGATTGTAGTGCCGTTAGTTCGAACAAGAATTTCCAAGGGCTTGTGATAAGAAATCGTTGGCCTTTCTTATCATATGCATAACCCAATAAAGTCCAAACATATGTCCAGGAAATTAAAATTGCAAAAACGTGTGCACCCTTATTTGGCTAATGTGTCTTCATTCTTACAAAAGAAAAAATGAAAGTTTAAACCAGTAGAAAATTGACGAACGTATCATATATAATACCGTAGGTTTTCTTGCAACGTATTTGCCACCTAAAGTTTCATGGGTTGCAGTATTTTAAGAAGCAGTTCCGTTCCTTTTTCATAGCGACGCCTTATAGTTATGCTGGTAAATACCCCTTGGAAACTGTTGTACACCCCAGCGATTGCAGGGCGTGGGACGTCAGCGTGGATATTGTCCACTATAGGATTCAAGCTTCCATAGCAACACGCCCAATGAAGGTAATATGGGTTGTTTGGAGCGTTCTTTTCCCATTCCCGACAAATATAATTTCTTTCTCCATGTATACTTTCAAAAAAAGGTATTTTGTGGTCTTGGTTCATTTCCGAATGCCATTTGTCTAAAAGCAGGGCGAAAAGTTCCATCAGAGTTAGAACGTCGTTTCAGTGTTGCTGAAAGTTGTGCTTGTGAACAATCTTGTAAGCCTTGCTGCGAAAAAACGCGGATGACTTTTGAAAAATGGGCAGTTTGTACACAGGTTACTTTCTTTTCAGGAACATGAAAGAAACATCCCTGCCCAGTGGATAGCAGTATTCACCATCCTTCCTACCACTATCTACAGATATTACTATTCATATTTTTAGCTGAGAAGGAAACGAATTAAAACTTTTAAAGCATATGCGATAGTACATGTACTGTCATCAAGCCCGCCCACCTAAATTGACGCTTCAGTATGTGGTACAGCGGCCCGCTATGACATTACCGCGGCTAGGAACGCGACGGGGTAACAAATGTGTGGTTTGTGATTGCTTCCGCATTCTTGAACATGAAAATTATACAAATAAGTGTTATCAACAACACCAACAAAAACCGACCAGCACTATCACAGTGGCGAGCCGCCAAAAAAGAGAAAAAAGAGCGTGGCGCAGGCCGCCGCTCCGGCGGGAAGTCTAGCTAAGACGTATCCGGGCCAGTTTGCCTCCGCTCTTAACTCTTCCTGCATCGCGCTTACATTGGGGAATGCTTCGGGTCACGTTTTGCATCGGGTTACGTTTGTTTGCGTATTGTTCCGCGTGCATTGCAGGTACTGCAAAATATTTCGTTCGCGGGAACTATTCAATGTGCATGTGCTTCTCGCAAACTTTTCTTTTAGTTTTAAAACCTCTTCACCTTCACTTTACGTGTTCTCCCTCCTACCGATGGTATCTTCTTTCTAACAGTAGGTAATTGGGGCGGGATACCTTTTGACTTAGTCCTGGTTGTGGGACAACACAGTATATGGCGCGCTCGCATGGCCACGGTACGTATAAATATTCACGCAGGGTCGGCTTGACAGTATTTCAGAGGGTCCACGAGCTCAATTCTTGGAGCCATGAAAACAGTGCGAAGTGTTACACAGAAGCAAGCATGCATTGATGCCATAGTAAAACGGGGAAAATTTTTAAATAAAAATATCAACACTTGGAGTGCTGACAGCACAACTTGTCTGAATCTGATATCTCATGTTGCTGTTTCATTGTGTTTAGTGGCATCAATATAGGCGTCCGCATGCATGTGGCTATGTCAAGGCCATATAATGAATATAAATTTTGATTTTGCGGGGTGGCAATGTGTCCATTTTACTCTGGAAGCCATGGTTCGTTACCCATAGGAAATGCCACGCATTTATTTTTATGTTTACATCGGCCGCTATTTTCTGCGTCGGACAAACATGACAACGATAGTTCTTCGTAAAATAGCGAACTTCGAACTGTTGCCTTAAAACACACGATGTACTCTTCATGCGAAACGTCTCTTAGAAGAATCGTGGTGTGTGAAAATAAAATTGCAACGTGCGTAGGGAGCCAGCAATTGACTATTGCGCTTATGAGCATACCGCGGCTTCCGAATATGAGCGATATGATAAATTGTGACAATAAAAGGTAAAGGAGGCCATCCACCAGTATAGCCGAATTTAATTGTTAAAAAAAGTTTTTAGAATAGGGATAGCGGGAGTTTGGCCTGCGTGCAGCAAAAATGTATGCAGTGACCACGCTTCACACACCAACCCGAATTACCTTTAATGTCCTGTCACGTGTGAAGCAACACGTTACTTATTATTCTTTAACCGGACGTTTATACGTGCTCGTGAAAACTTCGAATAATGAGTATTATGTGGGTTTGTTAAATTGTTCTTGAGAAATGTATATGATCCACAAGATTTTTCTCCATCCAAGAGACTACTAGTTTGGGCAAGTATACGCCTGCGGGGTAAACTCGGAACATCACAATAATTCTAGAATGTTTCAGTGACAAAATTAACGAGTTTGCGCGCGGAATACCTAGAAATATGACATCATATTGCACGTACCGTTAAAAGCCTGCTGTCCCAAAAAAGTGGGTGTTGTAAACAGCTTTGACAAAGCTATAAAAATTGGCAGAGGAAGAAATTTTGTAGCACTACCAAGCGGTGCCCAACAAAATCCACATAATTGTAAGAAGCTGCCCGAACCGCTGGTGCGCTGGTATGAGAGCAAACTTACTCATCACAAAATGAAGGACGTGTCCGTAGCAAGACCGGAGAGTCCCTCTCGTGAGGACGCGGGCTCGATTCCCGGCTGCCGCGGCCGGTTTTCTGATGGAGGCGAAAAGCAAAACCGCCCGTGCGTACGAGATTTCGGCGCACGTTAAAGATCCTCAGGTGGTCAAAATTTATCCGGAGCGCTCCACTACGGCGCGCCTCATCGCCAGCGTTGCGTCGGCGCGTTAAACCCCCCAATCAATCAATCAATCCACTACGGCGCACCCTATTGCCTGCGTTGCATCGGCGCGTTAAACCCTACAATCAATCAATCAGAGCCCATCTCGTGAAGGGTCGGCAGCCCCACAGAGAAAAAGGGCCCCGAGGCAGTCACCATATCCACCAAATCAGCCGTGGTGTAAATGATAATTGAAAACTGTACATCGTTTCAGACTCCAAGTCAGCCAGTATAAACTTAACGGACACAACAATCCTGAGTGACGAAAAGATGACGAAAAGACGAGGCGCTGAAGGGTAATAAGGCGCGAAACAGGGCGCTGAGAATCTTTACGTGCCGTGCCCTCCACGGCCACTTATTCCTCACCCCACTTCAGAAAGCTACGACGAACAGATTCCTAAACTCGGAACAGACAGAGACAGACACACAGACGAACAGACCGACAG
Organism: Haemaphysalis longicornis; assembly: GCA_013339765.2. Classification (NCBI taxonomy): domain Eukaryota; kingdom Metazoa; phylum Arthropoda; class Arachnida; order Ixodida; family Ixodidae; genus Haemaphysalis; species Haemaphysalis longicornis. The sequence continues at coordinate 16,853,108 of CM023451.1, forward strand.
ACAGACAGACAGAGACACGTGGAACGGATGAATGGACGTACGGACGGACGGACGGACAGATGGATAGATGGATGGATGGATGGATGGATGGATGGATGGATGGATGGATGGATGGATGGATGGATGGATGGATGGATGGATGGATGGATAAATGGGTGGGCTTATGAGATGGATGGATGGATGGATGTGTGGATGGACACATGGGTGGAGGGACCGATGGATGGTTTATATGCGTGCTGTCGAGTTTCGATAATATATAAACTCATAAAAAAAGAATACCACACACACGAGAACAGCAATTTGTCGTGCGAAAAGAAAACAAATTACACCATCTCCCCGAAGAGAACTATGTGGTGATGCAAAGCATGGGGGTTCCGTGTAGGTTCCACACCGGAGCAGAACCGGCGCAAGCGGTGTCCCGGAGCGGACTGAATGCCGCGCAGCGCGCGCACCTGCTTTTATACAGCTAGAGGAGAGGAGAATGGAGGAGAGACGCGCATGCGCAGGGGGTTGTGGACGGCGCAACAAAAAGGGAGGGACATATCCCCGACCATGAGATGGCTCCTGGAGGGACAGTGTCCCCGGTGCATTCCTGGGCCGGCACGAGACGCGCACGCTTCCCCTTTAAGGGCTGCTGGAGCGACAATGTTGCCGGTGTCTTCCTGAGCCCGCACGAGAGGAGCCTAGCGCCGAGGAGGAGAGCGACGTTATCACAGCTGGCTTGGAGAGAGGAGACGAGGATTAGAGGAGCGGACGCCGACGGACGATGGAGGGTCGATTAAGAAATGCTTTGCATCTAAAAGTATGCGTTATACAGATGCTACTCAACGAATTCTTATCGCAAATTTTGACCATTCCTGGCATTAGGTAAAATACACACGTAAGGCAGCCAAACGACAAGGGCATACAAAAGGAATGACAGCGGCTTGCATAGAATTGGGAAACTTACCTGCCATTTGCGCTTGAAGACAGCGTAGTTACATTTCTTCTTTAATATAAGGATCAATTAAATTTCTTAGCCTATTCGACTGGATGACGTTATGTGTTACACAAACCTACAATGTGGTTGTAATTATTTGATCAGGGAAATATGTTCTGGACCTCAAACAAGCTAATACATTGGCAGTTATGCTGCAGGACACACCCCTAATTAAATATTTGTTAGAAAATCAGGTAAATTTATGATTGGTTACATAAAAATTACGGTTGACAAGGAGAGCCAATACAGGTTATAAAATAGTGTCAACCTCGTTCACAGAAAAAGGTCGTTGACAGAGGCATATGCAGAGAATACCATTTTAGGACTTTCTGTTACAGTGAAAAGAGGCGATCTCAATTCGTTTTATTACAAGTGATCATCATCGTCACCACCAACCTATCTACGCTTACTTCAGGGCAAAGTCATCTCCCATTAATCTCCTATTATGGCGGTGCTTTGTTAACTGCGACCAATTTATCTCCAAAGTACAACTACCCCATGGTATTACAAGTACCCCATATCAAATAGCAATACCCCAGCTGGGAGTGAACTAAAGTAGAGCTGTTGTTTTTTGAAGCAAAGCTTTGTACCCCTGCCAGCCAAGGGTTCTTTCGCGTCGTCCACGACAATTAACTCCCAATGCAGCGGAGTGGGGGAGGGGGTAGGCGAGAGGGCGGAGGCATTCACTCACAGAGCAAACTGTACATGACGCAGCAAAATTACGCAGCGTTCCCGCGCGGAGGTGACTGTTCGCCGGCGGGCGTGTGGGTGGTACGGCTGAGTCGTCTGCTTCAGCGACGGTTGTTGTGGGCCTGCTTTGGCGCAGCTTCGCGTTCATGCGCGCTTCCTTCCCACGGCTTAACTTGTTCCGCAGCACCTACTGGGTAACCCGGACCCCACGCAATTAAGTGATCGTGCAACAGAGACACATTAAGGATTGGTTTGCAGGGCTCTAACACAAAATGTAGAGACCACATACAGGCATCTGGCCGCTAAACAAACATTAGCATTTGCGCACTGCTTACCACGAGTGGGGCTCCGTTTTTAAATTACTGAATACCAGTTTGGTTGGGCTTTAGAGGTATTACGAAAGGCGAAAGGAGCAACTCTTTCTGATACATAGCGGTATAAAAATTCCCTCAGCATACTCGCAATTCTCAACTTACTAAAATAACCAGTTTTACTCGGCATAAATTGGAATCACTAAGGTCACAAGCCGAATTAGTTGGGTGTCTGCGCTTGTGTCGCGCGGTGGTGTAGCCCCGAGCTAGCACATCAGTATGGCTATGTTTTATTGCCTCACCCTTCGAGAGACGCTCCTCTCCGTTTTCTTTCTTTCGGCGCACGGCTGGGCTGCAGCGGCGGCGTCCGCCGCTGTAGCCCTGCCGTGGCCGACACTGCTGCGTACGGGATGGCGCCCCGCGTATTCCAGGTAACGGCTGGCAGAATCTCTGGTTTCACTTTTTTAGAGCCACATGTGATTTCAAGTGACGTTGTGGTGGCCGTTTAAAGCTTTGCTTGTCAAGCTCGTGCCCAGCGTGGATTGGAGCCAATTTTTTTGTTGTAGGTTAAGCTACATTGCACTCGGGTATGAAGCAAAGACACGGATTTCGATTGCCGCAATTACGGAACAAGGTCACTCCAACTTAGGTAAGATCGTAGCACAGTCTTAAAAATCGGCAGGAGTATATGGCCGCTGGCAAGAGTGTTCCTGTTTTCAGGTTGACGGCATGTTTGATATGGTTGGTTTTTGGATGCAAAATAATAAATTTATTCTTGCTGACATTTAAGGAAACTTCGTTGGTATCAAGCCAATTCTGTACTTGACACCGCTAGTCACTTGCGCGGCGCTCAAGTAGTGTAAGATGAGATGTAGGTAACAAAACATTCATGTCGTCTACGTACAAAATATTATCATGGCTCAAAGGAACGTTTACTACATAGTCATTTTAAAGTAGGCAGCGAAATGGACTTAAAACAACTCTTACTGCATAGGTATGTATTAGACGAATATTTCGCTGTTTGCCATTATTATTTCTTTTACTCTCCCATGTCTTCGCTTGGCGGCCCCTTTTGGTGCCAGAATGCTGTATTTACAGTTAAATATTACTGCTGTTTGCGCGTATTTTTTGACAATTTAATATAGGCGATACAATAATAACTATGGAGGGGACAACTCTAGCAAATCAAACCATTCTCTATATTTCAGCTGCAGTACCATGCACAAATTATATTTATTCGTAACATTACAAAAAAACGCTTCAAGGACCGCAACAACTCCCTAGTAGATGGCAAGCAAATTGCTCCACGACCGCCTTTAAATCGAATGGCTTTGCAAAAGGCACGATAGTCAATCAGAGAGATGAAAAACACCCACAGTTACCGCAGTGGACGTGATAAAACTCTTTCTACATTGTGATCTAAAATATTTGTGTTTGGCTGGAATTACGTCAATCGAAGACTGAAGAGCGGGAACATGTCCCTCTGCCAGCTGCCATCTGTGACAAAGGTACCCGGGCAGTGCACTACATTCTTGACCTCCCCTTTCCCAAGCGATGCCAGTGGTAAACCGAGACGTCCCTGTAATCATAAAATATATACAAGACAGCTTACGGAGAACTTTCTTTACTATTGCCGTTCTCCGCGGTCTTCTCTTACCGCTTTCCGCGTTAGTATCTACTCGCATTTCAGCGTTTACGAAGCGTACACGCTGTACCAGACATTTGTTGCTCGATGCGCGCATCATTTTAGTGCGTTTCTTGCGACGCCGCCATTTGTGAGTAGGGAATGGTGGGTCCAATCAAGGACGACACACAAATTTAGTTGTGTGTTGGCATTTGTCGCGGAAAGAGCCCACTCGTGAGAAATTCCCTGGCTGACACATCGCTGAAGAAAATTTGGCGCATTTTGCGTCCCCTCACACGCCTCACATTCCATACGGCGCAGTCGTACGTATACTCTGTCTGTGCTTTCTATTTATTGCTTTCTTTTGCACTGATCTAGTCTTTGTTCGTTTCGCACAGCTTATGAAGTTTTGTAGTTTCAAAGAAACGGGCGTTTATACGATCTTCCATCAGCAATGCGTGGTGGCATCTATCACGTGCAGTATTCGGTGTTTTTTGCCATTCGTCCCGCTTGATGGCGCCCTCAATACCAGCTCTGTCATTCGCGTATACCTCTGTGGCATTCTTTCATAGTTGTAACTTTTTGGAGTATTTTGGCATTTTTCTTTTGTATTTCGTGTGCATGCTATTCTGTATAGGTATTTCTGGCATATTATCCTTACGCCACTCAGAATATCTCACATCTTAACCAGTCGGGTAGCACACTCCAAAATGAACAAAAATGCATTACTCGAGCATAACAGCACCGTCTTTTATCATATCAATGCCACCAACGGGGAAAGAATTCTCGATTCTTTTCGCGTCCTTTTTATATATTGCGCATTTTTTCTCGATTTGCTACGTACAGCCATGCATACTATTAAGAGGGGGATAACAAATGCGTCCATTTACATAGTGTCCGCTGTGAATGTGGGAATGAGTACTACCTGCACCGTTGATAAGTGGAAGGTCCTCAAGATTTGATGATTGTAGATCGTGTACAACAAATTAGACAAGCTGCCCTAAACCAGTTCAGATTTATCGCCTTTGCTTTGAAATGTTCGGCTACGTACACAGGCATTCACTGATATTATTTGTGCGCAGTAAAAGTAGTCTTCAAACCTCTTACACACAAAAAAGCTATCTTGACATTTGGGGCCAAAATTGTTCACGGCTGTTCATGCTCACCACTATCTGGCAAGACAAACTTGCGCAAAAAATGCCACAATAAAAAAAAGAGTTGTAATTGCTGACAATTTTTTATCGACATAAAATTACTGCACAAGTACTTTATACACTTCATGAGATGTTTCGCTTAGTTTGAAACTATCTTATCTGGATAAACGAGCCCCTGACTGTACACCTCACAGATCATTGTTTTTTATCTCGACATTGTATTATTATTGATATATTTAATGATATTGTAAATTTTTGTAATTTTGTTGTTATAATTACAACAGATCTATTTACAACTGTCACCTGTAAATGCAGCCTTCAAAATATCACCAGTCTTATTTTGTACAATATAGTCTTCGAAATCTTACGCAGGAAGCAAAATATTTCCTACCGCTGTGCTGTCTGGGTATCACCTATACAAGGCAAGTTTCTCCCCACAATGTGTTTGTGTTCAGCCTCAAACAACGGAATATTGAGTTTCTGAGCACTGCCTTCTTCTTTTGAATTACCCATACTAAAACGCCCTACTACACATGACGACAAGGATATTTCGATTTTTAACGCTTGGCCTAAGGTGAAGTAATATTCAGTTTAGCTATCGAATAGCCCGTCTATAAACCCACCAGACTATAAATGATGTATTCTACGATTGAAATTTTTCTTTTTGTAGTATGAAGGAATCGCTTGCTTTATCACTTAGAGGACTGCTGCTTTCACGCTGCCCGAACTAATTGTTATTGGTTCCTTTCGCATGGTACAATGGAATTTCTTCTTGCAATTCTAAAGGTATTAAAGGTGACGGAGAAACGTCTTGTACTGCAAATTTTCGTAGCGTTTTACACCGTTGGGTACGGCATGGGCGGACTCGGGAAAGACGCCCTGGTTAGCTGGTGTGCTCTGGCGTTGCCGCCTATGCCATAGTAGCCAGGAACCCATACCAGTGTAAAAAGAGGTCAATACAGATAAAGGAGGGAATGCGGTGCTGTTAAAGGGGGCGCTGGTGGCGAATGAGGGCAGCCCGAGGATGATGCGAGGAAGTGTCCGGTGTGAGGCCTCCAGACACGAGAGCGAAGCCGCCAAAGATTGTACGTACGAAATTTGCTACAGATTTCGGCAACTAAAAGAAGCGTCGCTGACGTGGGGCAGGTGATGTTCGTTCACTTTAGCTCCACCGTTAGTGACCACGCGGAGAAAAAGAGAAAGTTTTTTGATCCGGGTGTAGAGTGTTTTCATGGTCAATACCGAGCTGACCGTATAATATAAGGTTAGCGGGATGACCCGTTGGGTATCGAAAGTACTGTACGCCGGTGTCAAAAGTTGTACTTGTGGAAGAAAGAGCTCCGATGCACCCCCACACGTGTTACTTGGAACTATAAGAGTGGATTTTTAGGGCAAAATAGAGCGGCCTACAGACGCAGGTGCACATCTGGTGAAGTGAGGTGTTAGAATCACGTGTTCGTGATTCTCGCCTTGAGGTAGAGGAAGGAAGAAATTAAAATCATGAGATTTGAGGTGTGCCAGACGTATGCAAGTCGAAGAGGTAAAAAATAAACATTAAACTTTTAACTAGGCTGTCTGACTCACTATTCCTCAGAACAGCAATAACCACACAATTCTTACAGGTTTTGTGGTGACAGATGCCGTCACTATATGTATACCGAAGATAACATTCTAAATTTTTAGGCGTTCTTGATGTACCTATTCCAGACCCACTTTACGCGCGCGGTGCGTAAAGTGGGCCTTCTTTTTGTAGATAAATGTTGCAAAGCTTCGAACTACGTGAACAAAATCCTTCTTGTCATCAAAGGGTTTTTTGACAACAGACCAACCCTTTTCAGCCGTCTGCTGAAGGCCGTGAGTGCCGTATAGGTATACGGGCAGCTTCCCCGGCCGCCTATTCCCAAACCATATCCCGTAGGGGCCCAGGCCGACCATACCCCCTAAGCAGGGGCGCAGCCAAACAGATTTAAAAAAATTGCAATTTTTTAACCTCCATGGACGCAGCACCGTGACGTCTCTACCTATAAGTGCGCGACTTCGTGCGAGTTGGATTTTTTCTTTTTCCCCCTCCCCTCGTTTCGACTGCTTGGCAGGCGGCCGATAGTTTCGCTCCGTGGGCGGGGCTGGCCAAGCGGCGCTGGGGAAGTTGACGCACATGTGGTAGAAGCTAACCTTTTGTACCTGAGCCCCTGATCTCTCCGCGCTCTTCTTGCGCACCTGCAAGTTGACGCTGACCTCCGATGGTGTTCCTAAATAAGCGCTCGACTCGGTGCTCGAAGTGCGTGCGCGCGGATGGACGCTTTCACGCGCATGTGGCAATTATACACGGTCCGGAAAGCAAACACCCTCATCGAAAGCTCATTCTACAGCACAGAGAAGGGTATGCAATTGAGTTGGGTGCTCTTTCACTAAATACACAGCTCAAAACACGATTCGGTGCTGCAGGTAAGGATTACAAGAAAGGCAGCCAATTACCCATGACTACATTTACAAACTGTCCTACTCTTGCGAAATATTACAGCTGCATGAGCTGCTACATTTTGGCACTTTCGTAAGCACTATTACATTGAATTTCGTTAACATTAACTTCATTGCATTATTCTTTATCAGGAACAGTGCCACTAAGGAAAACATTGACATTTTGTTAACAGCAATGGAAGGTGGGAATCGTTCTTGCAAGGGTGATACATTGATAAATTGATAAGAAAGACACCAGCTCAAACGTACACGTTTTACACTCGGTCATGAATTCTGCATAATTTGCACTGCTGGTCATAACAATTTAGGGAAACAATATCGAAAATATATACCAACCAAGGGCTACGTAATAGTTGGATTGTACAGCAACTGAAGTACTCGAGGGGTTTGATATATGTCTTCTGTACAGGGCTATTGACCGCAGTCTCTTCACTGAAGCCACCAGGCCGAGTTTGATATCAGTAATCATGCGTGCTACCACTCACGCTGTTGCCAATGTCGATTAGTTATTTTTAACAATTTGTGCTTCATGCACACAGAGATTTTGCTGCATAAGATACGTCATTTATAAATAGACAGCCCCAGCAGGATCCCAATGGCTTGATGCCCCCCCCCCCCCCTGTAATCGGGAAGGCACACCAAATCGTTACCACTTAATTTGGCTCTGTCCATTATTCGACCGTAATCGCCACCAGCTTTTAACTCTAGGTCCCGCCCGTGCGACTGAACAGGAACTTGTTAGTCGGGTCCGTGACGATCCCACCACACTAGAAGCAATTACCGAGTACGCCCTTGAAAACAAACTCTACAAATTGGTGTAGCAGCCTGGCCGACTTTCCCGTTCGGTATACAATGTGAACCGCATTGTCCACAGTGTGAACTGTACATTTAAGTGTGAACTGTGCGTTTTTCTGCCACTGACTGACTTTAATGTGTTCATTTTGCGATTAGGACCCCAAGACTGCAACTGTGTTCACGGTGCGAGTTGTGACCTTTCCCTTTTCTTCTCATCCTTGCTCCCCCAGGGCCCCTTGGCCTCTCATTTAATAAAGTGTTACACTCACTCAGATACGTATATTCTTTTCGCTGTGACTAATGAGTAGTTGCCCGTGAGCTTGAAGTCACGGTAGTCTCAGCAGAGATAAAACTAAGTAAAAGTTATCTCCTTGGCGCACTATTTTTACGATAGTGATCTCGGAGTCCAAATAGCGGCAAAAAATTGTCACTTTTAGAGATCCACTGATGGGTATAGATGAGCAGTTTGTGCCTGTTTCCTGCGACGCATTTTTAGCTACCACATATGTATATTTCTGTAGTGTCTGGCCTTTTAATTCGCCAGCTTTGTGTCACAGCTCGTGCCTCAACTGTAAGCCACACACACGCAAAAAAGTATAGAAATGTATAAACAAGAAATAGCAGGAATAAAAATATAAATAGTACAACACAAGTGGCCCGCGGAGCGAAACCATCGGGCACCCGCAAAGCGGCCGAAACGTGGGGAGGGGAAAAAAGAAAAAATCCACCTCGCATAAAGTCGCGCACATACAGCTAGAGACGTCACGGTGCTGCGTCCAAGGAGGTTAAAAAAATGCAATTTTTTTAACCTCACTGGCTGCGCCCCTGCTTAAGGGGTGTGGTCGGCCTCGGCCCCTACGTGTTATGGTTTGGGAATTCGCTCCCGAAACGCTTTAAGCTGGTGGGCTCCCGTTAAGAAAACGAATTATCTATAGGCCAGATTTTTGGATCCACGGCCCGCCGTCCGCATCGCAGAAATCGATTCCCAGACCAATCAATATAGGGCGGAGTGGTCTCGCAAAGCGCGGTTACGGTCACTCCTGCTAGGAGAAGGGGAGGGAAGGGAGCCTCTGCCGCTGAGTTTTACCTGCCGATTAGATTGCGCTAATCGTAGAATTTGCCGATGTGCAGGCACATATCGTAGTCTGATGATTTATGTAAAAGCACAAACACGGGCTTATTTGAAAGCATGTGTAAAGGACAATAGTTTCTGAAACATTATTTTGAATGCTTTGTAAATTAGGCGAAGCGGCCCCCCACTGCCTTTGTAAGCAGGCTGTAAGTCCCCTTCCCTGCACGGACAGTTTTCCCGCGGCAGGCTAGCCTCGCGGAGACTACGCCGTTCCAGAAACCCATGTTCATTCTTTTGCTCCTAATGATGTTATGCGCTTGGTACAAGGGATTTAATATTTATCTTCCGGCCCTCCGTGGTGCCAAAGACGAACTGAGTCGGTAAAACCGGATGCCAGGAAGACCAATGACGTTGCGACCGGTCAATTAGAGAAGATACGCCATGGTGCAGTGTGGCAGAGAACGAGCACGTTTACTGGCTGGATCTCAGGTTTTTGCTGCATACCAGAGAGAGGTATTTAAATTCTGCCGATTTTTTTGGAAAATTTCTAGGCGTAATATCACAGCTCAAGCTGCACTATTTCACGAGTCAACAGCAAGCAACGTCTCTGAGATGCCTAAAAAGCAGTCTCCAAGATGGTTGGATGATTCTTGTTTTAGGCTTTAGGTAGCATTTGAGTTTTCGCATTCAAGATGTCCTATTGTACAAATGGTTAAGTACGCATGCGACAATACATCCCTTCGCAATCCACGATACACCTGCTATACACTCCTAAATTGAGAAGAAACTGGTGCCTTTGTACAGTCTAACGGCATGCTTTCAGACTGTCTTGACCACGCGACAGCGGCCATGGCTACTTTTCAAGACCCTTTAACAGCCTTTAACGCCTCGTAACGGTTCTGAAAATTGTTTTTTTTTTGCCAAGAAACTGATTTTTTTCCTATGTGTAACAACACAGTACAAGAACCACAATAAATTTGTAAATTTGTGCGAAATAAAAGTGGCTCCAATTTATCAAGCCAAATTAACGTTTTTGCAACCTCAAATGGATAGAGCGCTTGGAAGCACTTGGAAGGGCAGCAAGCTTGCAGACGATTCGCAGAGAAGGCCAGCGTTCAGACAGTTTGAAAGGGATAGATATATACCCCCACCTGCTTTTGATATGAATTTACTAATCGTGCGCTGCACCAAGAATTTCTAGCAGTAGTTTTTCTATATTTCGGTAAGCGCAAATAAATGATTTAAAACAGTACATAATCATATTTCCTAACGTGCTCTCACATACATTAGCTACATTTTCTGGCTCCGTAACAACCTACTTCCGGTATATCCTACTCCAAGCTCACATAGTACGAAAAGGCTGTATTTCGCGCAGCAGTTACCGCATTAAAAAGGCACACATTAAGGCAGAACAGTGACTGTTACCTATGTAAGAAAAGACTGACATCGGAAAGTTTGGAGATGCGAGAAATAAGGCTTAAGGCAATAGGCCGAAAGTTTAAAGCCCCCTAATTGCCGCTTGAACAATTTTTAGTCCTCCTTCTAATGAACGGATTCAATGCACAAGAGATAAGATGAAAAAATGCTGACCTGAAATATTCAAAATTCGCTAAAAACGTCACATTTGTTTGCCGATAGTCCATGTTCATGCGGAAACTCGTTTATAAAAGGCTGGTTGCTTCACCTGCATTTGAACTGGCCTATGGAGCCGGCTACTTCAGGCGGGCGATAGAGACGGTGAACACATCACGGCTAATTGAATCCCCAACATACAGCAGTCATTTGTTGATCACGAACTTCAAAGGAGAGCGTGATGGAAAAGGCTGCACCACGTTTGTAATACAAATTGCGTTTTACAGTGACAGGTCGCGTTGACATTGCCTCCGGCTCTTCGAGACCCAATTTCAAGTGATTAGATTTATAAGAGGAGTTCAAAGGACGAGGACCCGTTTGATTTCTACACATAAGTACAGGTAACGACACTGCGCTGGCTGCTCTGAACAATCATGAACCGGAACGAAAACCTTTCAGGCATCGTTGGTCTGGGCTATCTCTGCAAGTCGGATGGCTCTGTGTCTGCTCGTCGGTGTAAGGTTGTCAGACTGCGGAAAAAAATTTGAGTTTAAGGGCACGTTACGAGGCATAAAAGTTTGTGAGGAGTGGGGGGGAGGAGGAGGAGGAGGGGTTGTGAATATTTCTTACACTTTGCTTACTTCCAATTTCGCATGTGCTTATTGTGTATGTGACCTTGCTTCTGTCGCTCAAAAGAATACCCTTACGTTGAGCTGCACGCAGTGATAGCTGAAGTACGCCATAATACGACAACTTAAGTAAATTGTCATTGCGCTTAAAAAAACATCAAGTTGGTCAGCGGTTTGCCCCTCCTTGAAGCTCCCTCGGTTACTTTATATATTCCGAACGAAATTAACTACTCCACACCACGCTAACGTAAACCTCAAAGTAAAGTACAGAACAGAGATTGATATTTTTACAATGCACTGCTGTTGCATTAGTTAAAAAGTAAGTGTTACTGGCTTCATCTGCTGAAATACGCTAATACCGTAGCACTGAGGCGGGTAAGGAATTCCTTACCTGCCCCTTGCTATGTAACAGAATTGGCATGGTCCGGGCGGCCGCAAGCAGACTTGTAATTTTTTACCAGCCCAAATCAGTATCACCGAAACATCAGTACTCTTAAATAGGCGGTGGGGAAAGGTTCTTATCAAAATTACGGGTCTGATGGAAATCTTTTTCCGACACCAAACGGCAGAAAACGAAAGTAATGTCGAAACCAGAAGTTCTGCCATTTATCAGGTTGTGACCTTGCCTGCGGAAAGCGCTGATTCTAGCCTACAGCACAGACTGAAATAAAGACGCATCTCACTCGGGCGCACATTATGTGCTGTCACGTATGCCGAGGAGACATTCAAAAGCCTGCGTTGCTCCTTCGTCCTCGTTAAGGCATTGCTGCCAATTTCTCTGGTTGTAATACCAGTTACGTGATTAGTATAGGTTAATAGCATTTTTAATACCAAGGTATATTTTATCAGGCTCTTCCACTCTTCCTTCATGTTGATTATTATCTACCGGTGTCTCTTTTGTCAAGTGAGAAGTTTAGGCATCCTCAAGTTCTTTACTTCGATAAACAACACGCGACAGAAAAGGAATTGGGAATTCACCATCACGACTGCCCTCTTTATCCCCTTTATCAGGAACTCGAAAACAAACGTCATTCTTAGTTCATTAGGAATAATGAGAACCCGCACTTTTTTGTATAGATTTGAGGCTAAGACCAAGCTTTTTTCGGAAAATGTGAGTATATGTCTAAATCCGCGAAAGTACACTGTGCAAAACAACCATAACTCGCCGTAATTACTCTTTGTAAAGCACGCAGTGTGTTTACTATTCAAAAGTTATTGTCATAAATACAAAACGCTACCTTAAAAAGACACAGCTCTATTGAGCACTTAAGAATAATGATAAAAATACCCAACAATCCGCCGTCCTTGGCACTGTTCCCAAATCTCATATAGTTTTTATTAAGTTATTTCTATTCCCCTCTGCCTCTTTACATCCCGACGTAGCCTTCAGTCAACGTCTTCCAAAAACATTTACTCGTTATGAACCCAACGGCTGTCATTACCTATATCGTCGAGAACCAACACTTTGCTTCCTGAAACATTTTTGAAGCTTAGTGACTTTAGTTGTGTCCCCAACCTAATTTTTCGTGCCCTTTCAGGCAGTCGGGATTTATTAGCTTTCTTTATTCGATGTTTCGACCTGATTGCCCAAATATCTACGAGAATCCCTAGCAATATTCGTCACTTTCCTTTTGAAAGAAAAATTATATCTTCACTTGCAGACAGAGATTTTGCAATCATGCTGGGTGATACTAAAAACATTCATTTTGCAGCGGCTGAGCAGTCGTCCTAGAGCATGTGAAGAAGTGTACCACGACCAAAGAAAACTTACACTGCTGTGCAACAAGCATTTGTGTATCTCCTTTGCGTCTGGGAAATTTTTATCCGGAATACATTTTCAAGCTTGTAATAATTTTTGTGATGCGTGTGACAGCGGGCACCCTTACCACGCAGTCAGACATGATGATGATAAATTCTTTTATTAGGAAGGGAAGGACCGAAGGTCTTTGGTGGAGGAAGAGGGGGATCAAGGAGGGAGGTATCTGAACTTTGAAAAACACTATGGTTCAGTCTATGAATATCAAAAGCGGAGCAGTGCAGAACAAGATGTTCTATGTTTGCTTCACACACAGCGTGGCAAAAGGTACATGTGCAGGGGGTAGAGGTGCCAATGCCCTTCTTTTGGTCAGCACGTGTCTGCCATTTGTGGATTATATGAGGTGTAGCGGCCGTATTGGCAAGTATTTTCTCGATCGCAAGAAATATTTATCAGTCCGAAATCCTACGATCTTATCAGTAATACTAATAGAATTTCTCTCACTAGTAATCCCACGTGAATCACAATCACTCGTCCGCGAGTCTTTTGCGTTTGCAACTAAGCATGAAAACTACGAGTTTTAGGTACAGAAGACATTCGCTAGTGTGCATTCAAAGGTTAATGCAAATATTTTACTTACGCTTGGAAAATTTCTGTGAGCTGAGAACCACCAACAGAAAAATATTCGCGCTAGTGGGCAGATTATGAGCAGGAAAATCAAGGTGTCGTTTTCTTAGGGATGAGAATAAGGCGAAAAAATTAAATTCAGCTCAAAGCCTTACCTGCGTGCCTTTCCACAAGCAATACTAAAACGGGAGTTAATCGCGAATAGGGAGCGGGTACGCGCTTCGGGCATTGAATCTGCTAATATCTTTCAGAGATTTATTACAATTTCTCATTTTTCCTCCAGCTGAACATCCTGCAGAAGAAAAGTGGCTGCGATTCAACAAATGGCTGCACAAGCAGTGGTCCATCTCGTGGGTATTTGGTATCTCTCTAACATTCAACACTGTTTGCTATATTGGGAAACGGCATACTTGCTAATTTTCTGCGTGCAATAGTGATGCGAAAATGAACGTAAGATCTCCGCTTGATTTTATGTGATAGAAAAACATCCAGGAGGCTGGAAAAAGTCAATACTCATCCACCTTAACCCACGTACATCTACCCTAATCTTGGAGAATATAGCTTTTTCGAAATGTATGTTTCACATTCATTTTCCTTAACTTCTCGTAATTTACTATAATGTACATCAGTCTGTGTTGATCTTAAATATTCAGCACAAAATTACCAAAATTCCTCTTAATCCACCCGAATCTCGAGCCTACTTGACATAACCAGCCATATTGTTTCGGTATTTGTTTCAATTCAGTTGATTTTGCGTATTCTTTATTTTGCACCCTAGTTTTTCTCATTGTACACTAAACTATCCTAACCCAACTCAACCAATCTTAATCTACGTAATTTCTCTTTACCTTTCACAACAAATCTTTACCTTTGAACACTATGTACATCTGAATCAAATGTATTCTGCCTTAAGCCTAGTTACTCCCGCTTTTCTACCTTAAAAACCGTCACCCATGCAAGGCACCTCATTCCAGCTTAATCAATCGCAGTACACCTTACTATACATACTTTATTCAAATATACATGCCTAACGACGCACCTATCGCCGCTGACGGATATGCTTTGTTATTTGATGGTTTACTTCACCTACTGATAGAGGGATTTGGAAGTATTGTAACATGTACAAAATACGTGAGGTTAAACAAATATACGTCCAGTGCAAACTGCATAGCTAAGGCGGTTTTAGGCGAACGAGAAACAACAATTAAAAAACGAGGAAGGCTACCCCGGCAGATCGCTCCGGACAACTTCGAAGGATAGAAAATGGAATTGCATCAAAAAAACCTGTACTGGATACAAGGAGAGAGGAGCGAGAGGAAAAGCGAAGTTGGTGAGGCGTTGGAGTGGACAGTGGGGCCAGAGTTACAAAACAGGGAGTGGCAGAGTCTAATCGTCATTTCACGATATTTACAGTGAAACAAGCGTATCGGAAGCCCTTTTTTCTGTCCTACCGGTTGGATCCCACATTGGCGAAAGGACATCCCGAACTTACTCCTTTAAATGGTCGGGAAATCTTTATGACTGCGTTTCGCTACAGCGGTGAACCTGTCGTGAGTAGCAGCGATAATTACTTTTTCCTGGATAAATGAGAGTTTGTGTTTGTGGCTGAGGATAGTTGTGCGTAATTGTCCTTCTAATAGGTGGTAATACTATAAAATCATCGTGTAAAAGCCAAACCAAGATTAGAAACCAAGGAAATTGGGCCAAGGAAGTGTGCATTTGTGGACGTTGTAGCGGGGCTTTTACTCTCAAATATGCTATTAGGTGAAATGTATTAGCTGAGGCGTCTCCAACACCGAGGAAGTGTAAGATACAAATCTGATACTTTACATTGGCTCACCTACTACAGATTGGCTCCTTTCCTATAAATTTCTAAAGCCTTCGACGGAGTGCCTCATGGCCGGTTGATAAATAAATTCCCACACCTAACGTACACACTCTTTCCGGGCTCAGGTTAGATTTATATTTTAAGGCGATTTTAAACTAAAATCCTGGCTCAGGTTTAGCACGGACACCCCGTTATTATGAGCAAAAGCACACATTATGTACACAGTGTTTTGTGAATAATTCTCTTCCCATATAGTATTGCAGTTTGCCATCGAGCTAAATCTACTGGATGAGTTCGGTTCTAGGCCCGCTGGTACATACTTAAAAGAATGACGGAACCCAGCCTTGAAGACACGTACACAAGGAGAGAGTAGCCCAACACAAATGCTGGGATTGAAACACTACCTCACGCTCTCCAACACACAGGCGGGATTCCCAGCGTGTGTGTTGTCCTGCACTATTCTTTTGTACGTGTCTTCAAGGTTGGGTCCTGTCGTTCTTTAAAATCTACTGAGCGTTCAGATACATCATTTCGCTTGCGCGGAACGAAATGCACAGACGCCCTAGCCGATGGCGGTGCAGAGGAACCACACACCGAAAAATCTGCCAAAAAAGCAGCGCCACCGTTTGCGTTTGATTGATTGATTGTGGGGTTTAACGCGCCGACGCAACGCAGGCGATGAGGCGCGCCGTAGTGAAGGGCTCCGGATTAATTTTGACCACCTGGGGATCTTTAACGTGCGCCGAAATCTCGTACACACGGGCGTTTTTGCTTTTCGCCTCCATCAGAAAAGCGGCCGCCGCGGTCGGGAATCGAACCCGCGACCCCATGCTCAGCAGCGCAACGCCTTAGCCACTGAGCCACCGCGGCGGGTCCGTGCGCGTGTGCGTTTCTCTTGTAATTCTCCAGTCTTCGTTCCTGCCAACCTAGCCAGTTCATTGTTTTTGCGGATCAGTCGTTAAACCGTCGCGTAGTCACGTGGTTTGCTGGCCCTGAACCATATGCGGAGACGGCTCAGCACCGCTTGGCGACAAGCTGCAGCAGAAATAGCCATTTCACTCTTGTCTAATCACGTGGTATTGCAACGGGGAAGCTTCGAGCAAGTGAAGCAATAATAAAGGCAGAGCTTGTGCACTGGTTTCCGTAGGTCACTGTGACGCGACCTCGAAAGATATACCATTATTGTTTGCTGGCCCCAAACATCTCTATGTCGTGGAAGCAATGGGCGCAACAAAAGAAGGTTAATTTTGCTGTCGCCCTGTGGCCAATCACTAGATCATGTTATGCAGCTCACGCATCTGCTATTGTTTCTGTACGTTGAATGACGACTATGCGACACATTGTAAAGGCTTGTGCACTGATATCTAGGTAATGTCTCATTCGAACGCCATCCTGGTCTCTCGTATTGTGGTGTGCAATGCCCAGGGCAGAACGCTTGAAATGACGTAAAATTGTACTATATTTGATTACACCAAATGTGGTGCTTATCTGCGGCCACAAGAGCCCACCGGAAATCAAACACAAACAAGCATTCTGAGCACTCGCTTCAACGCGTTTTAAAACGCACATACGAAAACGTAAAAAAAAAACAAAGGAACACCAGGCACCCGCTCAACTTTTATTGTCTGCGACGCGCTACTTGAAGGAGCGGCGCATTAGAAATTTCACACGCCGTCTTAGTTGACTTTTAGCTTCTGTGCAGGCACTTTCAATGCAGCCTGGAAAGTGATTCTGCAGAATCTAGCAGCGATTTCTCCGCTAACGCTAAGAAAACAATCATAGCTTTAGTGACTGACTGCACGCAGCCCGGGGGATTATAATGCGCCGCAGTGATGCTTACACCAGGCGTGCACAAAGAGAGTAGATATGACTAGGAGCAAGAGAAGTGCGGGGGTATTTTATCGCGTTTTTGTGGCAGTCTTCCTGAAGGGACAGGATGGTGGCGTTCTTATTCGCGCTATCAGCAGAAACTACTACTCAAATTACGTTTTATCGAACGACGCGTAGAGGCGAACTAACAAAAAGAAGCATGTTAAGGCCGTGAATATAATGCAATTTTTTCTCAGTCAAGCAATGTCTATGGAGTCGTCTAGCGTAGAGCTACTTGGGCAGAAAGCGTGCAAAACTAGATAATGTCAACAGACGTGTCAGATTTGAAAATGATTTAGGAAAAGAAGAAAATCATTGTCAGTTTAGGCAAGTCCTCCTTTTGAAGAAATGTTAGCTGGCTAAATATATCTTGGTCGCTTCGTTGAGTCACTGAGCCATGTATGCGACTAAAAGTACTAGAGGGTGCTACACTCCATGTCACATCGGTGAGGAGAACTCAGAACGACTCAGAATTTTGTGAAAAAACTGCCGCATGAAACATAAGGTTGCACGCAACGCTTCTACAACATTGATAGAAAATACCCGGAACAGCATACCTGATCCCCGAATTTTGCTAATGAATATATAAAAGTCATGCCCCAGCGGTCATTCTACGCAATTGCCCCAAGGGAAGAAAAACAGCATGACCATCACCAAAGCTGAGTCCGTTGTTGGTGGCTGTAACATAATGTTCACAAAAATATTGCCAGCAGGCAACGTTGCTGGTAATGTTGTATGTTTATTTCCTGCTCCTTGAAGCGTATTTAAGCCACGCAACACAGCCTATACTCTAATTAAACAAGAACTTCTCCGAAAATCAGTTACCTTCAGGTTTTTATTCACACACAATGTTACATTTCTTGGGTGCCGCGGACCGTGGAGTGATCATCGATGTTTACGCACTTACTATATAATTGTTTCTAATTATTCGACTTCACTTCAGTGTGCTTCTTAGATTAGGTGATGTTCAAGAAACCGTGGCATCCGTCTCTGGACGTGAACGATTCTTTGATACGCTGACTGAACTGCTATTCAATGATAATACTACTTAGGTGACAGCTACCAGTGACCACCTCTTCTTTTCTGTCTTCAACAGATGTAAAACATACTGTAGAGTTCTCAATGTACGCACTGTCGCCTTGTTTCCTTGATATTCTTTGCCAGCGATTACGTTAGCTGCAAACCATTCTGTAATTTTTAAAAAAAGTTTGTGTGCCCCAAATATTATGTACATATAGGTGTTTTACCTGTTCCGATGGCATAAACTCAGTTTTAGCTCTGGCGTGTGTTTCGTTTCCTCGTAAGGTTCGCTTGTACGATAATTTTCCTAGTGAGTAACCAACTCGTCAAACTTGGCTCTTTAGTCGTATCTAAAACAATCAACATAATTTTTTGGCCCACAGGTGTGTAGCTCATTTCTTCGAGGGCCTAGAAATAAAATCAAGGTGTCGGACGGCCAGTGTATTTTCCATTAGAAGCGTCTCGGCAGGCGTCGGAACTTAAACGGCTGAGTAGGAGGCGTTGAACATCTCAGCGTCATTTTATGGCCGGGATGGGAGCACTGCGGTCTTAAACGACCAATCCACACAGTTCTTGAAAGGCTGTGTGTCTGAGGGTGACAAATGGATGGTCCATCCCACGAAACTAGCCGGCTGTGCCTCAGGGTGTAAAACTGTCTCCCCTGCCGTTTTCGAGTGGCGACTGATTTAGGGAGCGCATTAGGCGGACCCCTGCATGGTCGTCTGCTTTGCAGCGCCTTCATTACGACCGCACCTGCGAACGCCACCCGTATGAGAACTCCGAACACCGTCAAAGACGCGGTAGCTTAAACACACACTCTATGGTTGAGCGAGAAAGCAGGCCTTCAATTCAGAGCACAAGGTGTGGTTGAAGGCAATCTGCTGATGCTGCTATTACTGTTCCCATGCGTCCACATCTTTGGAGGTTGGGCGAGCAAGCTGCACCAACTTACAAAAGGGTTTGACGCCACACGAGGAAAGATAGCCTAATAACACCGATATAACGCAAGCATTCAGGTGAAATAAAATATACGGAGAAAACAAAACACCCCTGAATTTGTGCCGCATCCAAAAGGACAGTGTAACATGGACAGGATAAATTAAAATATATTTTACAGTAATCTTTAATAGTGCAAAAAAATTTACAATGCTGGCTTTATTTTTGCAAAACAAATTTTTTGTTTGTTTAATTCCCCGCGAAAACAAGCGCATTTATTATTGCAAAGAGAAGATTGATAAATGTCTTCTTTGATACCCTATAAGGGTCAGTGTTCGATGTAATGGTAAAAAGCTTCATTACGAGGACATTCCTTCCTTCCTACAGGTACAAATGCATACATAAACATCGCGAAAGCCACAGCAGATATCCCCACATATCCCTGAAATGCGTTCGATTACCGAGAAGGCTTTTGATAAAGAATGTTTCTACAACTTTAACCACTTTTTTTGAGACGACAGTTTTGCCCTTAATCGGTAGGGTTTGGAGCAACAATTTTTACCTATTCTGTAAGGTACGTCGGCTGCACGTAGTCACGTAGAGTAGTACGCTCGCCATTTGTTCTGCTTGCTTTTATCGAGAAGAGCTTTAAAATCACTAGCTTGAAAATGCTTCCCAGCTATTGAGCTAGTATTGCGATAATATAGGCTGAGAAATTCAAGGTCACTCTTTTTGGTTTCTTAAATTCAATTACCCAAACTGTACTTTAAGGTAAATGTATTACAATAAAATAAAATCATCGAATACAGTCAGGTGTTCTTATGAACAGGAAAACTATGCGAGGCACCAAATTTTGATCGTTGGAGGGCGTCAAGAATATTGCCTGCAGCGTTTTGTGGCCGCGTTACGCTCTCGGTTTTTAAGTTAGTTTGAACACGGCGATATTTTCTGAGCTATGCCAAGCCCCGACAGATTTTTATTCTTTCTTCGAAGGCATCGAGATGATTTTGCGACAAAATACTGCTTTTATGTAAAACATTCGATAAGCCACATCTTTGAATTCCATTACAACATCAATGATCATAACGAGGCAGTCAATAAAATGTTTTCAGAGGCCGTGGATTTATGTGGACGATTCGGGTGCCAGCATCGGCTAGGGCTGGTGAAGATGGTTAAAAAAATTGCTTCTACGTATATGTGTGTATAGATATAGTGTTCGTGAAAGCGACTTGACCAATTTATTACAGAGTATCCTAAGAATCTCGTCGAATATTGAGGTATTGCCTTTTACTACGCATTTTTGCAATATTTTATGAAAGTCGTGATTCAATATAACTTTGTTGACCTCAGTAAAGAAAACACAGAAGAGAGATACAAGAACGAACGCTGTCTAGGCTGCGCAGCCAAATGTGCCTTGTCAGGAAGGAAAAAAACAGATGCCTCAATAATCACAAAAACCAGTACGTGCGCTGCACGGTAGGGATGGTCTACAAATTGCCGCTTACTCTCAAAAAAGAATACGTTGGACAGACTGTACGGTGCCTCAACACTCGCCGACGGGAACATTGCAACAAGGTACGGAAAGGCCAAGATAGCAACTTGGGTATTCATTGCCAAAAGTGCGAGAAGTGCGAGCCTATGCACGATGCGTGCTCCGTCATTTTTCTAGACGCCGATTAGCGCACGCGAGAGATTGTTGAGGCCGCGGAAATGCAGTGGATAGGTGACTGCGTCAGTTCGATGTCCATATCTTTCAGTTCGAAAGAGCTGGCATTCTTGGATAAACATTTATCACACGTGGCTTCCTGACGAGTGCGGGGGGGGGGGGGGGGATGGAGGATGTGCAGTGATGTGATAAACTTCATAGTCATTTGAGCATGTTGTGATTCGTTTCTATATATACGTCCCATAGTTGTTATTAAAATTAAGTTGTAAGTAAGTGGTCGTTCTTGTATCCCTCGTCCTTTGTTTTCTTTACTGCGCTCAACAAAGTTATAATGAATTACCAACTCGCTCGTTCCCACACGTTATTAAATCGTGATTCGCGCTGGTCTATTCAGGCCGGGCTTACAAAAATGGGAGCGACCAGTTTGGGACCATACATGCAATCTTTGAACTAGCCCAGCGTCTACTGTCGTTTGATCCTGTACTGAGACCTCGCTCGTTCCTAAAGAGCTTACGATACACAATGAGCTCAGAGCGCATAAGATGAATTAGGCGAGTGCAATAAGTCGCATCCCAAGCACACAATTCCTCTTCCACGTCAAAGCCACTTTCGTCGAGTGGTAATCACGACAAGAGCATGCCTATGTTTTTTTATTCTATGGGATTACGCCGGCTTTGCAACCCCTGGAACGTCAGGACACATCGTGGTGCCTGCTGCCTGTCTCTAGTGCTCTCGGGTAGCGCGAATCTCAGAGGGTTAATCCCTTGCCGCATTAACAGAGACCGAAAAACAAGCAAGTAAGCCCGCTCAGCTTAGATTGGACAGCGTCGTTAGGTGGGGCCTTACCGTTGGGGAACAGGGCCCCACTGCATGCATTGATCTACACAATTATGCCTGTCGTCGTTGTAGCAATCGATTTTTTCGGTTCCTAGGAGTTAAACAACTTAGAGTAACATCGTCGTCCTTCAAAGTTTTTTGAAAACTTTCGGTCCGTCCTTTGGAAAACAAGAAGGAATGAGCTGAATCGATTGTGTATCTGGGCAAGTTGGTTAGCGGCGCAAAAAAGAAACCGTGTCAAAAGCAGCAAAACAGGGAGGGGAAGGTTTCCCGTCTGTTCTGTGGGCTCGTCTTGTACCGCTGTTTAAATTTATGTTGCTTTTAAAGTCGTCCGAAGACGAAGCCTTCTCTACTAACCAAAAAATTCCCCGCATTTCCCCGAGGGGAAGAATGTGAAAGTGCGAAATGCACGAGTTGAATTTGCGCGGTTCGGTAATGTTCGCGAAAGAAGAGATCACACACACACACACAACTACAAAGAAAGAAAGATGCATTTATTCACAGACACCTATTTGTGTTGTCGTTGTACTTGATTGCTAGAGCGGATCTCAGCTTTGAAATTTCGTGTCAGTACTCCTTTAAGCGGGTGCATTAGCCCTTCCTCACGCCCGATTGCTGGCCAATCCCCACGTGGGTATGTGCCATGTCAGCGGCCAGGCAGCGCGCGCCCATCTTTGAAATTTCGTGTCAGTACTCCTTTAAGCGGGTGCATTAGCCCTTCTCACGCCCGATTCCTGGCCAATCCCCCACGTGGGTATGTGCCATGTCAGCGGCCAGGCAGCGCGCCGCCCATCTCCCCCCGTTGCTAAGGAAGACGAGGAGCGCGCGCACCCGCAGCTGTTGCTATGCGGACTACGGGCGGCGGACGATTCAGGCTCGCTTAAGAAGTGCATTCGCACTTAAAATGGGCTATAAACAAGGTTCATTCTTCAGACCATCGTTATTTTGGTTGATGCCCCCACAAAAAAACTTCTCCTTTATAGATGGCAGTAAAGGGGTGGGCTAAGTGTTTCAAGAGAAAACTTCGAATTGAAGCATAACTAGGGCATCTTTGTTGATCCAGCAAGACATACACGCTGTGTGGCACTGAAGTATATTAGCGAATAGCCCTAATGCTTCCCCTGTCAGAGCCCGTGAGACACACATGGCATTCAAAGAAGGCATAAGTTACCTGGAAAGCTGGGATTTGTGTGGAGCAGGTAAAGATAAGCGGTTCCTGGCACGAGCTTTTTGTTTCGAAAATCTTGAGCCCATCCTCTAACCACAATGGTGCGTTTTTCGCCTAATCGGGGCAATTGTGATTTCGAAATAAAAAGTGATGCGCCCATCACCGGCTGCCTGTTCATGCGTGAACTGTTTGCAGTACAAGGAGGGGGGCGTAGATGTACAGCTGGGCTCTTATGACTCAATGCGTCCTCTTAAATGTCCGCTGTAATCGAGCTGTTTGGTTCTGGAATGATGCATTTCACTGAGAGTAACATGCCTACGACGTGGGAGAAAAATTACAGCCGCATGAATGTCTGCTAAAATAAAGCTCAAGGCATCAGGTGAATATTTATTTATTTTTTATTTATTTATTTATTTTATTTATTTATTTATTTATTTATTTATTTATTTATTTATTTATTTATTTATTTATTTATTTCAGTACTGTTCATGCCTCGCAGGACGTTATAGCGAACAGTGGGTAAGGGTATGAATGTTTGTTATGGTTGTCTTTAACGATGATGTCAACGTTGCTGGCGATGCAGGCGGGAATGTGTGTTTGTTTCCGTGGATGTCTTCGCTAAAAACAAATTAAAATACAAATATTCAATATTCTATACGTTCCTGGTTAGCTCTGGTAACTTGTTTTCAAGTTTATTCTGCGCGAGTCCAATAAATCAAATTGCGTCTGTATGTAAGTTTCATTCTTGTTACAACGGCGGTATTATTATGATTACATTAAGCATTTTACCAGTTACTTGAAATCATCGGGAACGTTTTTATTTACATTGGCTGACACCAGCATCAATTTTCAAATACCACATGTATAACACAACACGTTCGCGATAAGTTCGGAAAAATCATTGGAAAACTCTTTAGTTCAGGGTGTGGGACCACCTTCCCCACCGAAATAGGTTTACTGAACGGTATGTGTTAACACCAAGAAGAATGATCAGTGGGCGACAGGCACAGGGTGTTCGTGAAATATCTGGAAATCAGTAGCGTCAGTACGGGATGATCCGGTTTTCGAGGTTCACTAAAGCGTACTAGGGTGCGCCCAAGTTGCACCGATAAATCTATGATAGAAATGGTTATTTTAATACAGAAGAACAGTATTTTCTGATTGAATATGGATGCGATATCTAAAGTGCGGATTGCTTACAGGTGACCTATCAAACAATTTGTAGCAGCTACCCATTTTACACACTGTAAGTTATTATTATCTGTAGTTGTTCGGCTAGTGCGACCTATGCTTAGTGATTCCTGTTGTGCTGACATTTTTTTTTCCACGTGAACTTCTAATTGATTGAAAATCGCAACATAATTTAGAGTAAAATCCCAGATTGAAATTGTCGGTGAACTTGTTGTTGATTGAAACTTACAGGTGAAGCGTTGATTCCTCGGTAAGCCTTCATGAATGAATGCAATTGCTTACTTACCATATTTATCTGAGTCTTGGCTTTTTCTGAAGTGGTCCCCGCGGGGTTGCGTGTAGTA
The DNA here is from genome assembly GCA_013339765.2 of Haemaphysalis longicornis. Lineage (NCBI taxonomy): Eukaryota > Metazoa > Arthropoda > Arachnida > Ixodida > Ixodidae > Haemaphysalis > Haemaphysalis longicornis. Next base: position 16,877,654 of record CM023451.1, read on the forward strand.
GTGGTCTCTTAGGGATGCCTAGGGATCGCTGGAATTCCATCGGCAATAAAAGTTAGCAACGAACAAAATATTTCCTCGCATAACATAATTCTTTATCTGGTATCAATTATTTATAGATGCTAACAAATGGCTAACAAGTTCGGCTTTTTTCTTTTGTCAAAAATCTTCGTGCGTGTCTCTGCGTGTATACACTAGTATATGCATTGCGTGTTCTCTTAGAGAGGCACAACTCGGTCACCCATAACTATTGCCTCGCATACACCGTGCAACATGAATATCTACTTAAAACTGATAGGGCTGTTTCTAAGTCCCAAAAACCAAGTTCCGGACGAAGTTGCGGAGCGATATTCATAGAGAGGAGTTATTGAGGAAGGCAGTTAAAACTGCGTACCTGTGGGAATGTGAACGAATTGCAAGGCACTTTGACGTAACAGTCCAATGTGTCGATCGTAGGGCGGTCATTATTATGTCCGTTTCCTTTGAGGTAATAGCTTCGCCATAACGCGTAATGTTCGCGTCACAGAACCTGTGGTGGTGGCGGTTGGTGAAGATTTAGCTGCAGCGAGTGCGCCTCCTTGCTTGCAGTGCAGCATTGCAGCATTTCTTTGTTTCCTTGCTACTTCATCTGAGGCGTACTTCAAATGCGACCGCAATCCCAACTTTCGCTGAAATAAGGGTTTAATTGCCCACTGCAGAATAGAGAGCAATAATAGCACAAACGTTTTCAGTGAGGCCGGTGTGTCCACTCTGTAAACGTTGAAGTAATTTTTTTCCGCCTTGCAGCTGTTCTTTTATTAGATGCGACGCATCTCTTGCTCTGAGGCATGTCCCTCCTGCGTCGGCGTCGGCGTCGGCGGCGTCCGCACGCCACCTGCGCATGCGCGCCTCTCCTCCGCTCTTCTCTCCGACAGCTATGCGCAACACTCTCACTCCGCCTCATTATCATAAACAACAGCTGCGTGCGCGCGCTTCGCTCCGCTCGCGTCTGCTCTGGCGCGCAAGTGCGCGCATGCGTGACTCTCCTCCGCTGTCTCCTCTCCTTCAGGCGCTGTCAATATGTAAATTGGCGCCGTTCTATGTAAATAGTGTAAATATATCTGCCTTTTATCGACGACGGCCTACTCCTTTGCCTCCCTGGACGTTCTTCCACATGGTGCCGAAACCCGGGACGTCAAGCGACACGACGAGGTGAGCCATGGAGCGGGATTCAATTCTTCGACCGCATTGCTCACCTCGTCGTGTTGAAACCGGGAACGTTTGTGCCTTTTTCAGTGTGCACCTTCCCAGTACCACATTCTCGCGGTTTCTCCGATTTCCGAACACATCTGTTAGCCTTCTTAATCACAGGTGTCCCCATGCCGACGGCAGCCTTTTTATCTAGCCTCTTTCCAGAAGAAGGGGGTGAGCGCTCTTTCGCGTCGTCCCTCAAGCCGACGGGAAGGTGAACGATCGTCGAGGGGTCCGTGGTTTTACAAAAGCTGCGTTCAAGCAGTTTGCCTTTTGTGGCCGTGCCCTCGTGCGGATGAAGCTGGTGCACTTTTCTTGTCATGGCCGTAGGTCCCGCACTGTACGCGCTCTCGTCGCAGCCACAGATGTACGAAGGGTCGGCCCGTTTGTCTTTTAGCAACAACTGTGTTTCGACTTCTGTAGTTATTTCTACCTCTGTCGGAGGTCCCCCTGCGTCTAGGTTGGCAAGTTCTCTCTTGTGATTGTCCTTCTTCATACTGTCGACACCGTACCTTGCGACCCCAGGGGAGCTCTGAAGCACACCTGGTGCGTAAGCTTTGGCGGTAAACTCGTCGGAGTCCGGACCGTCATTCACGATATTCTGTTCCAGTGCGGATGCTGTCGACATGGATTGCGGCGATTCTCGCTGGATTACTTTCCGGTTCTGGGGCGGTGTTCCCAGTATCATGGCGTCTTCCGTTCGGATCGAGGGAAGCACATTCGTCTGGCGTATCCCAAGTGCCGTCTCAGCCGAGTGGTTATTCATAGAGGCGGATGTCGTCGTTGGACCAGGGGATGTAGCCAAGCTTGAAGATGCTTGGGTTTGATGACCTATTACTGGAACCTCCATCGATGTCGTTGAAGTCGTGTGCTTCACGCAAGTTCCGTTCTCCTCCCCAGGCTCTTTACTCCCGCTTGTATTACTCGACTCATATTTTCGTAGCGGTTGCCCTCTTTCTTCTTTTACGAGCTGTGGGTTCTGAGGGGCATGTCCTTTTCGTCCATGAAGTCTCTTTTCGAGGTAGCGAATAATTCTATACGCTTCTTTAACGGACTCTAAGGCATCGTCCTGTTGGCCGTCGATTCGTGTTCCGCATGCAAGGGCTTCAAGCTTCTCGCTGATTGCAGCACGTCTCCCGGCACTGTGCTGGAGCCTGGCAATCGAAACAGCGGCCCCGACGTCTTTGGTTTCCTCTAATGTGGGCGTAACTGCGGCGATAATGTTCTCATTAAATTCAAGAAGACTTTTCTGGGCAAGTAGAAGCCGGTTCACCTGCTTCGACGCCTCCTCCTTCTTTCGGGGTGAGCAATGCGGTCGAAGAATTGAATCCCGCTCCATGGCTCACCTCGTCGTGTCGCTTGACGTCCCGGGTTTCGGCACCATGTGGAAGAACGTTAAGGGAGGCAAGAGAGGAGGCCGTCGTCTGGGAAAAGGCAATAACCCTAGTACAATCCCGGCCACGGGGAAGCGTTTTGTTCCGTGAAGCCCCTTAGGAGCTCAGGCTGTCGGCGTCTCCTGTCGTCATCCTTGTTTCATGTATTCACGCTGCTAAAGCACCAGTATACTCGTTTTCCCAACTCCTCAAGCTCGAACGTAATGCGTACTAACAGAACACGAAGAGATACTCGTCATCCAACGCCTGACACTACAGCCCTTCGGGCTTCAAAGACACGAAACTTTTAAAGGAACGCGATATACCTCTAACCCCAGTGCGTTGATCTCCCTGGGCAAGAACGCTAATGCGCCAATAATACGCTTATACACAGCATGCTTCGCCCATCTCTAGGGTTCACGTTAGTCGAGATGGCCCGGGATTTTTTCCTTTCGCTACAACCACGATCATTCATCATCCTTTTCAGAGAAAGTTGGCTTTTTTGCATGGCGTATTGGCGTACGATGGCATCACTGAGGAGAATAAAGCTTCTCTTTAGAAGTCAAAACGCATCACAAAGTGTTCCTTTGTCAGCTAGACACAAGGATTATCGCGGTTGAATGAACGTTTTTTAGACTCGCTCTCTGTAGTTCCCCTGTTAGAATCCCAAGTTCAAATTAACACAATGTTCTTTCCGCATTTTTAGTCTTATGCGAGGACACCCAGATTTCGAAACATTTCTCGCCCATGCTTTTCCAAGCCGTAATTCGGAGTAATGAGAGATTTGTATGTCTAAAACAACGATTTACAAAGCGGAATGTTACCCGTTTCATTGTTGTGCCTTTACTTTCATTTAGACTACTGTAAGGTGCCTGACACATAGGTACATAAACACAAGCGCATAAAAACCACATAATCACAGCTCGCCGATTTAAAGTTGGATTTTTGTACGCTTTCGCTCAACATTGTGAGTTCTAAACACTGATGTCACTTCTGGAATACCCTGTAATGTTCTATAATATCCGTAAACACAGGTATTGCATTCGCAGGGTATTGCTGTCGGAATACCCTGTAAAAGCATGGTATGCAAACCACATAATACACTACGAAAGGCGCATATAACACGTTATTTGAGTGATAGATCTCTACTACTTGTTTAATAGGTTTGGGCGTGTGCGTCGCTCACCTGACGCAAGAGGCTTCCCGTAATGCCTAACATACAGCAAAGAGGCATCCAATGTGTCGGCGTTGGGTTCAGGATTTATGACTCAACGAAGCCCGCATGGCAGCAGAAAATAAAAGAGGAAGCACAGACAGACTGCGGGACAAGCCTTCTGTGTCCAAAAAAGGCGAGAAAAGAAACTTCCATAGGGGCGTGATGAAGCTTTCCAGCGCCACGCCGTGTATATTTGACTGATAGCTCATTCTTTAGGATTATGTCGGCATGGGATCGCTATGTTTGGTTCGTGCCGTCGGCATGGATTCTATGGCCGGAGACAGCAAGCTATTCGCGCTGCCATAATAAATTCCACTGAAATCATCCATAGTGTACTCGCGCCTGTGACCTAAATGAGGGGTGTAAGGGTTGCGTTTCTTTTTGTTCGTCTCATCTTACGCTTCGCGCACCAAAGACTCTACAGCAGGGGTAATGACAGCCATTAATAAAGAACAAAAGCGCATCTTGCAGTCCGGTAGCAAAGGAGAACTTATACAACCTGCTGATTCCTAGTGAAGAAAAGTTTGCAATGAACGCTCGAAATTTTTTTTTTGGCCTTCAGACAAAAGCCCTTACATTAGCAATGGCAAAACGTTTACTATTTCAAACCTCCTTTCTTAATGTTAAGGCAGTTTTCTAGACCTTTTATTCCAGACCAGGGAGGTTCAAGAGTTCACAGTTATTAATAATATTAGTCTTTTTATTTCCATAAATACAAGTGGTGGAGAAGGCGGGAGTAAAAGCGAAAACAAATCGCTCGACGGATCTCTCACTACCCTTAGAGCTGGCAGCGAGAGCAAACCGCAATAGAGGGCAGAGTTTGACATTGTACTACGATCTGCGTAGTGAAAAAAATAGAAGAAAAACATGACATGGGTCTAGCTCTGCGTAGTAAAAAAAGAAAAGAAAAGAAAGACATTCAACTACGCAGACACATTAGGTGACACATTCTAATTTTTTCAACATATGTTCATAACATTATCACTTCAGGGACAGAATTTTACACTGCGCGTAAAACCTGTACCCTGCAATAACGTGTTTGGGGTCAAAATAGCTACTCTAAAACGATCCACCTGCACTGGAGAATGTTCTGTGGGTTTCGTACTGCAAAAGTTTCAAATTCTCAAATGCACAAATTCAGTAAAACAACTGGGATATCTCGACCAAAAAAATTACAAGTGCTTCATAAAAACTCATTCAGCTTTCTGTTCCCTTATGCGTGTGCACATTTGACCAGAAGTATTGGTTGACGTTATTGTAAATCTGAGGACGACTCCAATTTCGCGCTGCCGGAAGTGAGTGGGGGCTTTCATTTTCCTATACGTTGAATTCTTGAAGATAAGAACAAATGTTTAGGTTTCCAGTTCACCCAAAATACTGTTTAAACCTGGGTTAGTTAGCAGGTATCACGGTACCCAGCGACAACAGCAACACTACCACGGAACCTTCATATCTGCGCATTCCCATAGGTGCTATGGGTGATATCCTCTGCATATTTTGTATTTGTTTCATCTCGAAACAATTTATTTACGCTTACTTCTTGCTAAGAAACATATATTGATCCCCGTTTGCATTTCCTGGTTCGGGACATCAACTATGTTGTTCAGGCGATGCCAGAGACGGATGTCCACGCATGTCCCTTATGCTCCCTCATACAGGCGTGAGAGGCTTCACAGATGGTCTGCTACACCCACAACTTCAATATCACGCGTGTCCCAAGATTTCCCAAACACGTGATGTTTAAGTAATACAATTTTTCGTACACTCTTAACGGTGGTCCTTACATTCTGTACAGAAAATTTCTAGAAGGCCAATTTATTCTCTGGGGTGATTTGAACGTTCCGGTATTTCTTGGGTAATAAATGTTCAAGCAACTAAGACATAGGTAGTAATGAGTCTCTAAACTGTTTAGGAAACAAGCAGCGCGCTCAAGTAAGCCCACAAGCTATTAAAAAGGAATAAATACCATAAAAATGTTGTACTAAATGATTCCAACATTCAGAATGAATGATCGAGATGAAAAGACCAGAGATAGCGAAATAAAGTTGACGACCGAGGCAATAACGCGGCTATTACAATGAAACTGGATGGGTTCCACAACCTTTACGAACAAGCAACCTCTGAACGAGCTGTCGAAGAAAATTGGCTTGTTTTTTCGTTTAAAATTACTGAACCGGACGTAAAATCTATACGAACATTCACAAAAATAGAAAAAGCGTAATGAGGTAGTAAAAAATTGCTGAAATTGAGATAATTGTCTACTAATGCGTAGAATTTTTACGCCGCTTCTTTGGGTTGTGAGTTCGTTATAACCAAAGGTTTTGGGTTTTCAAATTTCAGTCCGACCCAACATTCCATTGTGGCTTTTCAAAATTCTGTCCGTTCCCCATTTACTTCATTATAACGATTGCAGATGCTGGCTCCGAGAATCTATATTTTGGTGTAAATAAAGGGCGTTACATGGTTCCCCATTTTAGCAGTTTCTTTCAAATTTTTTATGCGTTTTTTGTTCAAAATTTTCTCCGACTAATATTCTCCAACTACCCTATTATGACGATTTAAGTGGTTAGTTGCGTCAAATATGCGTTTTTATGGAACCGCAAAGCGTCGCAACGTTCACCATTTTCCTTTGTTTTCTATTTTATGATTATTTTTTTCTCGGAATTCTCTCCTACCAATTATCTACATTTAAGCTTTTATAAGTATTACAAGCTTTACCTCCGCCAAATCTGTTCTTGTGTTGAAATGCAGAGCGTTACACGGTGAACATCTTTCACAGTTTTTTTTCTATTTCTCTGATCATCTGGTTTTTCAACATTCTGTTCTTCCAATTATCTCCATTACCGTTATTATAGCGATATGCGCGTCACTTCAGCCAACTCTGTATTTTTGTGGAAATGTCAAACGTTACACGGTTAGCCATTTTGGCAATTCCTTTACTATTTTCCTTATTTTCTGGATTTTCAAAGTTTTGTTCGACAAATTATATCCATTTCTGCAAGCTATTACTTCGCCAACATGTGCATTTTTACGGAAAGGCCGGGCGTTTCAGGGTTCACTACTTTCGCTATTTTTATATTATTCTTAGGTTTTGGTTTTGAAAATTCTGTTCAAAGAAATTCGGTTGATTGATTGTGGGGTTTAACGCGCCGACGCCACGCAGGCGATGAGGCGCGCCGTGGTAGGGGGCTCTGGATTAATTTTGCCCATTTGGGGATCTTTAACGTGCACTGAAATCTCGTACACACGGGCGTTTTTGCTTTTTGCCTTCATCAGAAAAGCGGCCGCCTAGGCCGGGAATCAAACCCGCGACCTTGTGTTCAGCAGCACAACGCTTTATCCACTGAGCCACCGTGGCGGGTGTTCAAACAATTTCAAGAATGCGGATGTATTCTCGTCAGTTTTTTTTAATTACCCTAGCATTTCTTGCGTATTAAATGTTCCATTCTCTAACAAATACGATGCAGAGTTTCAAAACTGTCTAGAAAACTACCAGATGCCTCAAGTAAGCCCGCCAGCTATGACAAAATGGATAAACGCAATAGAAGTGTTGTACCTGATAATTGGCAATGCATAATGAACAATCTAACTGAAAAGCCAAAAAATATGCAAAATAAAGCTGCTGACGGAGGTAATAACGCACCTATTACCATGAAACACGACGAGTTCCACCACCCTTACAAAAAAGTATCCTATGAACGAACTGTCGAAGAAAACTGACATTTTCCTATTCTGGCGCAACTGATCTGGACGCAAAATTTATGCCAACAATAACAATAAAAAGGAAAGCGTCAGGAGACAATTAAAAAATTCAGTGTCCTTCCACTTTGTCAAGAATGGTGACCAGCAAAGCAAGGAGCAGTCGGAATAGTACACAAAACAACGCACGTTTGTTTTACATTATTTGGGATTGAGCCTACTTCGCAGCCATTAACGAAATAAACTTTGGAAATACTCGAGCTTTGTTATTGCGGGCTAGGATGTGTCTGTCCGTTCTTTTCCAGTGTCGTTGCCATCGTACTGTCTGTGTAATACACAACCTCAACCACTCGAACACGGAGACAGCTAGGTCGCATCGAACTGTGAGACTTTAATGTTTGAACCTCAAACTAGCAGAGCGGGTATGTCACTGGTGAGTGCGTAAACCCTGCCTGTGCGTTTATGCCCCCTCCCCCTACATCTACGCATAACGGAGCAATCGGTGATATGCCCGCGCTGAGAGGAGAAAAGACACCACCGAAAATGCTGGTCCGGAAGCCCTTGCAGTTCAACAAGAAGATTTGGCTTATGACAGCATTGTAAGTGGGAAACTTGCTCTTCACCCAGGAAAGATGCACAGCTAGGCGACAAGGTTGAAGTTGAGGCGGTAATGGTGGAGGCTGAACGTTCGGCGCTAGTGGCTTCGTTGTTTTCGCGCCCTTTTCGGCATATGTGCGCGCCGACGCTCCTCCAGTTCCCGCTCTTCTTCCTCCGAGGAAAAAACACGTGTCCGTCCCACAGCGAGGTAAAAATGCTACTACTAATAAAAGTACGAGCGCCAGTATGAGCCGATTGCACAATTTGTGATTCTGGTATTAGTGAGAGCAACGGGTTAAACCTTGTGACCGAGGCGTCAGGGGTGGCGAGGGGGAGCGCAGCAGCTGTGTGGGCTTCACCGGAATAAGAACAGGGCGATTACAAATATACAGCGTCGCTGCAAAAGGGATATCTCGATCTACAGCACACTGTAACTCCTAAAGTGAAAGAGGCATCTAAGTGCATCACCGTTGCTGTTCGTTCTACATTCGGAAGGAACTATTCGAGTTTGTTGCGCGTGAAAAATAAGGTTAAACGCCCCTACTTCAGCCACTGTACTTGTAGCAAAGGTGTGTGTGAACTCATCTAATTCCTCAATGTTTCGACGTTCGACCTGTACCAGAAGTTGCCAACAGCTCACGGTTGACGTTGAAGCAGCAGTGCATCTAGAAGACACAGAAGAGTGAATGTTTAAAGTAAACTGCATCCGTTCACCAATTCTAGTACCTTATTTTGGGTGGTGGCGTTTCCTATGGTCTGGATGTCTTGTCCAGATGCTTAATTGGACAACACAATTTACAGATGGCCCACGTACCCTCGGACGTGCAGGAGATATACAGTGTACTTACTAGAGTCTCAGCAATAAAGTGATACTCCTCAGTCAAGATAAACTGTTGTTCAATGCGACGTTAACTAGTTTTGTGGCCTATAGCTTGAAGCTGAAAATTGCGGACTGCCTAGTGTACACTTTCTGTTATTGTTAAAGCATCCTGGTCAACAAATGAAGCCTCTGGTTTTGCGCTCTTTTTGCTTCTAAAATTATCCGAGCAAATTTTGAAGAACACAGTAATTGTAGCATGGCTGATGCCCACTGAAAGGTTAACTTGATGCGAATGAAAATACAATTCGTACATTTACAGCGCTCGAAAATTGAGATTCAATCAATTCCGGAGGGCAAACGAATGAATTTCGATCGGGCACTAAACACAGCTATGAAATGAATGCCTACAGTGCGCGCACACAACGTAAAATCGGAGTTCGAAGGTGCAAAATCGGGAGGAACGTATGTGGAGCATACCGTTATCAACCTATGAAATTATATTGTGCAGATTTTTACAGCCTCAAGGAAAGTGTTCGGGCTGACAGGGTGGCATGCTAAGGATTTCCAGGCGATTATGGCCACACCACCCCCAGAGTGTGTGCAGCCATCCCTGTCCTTTCTGAATACCATCTAACTATTCAAAAAAATTGTGTGCTTGGAATTCAAATGTGTTTCCTGAACACACATTACACTTGGCTGATTAGCATGCAGTATTTCGTATACATAGTCAAGATTTTTAAGAAGACCTCTGCAGTTTTATTGGATTATGTTTTCTCTTCCCGTTATGAAGTGTTCGGAGCTTCTAGAGTGTGTTGTTTGTGTATTGTCTTTCGGGGCTTGGGCTCTTGGAGGGGGCTTTTTTGGCCTCTCTTCAAGTTTGGATGAAGGAATCCGTTCATTCTGCTGCGACGCAAACAGGAACGGTCCCACGTCCATCTCATTCTCGGATGTCCTAGGGGTGCACGATGGACCAGGCCTTTTGGAATGTGCACCCGTTCGGGGGCCTTTCGTTTTTTGAGCCGCTATCGCCGAAGGTGTCGGGGCACCGCAGGTGGCACGGGCGCTGTGGCAGAGGTGGGAGCCGATGCAGGACCGCCGGTGTCCATCGCCTCCGCAGCCTCCAGTTGAAGCAGGGAGGGTGGGGAAGCAGGGGCCGGAGGGGCACCGGTCCCAATGGTGCCTGTTGCCGCCAGAGCCGCTGCTGGCTCCGCGAGCGGTGCTGAGGTGGGTTGGACTGCCCGCGGCAATAGAACTGGGGGGGGGGGGGGGGGCGGGGCGGGGGGCGGAGCAGGACCAAGTTCGACTCGCGGAACTGGGTCCCCGCCGAAACCAGACGACTCGCGGAACTAGGTCCCCGCCGAAACCAGACGCCGCTACGCCCCCCGGTAAGCTGCGTCGCCGTACTTCCCCATGGGGAAAGAGGCTCACCTTTTTCGCGCCTCTGGGAAGGTGATGTTCTCGTTGACTTTCAAGTCAATAATCTCTTCCTTCGGCCTAAACTTTCCACAGTTCCTGGAATAGGCAGCGTGCGGTACTGGGAGTTTGCACAGGGGAAGTTCTTGGATTCACAATTTTCACACAGATGATCATGTGCTGCACATTTTGCGCACGTCGGTAAGAGGTTGTACCGTGCCCCAACCGCTGACACTTGAAGCACCGGCGGTCAGGAGGACAATGAACGGTCAGCTAAGGCGCATTAATGAATCCACTGTAATGATTCACGTAATAAATTCTATGTTAGGTTTTACTTGCGAACACAGGCAATAATCAAACCACAACCACACATTCACTCTGAAGCTTGTATTTCAGCTTCGCCACAATTCATCGGTCGTCTAATCCAAGTCGCCAACTAAGCAAATATGAAGGCAGGCAGAATACTAAGCACAACAATGGATGCATGTCGCATCCTTGTGTTAATTTGTATGCATTTTGGAGTCAATCATCCAATTGTTTTTGCTGGAGGCTTGAAATAAACATGTGAGGCATTGTGGGGAAGCTGAAATGCAAGCGTCAGAGCGAACGTGCGGTTTTGGTGTTAGTATTGCCTGGGTTCCCTTGGGCAATAAAGACACCCGATATGTTCTTGTGGATCCGCTATTTTGTGCTTAGAGGAAAAGTCTAAGAAAACTCATTATCATTGCGCAACTAAAAAGGGCCGTGTACTTCAGACAAAAAAAAAGATGAAAAACCTTACCAACATACAAACAACAGCGCCGAAAACACTATAGTGGTGGTAGGCTATTTCTTTCGCTAACGTGTCTGTATGATCGCATTCTGGCAGTTACGCGAAGCAGCGTGAAAAGTCCAAGAGCCCAGTTTGATAAAAGAGCTGCTGTACTGCTGAACCTAGGAACAAATTGGTAGGTCAGCGTGGCCTAAACTGCATTTGTCGCTTGCAATGGGCGTGGAATGGCGAACTCGGCCCGATTCCCGGAGAGCCAACGGTCCCGCGGGAAGCAGCAGTGTCGTGTCGTCTTTGGAAAGTTTAAAGGGGCCGCTTGTTCCAAGTGGTCATTAATTAAACGACCCTTCCGCCAACTCAAGTTCATTATCATAGCGCCCACTTCGTCGTCCGAGCTGAGCGAACCCATGTTGGGACCCGCCTTTTCCGAAGAGAGATGGAACTCCGAACTGCATCCCTATAATATCTGAATGACGTTCGGTGTTTCTGGAAACATCATTTTACGGCTGGAGCAAATACCTCTTCGAGTGCGCTGTGACTATAGTTATGCTAGCATTGTATCTTTTTGCTTTATCAGCTCGTCTTTGCGAAAGATAGGGGCTTTCAGTTTTTTCGTTTTTTTGTGCAGGTTATTGGTTCCACAAAAATCTACATTGATACGCCAGCCGCGTCTGGTTTCGCCTTTTTTTATGTTCAGCCAGTTTGTATACAGGTTTTTTGTACTCGCCGGTGTACCCTTATATGTTCTTATAATGCTGAATCTAGTTATATCATGTTATTTTACTTCCTTAGCCTAAATAAGCTTTCTGGGTTATATTACCCTTCAAAGAGGGTGACCTAAATGTTTCTCACTTTCCGCGCTGCCTAACGCAATTGAAATGCACGGCCATTACAACGCAGAAATCTGGTACTCAGTAAATAGCCCCGGTGAGCATGTTTCGTGCATATTTCAAAGCGTGTGATCTACTGTAGCTGTATGAAAGGTTCTTTAAAACACTTGCGAGACCGTAATATCAGCAGTACCTAATTTGATAATGCTGTGACAGGAGATACCCTTAGAGGCACGGGCCCTGGGAGAACGTCCATTTTACTCATCTATTTATTACGTATATGAACCGGAAAAAAAAACAGTATCCTATTCTTAATAATATAAAATAAATACATCACAAGCACACCTTATGTGAGGGTCAATGGGGTATCAAATCGGTGCTGAGGAATTAAGAACGGCGGGAAAGCAAAACGTTATTTCAGTGAGCACGAAAATGTTTCAGTAGGATCCAGGGTTTTTGTAAACTCAGTTGTTAAGAAGATACGTAAATAAGCAATGCCCGTGTTACCGTAGTTGCGCGATTCTAACGCGCACCCTTTTTCGGTACCAGTAGCCTTAAAGCTTGCGTTCGCGTTGCAGTCAGGCTTATAATTGAAGTCGGCCTTTAATCATGCCCGATTTTGTTTTATTGTCTGCAGGACCTAGATATGCACGTTTGCGAAGCCCAATGAGTTTTGCTTCCACAGCCGAGCGCGTCACAAAAAAGAACTCTTGTGCCAGGTACGTGATGTCATGTGCTCTACAATTTCACGGTAGAATCAGCTTCAAGTTTTGTTTTCTAGCTTGTACAAGTAAACATACCTGCGCGTTCAGATCAGGGGTGCGTTAGAATCGCGTAACTAGGGTAATAAGGGCTCTGGGAAGCTTGGTTCAGATTTATGAACAGAAATTTAAAACACTTTCAAGCTGTGTTTTGCTTTGTGTGTCATTAGAATTTCCGGCGTGCACTTATACAAGCATTATTTTTCGTTTCCTGATGTTTTTGGAGCAGGCTCCTATTTCTAGCAGAATACTGTTTGTTTTCATTATTTCACCTTATTCCTTTGTAGGGGCTTCGCAGTAGTTTTCAAAAGCGAGTGCACAAAATACTATGTCGTTGTGCAAAACGAGGCCACCTTGAGTGTGCGTCACTGCTTTTTCGAAATAATATATTGACGTCCCCCTCCCATTACTGCACCTCTGGAATGTATGTTTACGGAATTCTCGAAGGTCATAATTTAGGCTACCCTCCTATATTAACACTTCAAATAAGATTTCTTCTTAAGCAAAAACACCTATTGAGGATTCCGAATCTGTAACCAAGATGGGGCGGAGCACAGCGGTCATTTTTCCTTCTTGTGCCACTTGATGACGATCGCACCGCCCCCTGTTGAAGACAGGACACTTAGTCTACCACGCCGGCACTGTCTTTGATTATTGTGCAGTCTGTGGCAATGCGGCTTTCTCTCATCATCGTTGCCGATTTCAGCCGCACTATCTGGTACTTCCGCTATTTGTTGGCGACAGTTTCACCAACTCCTCGCGGTCAGAGGATGGTGGGATCAAAAGATGGATTCGTGCGGTTCCAGTGGACCGTGTTTCCGGCCGAGGAACAGTTGTGAGTGGAACGAACCATGGGCTGATTTGTGTAGCTCTGTGAGGATGTTCTTGGGTGACACAGTGCGTACCGAGGTATTTTGACCGCAGATTGTTTTTGGAATCCAAAGTGAGTAGCATGAAGCGCAGGTACACGCAATCAGCAAAGGAAGCAGAGACAGGCTTTGATTCGTCATGACGACTATTTTGACATGCTCGTTCATCGTATGTAAACACTCGAGCTAGCTGTCTACCCTGTTCTGCTTGTCTTGGTACGTTTCCGGTATTTAGTACCTTGCATAGCTGCCTACAGTTATGTCACTGCAGAATGCAACAGTGTTTGAATGCCTCTCACAACAAATAACTTGCCCCTCAAGCCTAAAGTTTCTGCTATTGATGACTCAGTTTTCAGCACTATGCGCTTATTGTGAAAGGGAATGCTGAAGAGCTCTAGAAAATGTGCGTGAAAACACAATATTTTATTTCGACGTCATACAGTATTACCTCGTTCACTCGAAGTAGTAAAAACCAGGAAGTATTTCGAGATAAGCGGAGTTTTGAGAAAAGCAAAGTTGCGCGAAAAGCCTTGAAATGCCAAATTATTTGCAAAAAAGGCGCCACTAATAACTACATCTTTCACAGCCGCTTGCAATCTTGTTTTTTATAAAGGTTTGAAATAGCAAAAAAAAAGCACACAAGAGACGTTCGCCGGCTGGGTTTTGCGGCACTGGAATTTTATTTAGCAGAAAAGAACTGCGTAATGCTGGTCTGCTTTGCGGTCGCACTCAGGCCTAGTAATGAGTCCTCTGTCTGCTTGGTGCATTGCATGAGCCGAATGCACCCATGCCGCTGCACCCAACCTTACTTCGCAGCAAGCGCCGCAAATTCCTCGTTTCGGGAGATGTCGGCGCCTCTCGAGGAAGTTCGTCGTCGTCGCCCCAGTCTTCGCCGTCTCCTCCTTTTTTGACCATTTTAATGATTGCGGCGTCCGTACGTTCTCCTGGCATGGGCACATACCTCCGCACATTTCTCTGCGGTCACATGATGTGCCACAGGGTTGCTTGACGAAGTTGATACCCCTGTAGACTCATACTTCACATTCGGAGAAAACATCGGCTTTGTGGTAGGCGCGGCTAAATGAGAAAAAAATGGAGGGACTTCGGCGTGGCAGCGTCGCGCGAATGTTGTGAAAAGGTCTGCGGCGGCGAAATTTTCTTTCCACTGACAGTCAAGATTTCGAGATATCTGGAGTTTACCCCAAACTACTACGAAATAAATTTAGGGTAACAAATACATGGGATGTATAGGAAATGGTTTGGTGCCTCGGAAAATTTTGACTTAGCCGATTTTTTGAGATACACGAGTTTGAGTTAACAAGGTATTACTGTATATGTCTTGTTTTCGGCCCTGGGAACGCTAACCTAGCGCCATAGATCGGACATTTTTCTGGTGAAAGCATGCGGATTGAAAGCGCCGGCATCTTTTTATTGAAAACAATCTTGAAAGAAAATATACTGACATTTTTATGCAGTTGCCATGAATAGTTCCTAGTGAAGGAGCAAAATGTTACAGAATTCTTGGCCGATGTCAATATATGGCCATGTAGGGAGAATGTTACGAAAGTCGTCTGTAATTCATACCTTAACAGCAGTACCCGAAAAAGAGGTATACGACAAGTAGCCGCAAATACGACTGAAAGTTAGGCAGTTTCATCTACTTTTTTATGATAACGTGGTAAATGGTGAGGTTGTAAATATTCTGTAATTCTCGCCTGCTCTCCGTGAATCTATTTGCACGGGAGGGAAACTGACATCCCCTTTCTTGTCCGCTAGGATGAAACTCCAGCCCTACCATGTTTCAACAAGGAAGTATTCTCAATTGAACCTTACAAACAAACGTTTTATGTCTCGTCCACTCATTGGACTGCACCCAGCTACGCTGTCATTTTTCCTCATGTAGTGGAAGGGCACTCATTTCTTTGGAACTGCTTTAGATAGGCAGCACGGAAGACTTCTAAACGCTAAAATCGCGCGCGAATGCACACACAACACAGGCGATTGAAAGCCTGGAAATATTTCTTCAGGTACAAGGACCCTCGTCAAATATCATCGGTCCGTCGACATAGCAGTGTCCAACTGCACAGCGGTGCATCTACGTCGACCAAACGACATCGTAATCGGTCCACAACACAGCCACGTGTCCACATACACAGTCATCCCCACGCTTGGCAGGAAGACATTTTAACATTTCCATAGCTAGCTATTTGCAACGAAAGTGGCCGTAACAGTGGATCGCAGGTAACCCCATAGGAAACATTTTGGAGAAATTGTCTTTACATTTGAGGAGAAGTCAGCTCTATCTTTGTTGAGGTTGTGACGGGGAGCAGGAACGTTAACGCCGTGCATGAGAACGCGACATGGTTAAGTACTAAAAAGGTGGACTTTTTGGCGAGTTCCAACGTAAGACAGCAAATGCTTTAGGTAAGTACCGAGATGCCCGCTACCAATTCTATTGCTTTCCCACCCGCGACTGATTTGTTGAGACCGATCATTCATGGTGCAAACCAAAAGTTTGTTGACACTAACCTTTTTACACTCAGCCATTGCGTTCGCGCCCGCTTTGAGGCAAAGTCTCCATATTACTCATTGCCAGAAAACCGGCGGTTCATACTCCTAACGCCTTTTCCTTTTTATATCGTGACGCGACGGCCGAACACACGCTCTGACAGATGCGAACGATGAATTTACAGGTATTTACAACAGGGCTATGGAGACCACGCGCTGGCTACGCCTGCCTACGACTTCCTCAATCGTTGGGACCTCGCCGGTCTGCTCCTCTGCCTTCTTCTTACTCATCTTGTGAATATATTATCATTATTTGTCCCTGCCACAAACCTGAACCAGGATCCTCTGCTTATTTTGAAAGAATTACTCAGTTTTAACACTTCTAAACAAAGTCATCGCCAGCTAAAGCAAAGACTATCTCACAATGCTTTCAGAAATTGTGCTTCAGCTTACCATTTAGACCCCTGCGGTAAAGTTATATCTAGTGTATGTTTGAATTATTCCTTAATTAGTAATGCTATATACTTAATTAAGATTAACACTCCTTTCGGCATGCCATCGATGGCAAAACTGAGGAACTAAGCGCCGGTGCAGCAGCCGCTGAATCCTTGCCTAGTCAATTCGTTCGTTTGCGATGAAGCGACCGCACAGGCAGCTCAGGCGGCACTGAGCGATTGAGCGCCGGCAAAGCCACCGTTTTATCTACGCTTAGTCACGTGGTACTGCCGCGGCGAAGCAGCCAACGAACAAAGCAATAACAAATACAGGCGCAGCTTGCATAACGGCAGCTGAAGGTCGATTCCCACGCAATGAATGCCATTGAAAGATGTAGTGTAATGGAGATAATGCTCTAATTAAAAAAAATACAACCACCACGTGTCAACATACCTACATATTGACGACAGGTCTCAATAAAAGAAATGTCAAAGCAATGGTTTCAGAAAACACTGTTTTACCGTTTTATGCTTCCTCGATGCTTGTGGGCTTTGTGTGCAAGCAAGCGTCGTTCCGTCACTATGGTATTATAAAACTGCGTGCACGGTTTTCGGATTTTGTTTTTCCTCTTGAATACACAATCATTCAGCACTTACATTTCCTATGGGTGGAACACATTAGATTAGTATAGATCATAGATTAGCAGTTAAGAAAAATTGTGGTCCTCTTGAGCCCTGACTAGTCGAGTAAAAGCGTATGTGTTCAAAAGGTAACGCCGGTAATACAAACCGCCCGCAGATCCCCGTAGTGTGCTATTTCGTTTCTTGAAGCGCTATAAGTATAGTCCGTTTCCTTTTGTGGGAGCAAAGAATGAAGCGTTTATATTCCTGTTATGGGTAAGAAGATTCAAAATGTTTAATGGATGAACATGTAGCTTTTAGATGAAAGGAAAACTCACCAAAAGCAATGGCCACTCTTTTTGAAAAATATGTGGCCTAACCACTTTTTGAATCGGTATCCAATGTTCTGAACCTCGTTATACGCATCGGGTTTATAACATAACTATTACTGTTCGGGTCCACGTCTCGGCCAAAATGCCGGTGCGGATCACGTCATTGCTCCGGAGTATCTTGTGGCAACGTTGGCTTGTGGTTCGACACCCCACTTTAAGCCATTGGTTTCCCAACAGCAAAATATTTCGTCCCGCCAGTTCACAACCGCTATCCTTCCATATACTAAATATCAAGTTAACTATGTGACGGAGAATCTGTGGAATAGAGAACTGAGTTCTACACTGTAGAAAAGACGAAATACGTTATTCAAATGTTTCAACAATGTGTATTATAGAGTGCAAACTTTGTGTTTCTTAAAAAGATTTCTCGTTACAATATATTACGCAGCAACCACATATTACTGTAGGATGAGCCTCCGCCGTACCGGGACAACGGAAAGACGCATGAATCATTTCTAATGGGCAGCGTACATTGCCCGCATGCTGGCTCATCTTCCGGAGAGTAGGCTGGAGCAATAAACTGACTTGCAACACGATCACTAGCTTAATTCTATTATAGCACAAGCCAAAATCGTTTTGTTTGAGCAAGCTCGGCCGGGAATAAACACTGAATGTACCATAAGCTGCACAGAATATCATCGTACCATTTTTTTCTAGTCCTAACTACACGAGGCCACTACTGGGCCAGAAGCCGCACCGTCAGGAAAGACAACGGAATGATATCGACCTCTCGGAGTTCTTCATAGTGCGCCGAGTTAACGGCACATGAGTTTTGGTTTATGGCCAGCACTACACCCAATACCTGAGCTATACGGACGTTTTAAGGGCTCACGGAAGGACTTAAAATAATTTTATATCGAGTACCCCATAGAAAATATATCAAGTGCACTACCAATGAAACATTGAACTTTCTATTGGAAGCTGCCACGTAGCACAGGCAAAAGTCGAGAAAAGCGCACGACGGGTGTTCGAATCGTTGACTACAGAAGGTCGTAGGCGGGAGAAATCATGTGCTGCTGCCCAATGTGTGGGTGGCTTTGTCTGTTACTTGACCTTCCATCCTTATTTTGCAAAGGTACTCATCATACACAGCCACGTCATACGTATCACGTGGGGGCTCCCCCTAACCGATTCTCCATCTCACAACGCACTCTTGCTTTGGTACTTTGGGTGCTGGTACAATTATTTTTTCTGCACAGTAAGTGAAGGCGAAATGCCGTTTGATTTGTTTTCCCTTGGAAGTCTTGTTAAACCCGTTTGGAGGGTAATCAAGCACCGTAATTTTACCTATAATATTATATTTCAAGCATGCTGAACCTGTCTCGCCTTTGTTGCCCATCTTTATTAGGGTGTCTTCATGGAATTTAGTTTTTAGCAAGTTCGTGTGAGGCAACCAGCCTGTTAGTCCCGTATGACGTTTGTTTTATTTTATAATTTTTTACTGCTCCCATCCAGTGACGTTTAAGTAATACTCTGTCGTGGGACCTTCAAGGTATGGTGTAACCAATCTATTTCAATATACAGCTTTTTTTTTTCAGGTTCTTTCACAAAAATCGAACATCAGAGGCAAAACCTTGGTATCTTCTTCAGCTATCTGTCCAACTTGTTGGTGTTTAGTTTGTTCGCGATGGTATAGAAAACCTACTACATCCTCTTATTTTTTGTGCAAATGCAATATTTGGAAGCGACTATTACACCTATCTTTGACAGCTGCTTATCACAAACAATTGTTTCCACACCACCAAAATTCGTACCAGCCTCACAAAATTTGCGGCACGCATTCTGTTTCGCTCCGAGCAAAGGTCACCTACGTGGGTGCTGTTGTTACTATGTCCCATATTCCTTTTATCTCTCATGACTGCCCTGATATGCGCAAAAATCCTGTTTCTTCGTGCTTACAACGAACGTGTTGACAAGCCAATAAGCAGTGCTTGTATTACAGTATACTGAAAAAAAAAATATTGCGAAGATTTTGTAAGCGATTACCAAACCGCTAGAGGTGGCACGCTATCCTCTTCATTAAAGCCTGCGTAGGAAATGTCCGGTAATGGTGTTGTTCCCGCAGCTGAACAATCATAGGCAAAAACAGGCTTAGGCATGGACGGACACGGTTCCGCATAAAATAACAAGCAAAACCGATTTAAATTCGAACACGATTCTCCCGCTGGGTATTTATTCCTCGTCCGTGCAGTTCGTCCATGACAGCACGCGACATTCAGATTTCGTTCACGTTCCAAAAAGACACAAGTGTGTTCAACGAATTTTTGTCTGTCACCCAACCGTACCCCCCGAGATGCGCGGATTTATGGACAGCACTTATTTTCTCGAAGCTGCAGTTACTTTGGCGACGGAGATGGGCAAAGGAAAACAGGGGACCCGCTGTGTGGCAAAACTGAATCTCCAAATAAGAGCTAGATGCGAAAAGCCGTGGGACCATTTGGACAGAGTTGGATTCCGCATTCCACACGACGTTCCTTGATCGGCTTATGCAAAACGGTGGTTTTCACTGCATGTGGTGTGTATCCAGCCCGCGAACGAGCACTTCAAACTGCATACAAATCACCCTAACCGTGTCTGCGTCCTGTAGTCCCCACGTCCGGTTCTCGCTTTGTATCGCATCCGGCGCGCGGACGGAGCAGCTCATTTCAAGGGACGCATGTGGCTAAGAGGAGACGACTGTTATCCCATTCCTCGCCCCCTCCAAAAGGCCTACCAAAAGCAAGCAGATTTTTTGCGGAGAATAAACTCAGAAACGTCGATTGAAACGCTGTTCGCATCGCTTCCACGAATTTGTCCTAGCGGTGCACTTGTAAGTATCCCTTTTGGACACTGATCGCACGTTTATTGCAAAGAAGAACAGTGAGCTGGAAAACTGGGCCTTCTTTTTAAAAGAAAAGGCTGCAAAGTGATCTGCGGTGGTCATCGCATGCTTCGCAGATTGAACTAAAATGACGACGCCAAATACGAACTCAATTTTTGTGGTAGTACATCTCTCTAAAATTTCTGACTTAGTGGTACCAGGCTACAATATCCTACAGACTCGGGCAAGTTGACCGTCACGTTAACATGGCGGAGAAAAAGTGTAGCTTTGAACGCTGTAGAAGAAAGAGGAAACGCGCAGGAATTGATTAATTTACGTGCGATTCTGCGCTCGTGGAGTGCGTCTTCTCTTCTGCGTACGTTCAAGCAGCGCTGTTTCACCAAAATATGCGATCCCCAACTCTACCGACTGCGCATTCTACTGCACCTCACGATAAATTTGGCCCATTTGATCTATAGTGCTGGATTTCCTGGAATAGGGTCCAACCGAAGTAGACCACTCAAATAATATTTAACTCATGAGCTGGAGAAAACGTGAGTTCTCAAACTAGAGTTAATTGCAGGGTTCTCGTTATCGGCTCATCTCAAAATTTAGGCTTCGCTCATTTTAGGCCGCCCTTGACCGATATCTCAACTCAACACTAAATATTTTATGGTCAGGTATACAATACGACTATTAGTTTTGTTTTCTTTCAGACTGAGAAAAGGCCACTCACCTTAATTTTTTCTCATTATTTTTAAGCGGCTCCATTAGGCATTTTACTCACTCACTCACTCACTCACTCACTCACTCACTCACTCACTCACTCACTCACTCACTCACTCACTCACTCACTCACTCACTCACTCACTCACTCACTCACTCACTCACTCACTCACTCACTCACTCACTCACTCACTTACGCTTCAATTTTCATGCACGGTATTTCATACAGGCAGCCATGCAATGAAAGCCTTAGACTCCGTTTTAGTGAGGTCTTGACCCCTTGTGATGTTCTCATGTGCAGCGGACGGCATAAGCAGGCGCACGTGACCGCGTTGCTAAATGCAACTCAGAGGCATCTGACGCTGCAGTGCCCATGTCGAGACGTTGAATGTACGTCCAACCACGCTCGATTCACTCCATATTTCTCCACTACAAGCGAAAGCTGAACACATTCAGCATTTCGTGCAATGATTTTATTTGATTTTATGCGAGTCCTAGCCAGAAACGGAACCTCTATACCACAATACCAGCAGCCTTTATTTTTTGATGTTGCTTTCATTTTTATCTTAATGCTTGTGCAGAATACAAGCTTTTATTTTTCTTCTTTTTTGCAAAACCCATGACCCCGCTGATCTTGCGATACTTGTATGGCAAGATCCATATTTGTATAGCACGTGCGAAAGGTTACCTTACATCGCACTTTGTTCTAATCACTTTTTGCCTTAATTCCTTTCCCGTTTTGGTGTGTTCATTCGTACTTAAAAACGAACGACACAGTTTAGGCAAAAAGTACAAATACGGTTGAAATATATGTGGCCCAAGATCATCACTGAAGCGGCCACGATAAGTGATCAGAGGGATCTGGGCAGAGCGATTCATACCGAGCCGTTTACTTCAGCCTCGCCGTCCGCCAACGAAGCATGTGCCAGGGAAACCTCTCTCTGTCTCGTCCTTTATTGAGCAAGAAAAGTGACCAGCTGGACCAAATGCCGAGTGCTTGAATACTAGCGCAGGAAAAACGCCCAGCTTGTCCAGTGGGTTCTAACAAATTGCTGTTGCAACGGGTAAATGTTGCAGCTCCGATATTTCTGTTACTTTGTAAGATCACTTTTAAAATTCTATGATTTTTTAAATTTTTGTACTTTTTCAAGTTTTGTTCAATCAATCACTCCCGTGTACGCTATTTTACGACAAAACATTTTTACTGGGAGAATTATGCGTTTCCGCGCAAAGGCCAGGCATTACCCATTAGATCGTATTAACGATTTTTTATTCGCGTTTCCATCGTTCTTTTCTGAGCTTTTCGTTTAAATTTTAGTCTTCGTTCTTTGCAGGAGGTGTGTAAGATGCATATGTTTGATTTCGTTAGATGGGTTTTGTAATTGTTTTATTTTTCGAGGTTTGGTATTTTTGTTTTTTTAACATTCTACTCAACCAATTATCTATCTTGACGTTATCATACCAATAAAATCTGTTAACCGGGTCAATTAAAAATTTTTGTGCTATAAAGAGCTTTACGTAGCTGGACCTTTCGCACAATTTTTATTTGCGTTTACGGCATTTTTTTCTGCCTTTATTCTTGCCTTTGTTGGAGAAACTGTATAAGACGTGTATGTTTGGTTGGGTTAATTCACTTTATAGTTCTTATTTTATTACTTTCATTATATTGTTCTTTAAAATTATGTTCTACCAATAATCTACTTTGCGCTATTGTAGCCGTTAATATAAATATGCAATCGCTGCCAACCATGCATTTTTGAAGAAAACAAGGTTGTTATACTGTTTTGGTTAAGCGGGAACGCGGGAAATACTGCTTCGTGTTAAAAACTCGGGGTTCTAAGTTGTGTACGTCCGATATGGGAGCAGCCAAAAACGGTCGGCTGTTTTTTTTAGTTTTGATTCCATGCCCAAACAAAACGTATATTAGAGGTGTATGCTGCCCTTTGTTTTGGTGGAAAACGCAAGACGGGAGCGGCAGTGGGGTCCTTATATACTACGAAGGAGATCGCTGGGTCTGCCAGGCCGGAGGCCTGTGCATTGAAAGTGTCGAGTTCACGCATCTTTCAATGAAGGCCACGTCTATAACAGATTTTCGGGGTGAGCATCTTTGGGAGGAGCTGAAATACACTTGCAAATTCTCGTAAATACACTCACGTCAGGTAAAGCAAAATGGCAGCGTAGTATACACGCGGGGTCATCGGGATGAACGATTCGTTGATTGATTCATTCATTGATGTATCCCTTTTGCAACTGGGTAGTGACGTGTTAGCAAAAAAGTAATGCTATATTTTTGTTTTATACTTTTCGAATAACACTAGCGCTGCTCTTAGGAGTGGAAGAAAGTACTTCTTTGCTGTTACTGGAGGTAGCTGTCTTACAGAATATTGCGCTCTCTGCTTTTCGTCCACAAGCATTCTTAACTTCTTTCCGTCACTGCAACAGCCTTGAAGTTATTTCTCTGTACTACACTTAAATTTGTAACCCTTCTTGAAGCTCAATTTCGCTCATGTAAGTTTCGACTGATACAGTCACGTTCCGACAGTGCGTGCCCCGCAGATCCTGTACCTTTTCTGCAGACCACGCATGCCCATCATTTTGTGTACACTTCCCCACAAAGCTGTTAGTTCTCAAGCAACCTGCTCTAGCCTCAAAAAGTAAACCAGTTCTTTTGGAATTATCGTAGAAATTTTCTTTTCTGATCTCCAATTTCTCTGCCCTGTACATCGCTAACGACGTTTTATCTTCCTTTTTTCTTCCTACATTTGTTTCTATCTGCATTCGCTCTTTTTTGGCTACCTTGGCTGTCTTCCGTTCGTCTGCTGGTCTCCCTTGGCAAGTGCGGGTCTATGCTTTAAGTGCGTAGGTAACAAAAAAATTAGGGGTCCACTTACTATTCTGATTACTGTCAAACTCCCCTCAAAATGTATGTTACTCTGAGCATCTGGCACTTCCAATGACACCAGCCCATATCTCCCTGCACTACATCGTTAGTAGTAGTAGTATTAGTAGAGCTTTTATTGCGAGAAGAAAAGGGAAGAGGACCGGGGTGAAAAGTTGAGAGTGAGTTCATGGGTGGGGCCCGACGTCCAGGGCACCAGAAGCAACGGCTCCCACTTTGGCTCTCTGGATCAGACGTAGCTGATCTTCGAGAGATAGGCTGGGAATGGCTGCCTCTCATGTCTCGATAGGATTAATCTGTATACTATTGTTTTCCTTGGGCGAGATGCGCGGGCACGCCTAGTTTGCGTGAAATGGCGTGGTTACCTCTCCGCATTTTGTGCACGTTTCTTGGAAGGAATTTGTTGTTTTACCCTGTTGCTCCTACGCCCAAACTGCCTACCATTCCCTGGTTAACTCTAAGGCAAGATAGAACGTCGAATTTTAAGCACAGTACTGCATTGGCAAATATCAGGCCTGGCAGCATTACTCCTTTCTGGATTTGGCTCACTAGTTCATACTTGTTGTGCACCCTCATAGCTCTATGCTTCAGTATAGCCGCGTTTCACTTCCCTTTTCTCTTACATTGCTCCTCATGGGTTGTTAGAAGGTGTTCCTTCGTTTATCCGCGCTCCCAAATATTTATATTTCGGACTCCGGTAATTCCCTATGCTGGATTGACACTGTGCCAGTGCCAGTGTCAATGAAAGCTATTCTTTCTGAATTTTCAGTGCTAAAATTTAACCCGAGGTTCGTGGCTTCCCGGCTAATAACTTTTTGGGGACATTCGCATGTCCCTATTGTTATCAGCTAAACGAACAATGTCGTCTTCGTATGATATTCCTGGAATACGCCGTTGTACCACTTCGCTTTGCAACATAGGCGTTAGGTTGAACCCTAGCTGACTTCTAGTTTCTTTTTCTACCACTCCTATTGAAAGCATAAACGTTATTGGGCTCACAGGGCATCGCTGTTGGTTAATACGTTCACATAGGTGAGCGCGATGCATAGGTGCGGACGACCGCATTTTGGATACCGGAAAAACCAGCGCGCTTACATTTGGCTGGGGCGTGTGGCGACTGGGACTGCCGGAAAAAACGCGGGGGAGGTCATTTCAGAGACGATGCTTTGCCGCCTCAAGTCAAAGAAAAACAACGTAGCTATAGCGTGGCAGGACGCGCATGCCACACATCGCTATTTCAACAACAGAAGTGCAGCGTCGGATGTCGCCGCGATGTATTATGCCACGCGCTCGCGTGCCGCGGGTAATGTTGTCATTGAGTGTACATTGCCGCAGTCGAGATCAGTATTTGTGGCCCCAGTTTTCTTTTCAAACAGGGCAGCTCAAATGTCTGACCAGCGCCACAGTCCGACATCTAAACCGCCAAGATGAAGAATTTCAAGTAAATTATTCGCCGTCTCCTTGCCCGTCATATTTCCCATTAAGAACGGAAAGTTAGGCTAGTTGGTTAGACGATAATGGGTACACTATACTAGCGCAAAACAATGGACCATACGAGTGAAAAAAAACACAGGAGGAACGCTAGCATTCAACTGGGTTTATTAGAAAATACACATACACACTATGACAGCGGCGGACGCGCAGGTGAAAAAAGAGACCGAGAGACAGAAAGGAACACTTATTAATCAACACGTGGGCGGGTTAATCTTTGCTGCAGGAACGTCAGTTCTTTAGTGGACAATGCCACAGAAGGGGTGATGATACACTCGTCGCCTTCTTGATGGATGGAGTAAAGTGAAGTGAAGTGAAGTGAAGTTTATATCCTTTTCATAGAAAAGAGGGGACCGAGGCAAAAGGCGGTTATGCCTGACGAGGCCTCGGTACCCTAAGCCTGTAAGTAGTGCAGATGGAAACGCAAAAACACTTAATACATAGAATGGGCAGCAATGAAAATACAAAAGTAATATACAAGCAGTAACACTTACTAGAATACAAAACATGTGCACAATCATGGGCAAATACAAATTGATACTTGTACGAGTTCAATTTCGTACATACGGATGAAATAAAGTAAATCATTCGACATAAGTACTTGTGTGAAAAAGATAGAACAATAGATATATACTCCTACATCCATGTACACACATACATACACATACGCATATATATCAGAGACGGTAAGCTGCGTTTTTACATTAGAATTTCCCCTTCAATCAAATGCTGTTTCTCATCAGGAAAGGGGAATTTGTTTAGGGCATTGGGTACTTGACAACTCAGTTTTGTTCACCGTAATTTGTTCGCGTTCGCGGAACTCTTAGTTTTACTACGCGAAGATTGTAACCTATGTTGCTATCAGGAACAGAGTACAAGCGATTCTGGTGAATGTATTGAAGAAGCCGCAGGCAATACACTTGGTCGGCTTTTAATATGGAGTGTTTTACAAACAATGGTTGCGTGCGTAAGTTTCGTGGTGCACCATAATATCCCTCAATAGCCCGCAAGGCTCTTTTTTGCAGGAAAAGTAATTTTTGGTAATTGGAAGACGTGGTAGTACCCCAAACAAGATTAGAATAAGAAAGTCTTGAAAAAAAACAGGGCATTATACATAGACACTTTTAACCAAACAGGCAGTAGATTAGAAATCCTATAAAATAGGCCAACAATTTTACTTAGTTCAGAAGTAAGTTTGGAAATATGAACAGACCACGAAAGATTTTCATTAAACCACACACCAAGAAATTTTTGGGAAGAAACTTGATTGATTGTTATACTGTCATAATGAATATCTCTACAATTAGTTTCCACGGTGTTGATGGGCTTGAAAATAATATATTTCGTTTTGCTTATATTTAAACTAAGCTTATTCTTGTGTAACCAATCATGAAGGTTGATTAAATAAGCATTGACCATATTTTGAAGCGCCGGTAATGAACAGGAAGAGAAGAAAAGATTAGTGTCATCAGCGTACATGACCAGATCGGGAGAGTTATGTATGCCGGCTAGGTCATTGATATATGTAATGAATAATATCGGCCCTAGTACTGATCCCTGTGGGACACCATGCTTAACCACCTGCATATCAGAGGATATGTTATTTGTTCGAACATATTGTGGCCTATTGCTCAGATAACTCCCAATAGGTTCAACGCAATACCTCTAACCCCATAGTTACAAAGTTTCTTAAGAAGGGTCTCATGGTGTACGCAATCAAATGCCTTGCGAAAATCTAAAAATACGCCAAGGGTACATTTTTTGTTTTTAATATTATCTATTATTTTGTCTTTAACAACTAACAGTGCTTGCTCTGTGGTCTTGTTTTTCGTGAACCCATATTCTGAATCAACAATCACATTATATTTGTGCAGAAAATCGGCTATCCTAGAATTGATAATACCTTCATAAATTTTTGACAACACAGGGAGAACAGAAATTGGTCGGTAATTCGACAGTTCATTTAAATTGCCTCCTTTATGTACTGGGAAGACTCGGGCCAATTTGAGATCTTCAGGAAAAACACCAGTTGACAGCATTAGATTTGCAATGTGTGACAAGACATCGCATATAACGAAAATGTCTCATAGATTTCACGTTCGCGTTTGGGGGGTGCCCTGTGCAGGGCCTGTGTTTTTTTAATTCTGGAGTGCATTTTCACGTGTGGCCATGTTTGGCCATGTGGTGCCCTCGTAAAATTACAGCCAATACTGCTGAGCGATGCTCTCTAAGCTTATCATTCAAGCATTGCCCCGTCTGACCAATGTAACATTTGTGGCAGTCCAGCGGAGGGCTTAAACTACACCAGTACTGCATGGCCCAAAGCGCGTGGCGTGTTTTTTCGAGCACTCAGGTCTTTTCGTTTCACTGTTCGCCTTCCGGGACATTTTCACCTACTTAAGGGGATCCGAAAACACAACGGGCACTCCGCATTTTCCCGCCACCTTTTTGAGGCGATGGGAGAGCTGGTGGATGTAAGGGTCCACCGCTGGTCTCACTCTATTGGACGGATCATCTTCCTCAGCATTGGGTCTGGCACCTTTTATTTCGGTGACAAGGCTCTCAGCCGCACTGGCAATGGTATCTTGGGGAAAACCTGCACTTTTCAGGTGCTTGACGTGTCTCGTTACGCTAGTGCCAACCTTGCGTTCACAGGACTTATCTAGAGCAAGGCGTAGCAGTTCTTTGGTATACCCCTTTTTATAATTTTTGAATAGGCTGAGTCATAACTCAAAATTTCTTTTTTAGATGGCGAATTGTACCTCCAGCAGACGTTTTCACCGTTCATGCGTATATGCATATGTCACGGTAGTGCAGACACCCGTTTTCTGGCATTTTGTACGTGAACCGAAGTCATTAAGCGTTTGCTCTAAAACCATCTAGAACACTGTCGACAACAGGGGCACTTACTCAGAGGCTCGACCATTTTTAAAATAGCCAGGTAGTCGTAGACATATCTAAAAATCGCGAAAACAATTGTTGGGTCAAGGCACGGGGCAATAGGGTTGTCAAAAAAGGATACAACCAAGTAAATTAAATTCGATGCAAAACAGGAACCTATGCATATTCCTTCCCTCTGAACAACGTGGTCATCACCAAAGTGCACCACAGTTGAAGAAAGATAAAAACTGAACAATTCTAAAAAAATGTAGTTTATCGCATTCCGCTGCACTGCCGTAAATGTTACATTGGTCAGACAGGGCAAGGCCTGAATGACAGGCTTAGAGAGCATCGCTCAGCAGTATTGGCTGTAATGGGAGGGGGCCAGTTTGCCCACCATTGTCGCAGGCGTAAATGCACTCCAGAATTCGAAGAAACAGAGGTCCTGCGCAGGGCACGCTCCCAACGCGAACGTGAAATTTATGATACATATTCTCTCCATCAATAAGGCGACGAGTGTATCAGCACCCCTTCTGTGGCATTGCCCACTAAAGAACTGAGGTTTCTGCAGCAAAGATTAAACCGCCCACGTGTGTATTAATAAGTGTCCCTTTCTCTCTCTTGCTCTCTTTTTTCCCCTGCGCGTGCGCCGCTGTCTTAGTGTGTTTGTGTATTTTCTAAAAAACCCAGTTGATTTCTAGCGTTCGTCCTGTGTTTTTATTACTCGTGTGGGGCGTCTTTTGCGCTAGTAAAATGTACCCAATATATTTCGCATACTTTGGAAAGCATGAATAACCAGTCTACCGCAATAACATCAGATGTAGCCATAACATTCTCTCATTAAACATTTTCCTGCATTCAGATAGATGGTAATACGACATTTGGAAACCCATCCCCTCGTTCATCTGAGAGTCGTTGTACACGTTAACCTTTCAGGGCTGCAATTTTTTGTTTCGTGCGAAAATTATTTTTCTGCGTGTTTTCGCACAGCTTTGCACCTCAGAAAAAAAGACATGAAAAATTACGGCAATACTGCAAGTATTTATTCATTTCCAGGCACGATGAATAATTATGTCGTTAGGCAATTCAATTTTTCCTTTCTTGTAAAAAAAAAACCTTTGGCAGTCAAATTAATGACATCCTGATCATACACAATTATATGTAAAGCTGGGTAATACAGTATTTACCGATTATAGACGTTCTCACAAACCGGAATATCGTTTCCTTCCCCGCCCTGTCATCATACAATGTGTCCACTAAAGCTTGTCGTGTTTCATATCGTGCAGCATCGCGAAAACTGAACAATGATCATGTCAATCACAAGAGGCGCCTTTCAACAACCCTCGCACAGAAAACTAGCAGTTTCCATTTTGTTCGTAAGACGATAGAGAATATACTGTGTTGTGACGTAAAATGAGGACGCCAGGGCGGAAAGGGTTACTAGACTTTTCGGGTATAGTTTTAAACAACTCGAATGCCGGCTATGAAAAGGATATTATTAGAAAATACCCTAGAATAATATTTTTTGTGCCACTTAGAGGCAATTATCTATCACATTTTTGGACAATATTGGCAATTGTCTCTTCTACATGAACACAGGATTGCTTGCTTATTGCATGGCAGCATGCATTCCCCCTCCTTTGTGTTGTGGCCAACCCATAACATTCGAAGGAGCATGGTAATGCGGCCTGCTCAGTCTAGCGGTAAAATGAACTACGTGAGAAAGCAAGGATTCCGTCAGACGACTATTGCAAAGAATTGAGAAGAAGAGAAAATCTCGCGGAGGAGTTCGGATCAAAATTTCAACTGGCAGTGTTAAGCACCCAACGAACGCATAGGTCGTTCCTCCTTCCTTCCCCAACCCAATGCATTGGATGGCCGATAATTTCTCTGAGCATATTGAGGATCATTCGGAGCGCCCAGATCTCGTCACTGGGGGGTTTTGCTTATTCTGCGCCGTCATACAGACGCAAACCCCGGCAATTAAAACCCCCGTTTGGGGATCAGTACCACGTTCTCATACCATTTCAGACACTGCAAAGATCTTACTGCTACTGCTAAACTAAAACATCTTTTATTTCCAAAATCGATGCCACTGAACAGCAGAAAAGTTAAGGTTAAGCCGCTGTATCATATCGGCTATAGCTGCTTAATAGGTAAGTTGTAGTTAGGTGAGGTTGCAGAATTGCTATAAACGTAGCAATTAAATGCTGCACAGACAAAAAGAACCCATGTAAAACAGTTGTGGGCCCTGTTTTAGAATACGCTTGTGCTGCCTACAGCCCCAGAAAAGGGATTGAATAGCAAAACTGGAACGAATTTAGTGATTTTCCGCACGATTTGTATGTACAAAGGTTCCCAAATATGTGGTTGGGAATCTTTGAAAACGTGGAAGCAAAAGCAATGCTTAATATAATTGTTCCAGATATTGCAAGCTCAAATACGAATTCATAAAGGTATTTACGTACAGCCACCGAATAAGTCCAGCAGCCGACTCTTAAAAATTAAAAAAATAAATAAAAATAAATAAATAAATAAATAAATAAATAAATAAATAAATAAATAAATAAATAAATAAAAACCTCCGTCGCATGCCACCTCGCGAGGGACACGAGTAAATGGAGAGCGTTGGGGGTGGTCACGTGGCGTAGGTTGTGGTAGTTGGTGGTGGTAGTTGTGGTGTTGTCGTAGTGGTTGGGTAGTTGGGTTGCGAGACGAGGGAGAGAGAGAGAGAGAGACGAGAGACGTAAGTACGTAACGTGTTATTTATTGCCATCGTTTGCACCCAACCCTCTCTGCGGGGCGATCGGTTGGATCTTTATTATTATTCTTTTCTTTCTTTTCTTTTCTTTCTTATTATCCCTCTCTGGAGGGCAGAGCGCCATCGTCGAAGTTCATAAGCGATGGAAGCAACACCTTCAGCCAGTACCGCGACGCGAGCCAACGTCAGCGTTGCAGTACCAGTTCAAGACATCATGCCATCCTCTTCATCGACGGCGGCAGAAGACAAGGCGGCGAGACGGCCCGCTGCCGACGCCGAACGCAAGCGTCTGAAGCGCGCTACCGACGCCGAACTTCGTGCACGAGAAGCCGCGGCCAAACGTCAACGTCGGACCGCGGATCCTTCGCTCCGCCAACGAGTATATTCGTAGCGCGCGCAGTAGAGGGAGAGGAGGTAGCACCTGCTGCTGCAACGCCTCTTTCAGCGCCAGAGCATGCGCATGCGCGCCCGCACCTGTTGTTGAGAGCGAGGAGGAGCGGGGAAGGGGCGCACGTGCTGGCATGCTGCGGATGCCGACTTACGGACGCATAACATCGTGAGATAAAGAAATGCTCTGCATTTACAATACACTCAAGCAACGCCCATAAGCCGTGAAATTAATGGTCGAGGTCTTTATAACCAAACTTTGGCAAGCAATGACGCGTGAAACGTGTCGAATATTTTATATTTGTTAAAGTGGCCATGAAGACATAATACAAGATTGTTTTATTTCAAATATTTCGTGTTTGCATAGTTTCCCCAGCGCTTCTCCGGATGCAAACGATGGTTTAGTCACTGAGAAATTATTCAATTTAGGTTCAAATTCTGATTTTCCCCCTAAATCGTTTTTAGTGGTCTGAAATCACATGAGAGGAACCGACCGCCCCGCAGCCGATTGCGAACGGCCGTGCTAGAGCGGTGGCGTTCCCACGTTTGTTTACTTTACTGAACCTAGAAGGCGCCACCCTACTGTGGCAAGCCGTTTTCTAACTTTGGTTTGTATTTGACCGTGTTTAAACCCGGTTTGTTTTTGTTCTGGTAGAAAACAATCGTTTCGTGAAACGTAGTGCTCACACGACAAATATGGTCACATAATACACCGTTTCTTGCGTCAATCGGCCAGTGTCGTCTGAGACAACCCTAAAGCCCCGCACTGCTGTGCAGCCAAGCTAAGTATAGTGCACGCAGTACCAACAGCAGTACGCATCGATACATCTATGTTTACATGAGCTTTCGTAACTTCCAAGGTTTGTCCCACCATTGTGACTGTTTTAAAAAGAATGTGCCCTATATTTTTGCCCAAATGCCTAGTTCTGCAAGCTTATAAGCTCTGCCTAATTTGCATTTGCTTTGGGCGACCTCCGCCAATCGCAGAGCAGGCTGGTATGACATCATACCCTCTTAATCTGGATCCACATAAGAACCACTTACTAACTGAAACTTTTTTGCAAAAAAGTTCCATTTATATACTTCGAACCGTGTTCCACATACCCTGAAAATTAAGTGCAACAGTGCACCACATATATTTGCAAATAAATGATGTGGGTCAGAGTTCCAAATAAAAGTACACGGATAACTGTTCTAAATAAAAGGGTAGTTTAAGTTACTGGAACATTGATCTACGTACAATGATTATGTTATTTATCCGGTGCGCCATTGCAAGTACCTTCACACCAGCTGTTTATATAAAATGGTGTTCATATAAACGTTGGGAAGCGGTCTATGGGACTGCACTTTTCCAATATTTCAGCTTTCCTGTCGGTTTAAACCGAGGCCATATGCCAGGCTGGCGGATGCATTGGTATCAGAAGGAAACCGTAAGCACCATTTTAACACAGTCTTCACATATGGCCCGCCGTAATACCACTATCGGAAAGCAGAAACCGCTGCAGCAGTGTGGTCCCTGACAGCTCCCAACAGTTGCCTATCGGAGCACAGTTTTATATAAGTTTGTCTTAGGCACCTCAAGCGGCACACAGAGTTTCTGTCTTCACCGGCAGAATCCTGTTCTGTGTTTTAGCTGCATGTAAAAGAAATAAAATTCTTGCATTAAAATACAGACGAAAACAACTATTAAGACTCATACACTGCTTTGCAATATACTATACAACTTTATAGGGTGGTAGTATGCGTACATTTCTGATATGGATAGCTGTCTGTTTTAAATTGCAGACAAAATGACCAACGCACAAGGAATAACACTAAGCTCTAAATAGAATTTTTACGTCGTCACCTTTACTCAAAAACATGGGTAATAAGACGGCTTTACGGCCAACTGCGTCACAAACAAATATACTTGTGCATATACCGCGGCACTAACACAGATATTATACAACATTTAGCATAAAATATGCTGCCTTATCAGATGGCATAAGCCAACTCAAAGGCGGAAGTGTCCATTCGGCTTGCCATACCATGTTTACGCATAACTGTATGGAAAAATGATTGATTGATTGTAGTGTTTAACGCGCCGACGCAACGCAGGCAATGAGGGGCGCCGTAGTGGACGGCTCCGGAATAATTTTGACCACCTAGGCATCTTTCACATGCGCCGAAATCTCGAACACACGGGCGGTTTTGCTTTTCGCCTCCACCAGAAAAGCGGCCGCAGCGCCCGGAAATCCAACCCGCGACCTCGTGCTCAGTAGCGCAACGCCTTAGCCAATGAGTCACCGCGGTGGGTGTTTGGGAAAATGCAGTTCGCTAATATATTGCCAGAAAATGCCTAAAAACAAGCCATACACGGTTGTATTATCACAAACATACAAGAGTGCAGTGCAAGAGTTTAGATACAGAACTCTCGAGACAATAATAATGATAAAAGATTTGGACACGAGAGGTCGCATGTGGCACTATACGAAATTAAAACATGTATATTAAAGAGAGTACAGTTTCCTGACACCAGACGTAAGTGTAACATCAAGCTAATTGTAACCAAAACGGACTTTATGAGCGTCGTGAAAAGGTCTTTGACTTAAGGAACGTTACTTGCCCAAATAATTTGTAGTTTCTTGAATATATCGTCCAAACAATCTAATAACAGCCAGCGTGAATCTTATATAATTTATAAACCAGGTAGCTGGGAGCACGTCAGACATATAAAATTTGACAAGCAGACTAATTACATACGCGTCATCAATTCCAGCGTGAACAAGCCAGGCATCCTTAAGAACCAAACAAGCCAGCATTGAAACATACAGGTGATGAGTTTACAAAGGAAACTTAAAAGCATTTTTTCTTTCTTCAAAGGAAAAATACTTGTTCAAGTCAAATACGGACATTTTAAATTCTTCTAGGGCATGACTGTCAGCTCATACAGTACTAAAATTGATTAATGAAGCCCGAAACCGTCTGCGTAAATAAGCACTGTAACTTTTGCATCCATCAGCAGCTGCACTTGAATAATAAAGACGTTAAAATGCCATGCATTTAACTACATTAACAGTAGATTTATTGGGCGCCTGCGCTTTGTGCCAATGATGAAAAATTGTAAAGGAAGGCACTACTCCAGTGTTCAGTTGACATGCAACTTGCATGTGCCGGTAACTTAAACCTCATCAGACGTGGCTCCCTTCAAGCCTTTCACCTGACCCACTACATGCATTTCAAGAAAGACTTTATCTTCTACCAATAATTTAAAATCCCAAGTAGAGCAGGCCAATTGAAATTTTTCAACAGAGACTCCAACTTACATGACACCAGGCCAATGTCAAATGGCTGATGCTTTTCCTATAACTCCCTGCAAAAGTCACAAGAACTCTCCAAAGGCACATAAGCGTAAGAACATAGGGATGACATATGCGGCGAAGAGGATGACCACATCCTGAATTGACAATGCAGGCGGCGAATCCATGACGTGTTTCTTGCAGACAATATTGATGCTGCCATTCCATTCTCAGAATAACGGGGCCTCCAGAAGACTTATTGCTCCCCTCATGTACCTTTAAGGAAACAAGAAAATTTTGTTACATGGTGGTTTTAAATGGGGCAGTGGCATATATCCTTTTTTAACACAGTAATTTATTTAAAATCAGTGATTTCTTGGTTTTTTTTCTGGGAATGCTGCTAAAGGTGAAAGTGCGCGAAACATATCAGCCCAGAAAATCAATGATATTGCTTTGATTCTGGAAAGTGCCCCACTTTGCTGCCTTTGTAGCCTGTATATAAGATTTTTTATCCTTGAGAGGTTTTGTTTATTAATTCAATATTATAATCACCTTTGGGCATTATATTTTAAACCCCTGCTCACTGCCAACAAAAATGTTCTCTGTACTCTATAATGTGTTCTCTAGAATGCTCTTGTGAGGCTAGCTTAATATACCTTACAGCTAAACGATGCTTCTGCCGCAAAGAAATAAACCGCCTGTCACAAGAAATCATAAATATCACATTGTGGCAGAAAATTCCTGATATGCAGGTATTTACACCTAACCTATTTCCCTCTCGATATGTATTACCTCCAGAAGTTGAGTTGACTAATGCTAAACTACGCTGTTGCACAATTTCTTGTATATCCCAACTAGAGCACATTTTATTGCAGACGTCACTTCCTGTGTTCGAAACAATTCCCTTAAAAAAACAATTAACCATTACTTAGCAACCTTTCGAAATCCAATGCAAGCCTTGGTCATGTGACACCTGTATTTGCGAGTATTATTGGTTCTACGGGAGTATTAAAAGCGGGAAACTTAAATCTTCACTTGGCACTCTATTGTTGCAGGAGCAACCACGTTGTTCGTGTCCGCAGTGCTGTCGTATCACAGCAACAACTCTCAAGGTGTAAAAGCTAAATACTTACAAAACATAAACGCACAATAGGGGTCTTTTTGATCACTTGTTGCATTATTCGAAATAGGCTGAATGTAAACACAATGCTCAATAATGGCGTTCACGATAACTTCTTAACAGTGAGATTTGATTAGAATGAACACTCCCACAAATTGTATCAAACAAAACAAAATTCCAGCTTACCCAACCCAAATTCAGATCTGGGACTTTCTCCCAGGGACGTCTGAAAGTGCACTTCCAGGAAAAATTTGCCAACGTGTTCCAAAAACCTACTGTCACCTTGGAACTACAGGTGAAGGTGCCACTGAAATGATGTTTGAAACCATTATTTATAAAGCCACAACCTAAAAACGCACCATGACAGCCCGCAAAAATGACGGTGCGTACTTGTAGAATGCAATGATTTCATCCCGATCAAGAGCTTTCATGTGTTGCCTTTTTGTGATCATACACTTCCAAGAAGGAGTCCAAATACAATTAAAATGGCCATATGCATTGCTTGTTTCGTTGTTTTATTCTATGTTCCGCCTATTGCCTAGAAAATAAAGAGTACAAGAATACTAGAGAATGAATTCATGCTTTCCTTTACCCATGGAGCACGACAAAATATTGAACAATGCTTGATTCCTACTACGAAACTGGAATGTTTTTTACAGCCCAAGCCCAGGTAATGTTTCCTTGCTAAACAATTTCAGATATAAGAATATTTGAAGACACTTTAGGCGCGCCTGTCCTTAGACCATGCGAACTGGTGAATATCTGCAGAATATCCACGGCTCAAACGGCACTCTTGTGTGGCTTATGAGATCCACAGTGCATTCATAATCCACCACACACAACCCGACGACCCCTCAGTATGCGAAAGATGTCTTCAGCCATGGTGAATGCCACAGCCATGACTTCACAGGTTCATGTAAGGAATGGAAATAATTTGTTTTCATTTCTATTTTGCAGAGGAACAAAACATTTGTCACAACCTATCAGTTGAGAGCCAAATGTCTCCACCGTAAGCCATAGACTGTTTATGGACAGGTCCTTGAGAATGAATACCGGATGCAACAATCTGTTTTTGGCGGTATAATTCATAAGTTCAAGAAAGAACAGACATGGATACATGTTTGGTGCACATCGTGATGCAACAACGTTGCATCTAAGCGTTTTGAAAGTTATTCCGACTCTCGAGCTGCCACTGACATTGATCACATAAAATTTCAGGAATGGGTTATTTCTAAACGTGTTTTGTGATGTTATAACTTATAATAGTAAGCACGTGAGCTTTATGGGCAATTATTCTGAGGGCTCAGGTTACCACTGAAATTGGCAGCATAGAATTGGCACCACACTTTCTGTGCATTTCCACCTGTCTTCCCCTCCACAAAAGGAACGGTTTGTTATTACGCTACTGCTAAGACAACCACTTTCCATCCCATTTCGCTACACGTCAGGGAGCAAACTAAGGTTGACTACTGTAAATAGAACATCTGAATTGATGGAAGGCATTGGAAGTGACATGGAACAACTATGCACACCGCACAGATTAACGTAAGCAGTGCTGCCGCTAACGTTTTGAACGCACATCAACAATAGGCCTAATGCGCTGCCCAGGGGGCGCTGCGCAAGTGGCTTCCGAGCAGTAATTCCGGGTAGTACAAAGCTGTGCGGGTCCCATAGGATCCCGTGTTGACAGAAGCAAAATGAGCTCGATGCTCCCGATTGTTTTGCTACACGGTCACCAGCCCATCCCCGACGAGTCCGATCTCTTCCGGCGATCAACTTGGCATTAGGGGAAAAAGCTTTGCAGCGCTAAATAGGTTTACCGCGCCGACAAAAGTGCCAAAACGGTGACGGCGCTCTGCCGCTCACAGGTTCACCGGTCGATGGTCGTATGAAATGAAACTTCTAGTTTAAACTAATACTCTAGGTGACAAGGACTTTTCAACAACAGCCGATCAAAAAAGAAGAGTGACGCAATCGGGGATCATCGCGCTTTAAAAGCCAGTGAGTCCGACAACCGCTCGCTCGCCTGCTGCAGTGCGCCGCTCTTTTGCGTACCTGCGTTCTATGCGTGCACTTTTATTAAATTGTGCTCGTTGCGTCGCCGTTACGAATACCTGGTGCAGCGTTAGCTTGCCAATTTGTTGCGTGTCTCAGTGAGAAAATGCAGCGAGGGTCAGAAGCGTGAAATCTGTTTTGCGATTCCGAAAGTAAAACAAAGTGGTCGGGCGAATTGAGAGGCCGCTCGTTTTCCTTGCTTGCTCTCACTTTACTTAATTACGTCTTGCATCATATATTCCCAGTTCGGACTTAATAGGCTCGAATGAGGGTCAGCAACGTACGTTTTGCAGTGTAGGGCCGAGTTTCATGCAGCCGACACGGCGGAGGGCTGGGCGGCAAATCAGGTGGTAGGGGGAGGGGGCTTTGAATGAAAAAAAAAAAAGCAAATAGACCCTATGCAAAATGCGCCCCGCCATCTCACGTCGACTCCGGTAACTAGGTCCACCATTTTGGTACGGTCGTTTGAAACCGAAACCAATTAGCAAAACATAGAACGCGGGCATTGACCGCTCTAAGTGATGGACTACAATGCCGGAGCATTGCTTCGTGCCGCAGTGCACGCAATGCAGAAATACCGGTCTAAATGAAGAAAAGGTGCGTGAAGTTCCACGCTTTTGAACGAACTTTCTGACGCGAACTATGCCGGCGCGAGCAACCTTTGTGACACGCTGGGCGCGGTGCGCTCGGAGCGAATATTTGTCGTTGGTTCGCGAAGCGCGGGATTCCGTAGTCGCTGTCCGGATGAAAATACAGCTGCGTTGGAGTTCTGTGGTCCAGCCTTTGTATTCTAAATGAACCCTGAGCGTGCGCCACCTATTCATGCGACTGACAGCGGCGCTCGACCGGGAAAACAATGCCACACGTCGCCAAAATTATGCTATTTTTTACTCGTCCCCGTGGCTCTGCGCCCACTTCATTTCATTGTTAAATGGTACAGCTTAACCCCTACACGAGCCTTTATCTTACCTAGGGCTCTAAACAAACTTTTCTTGCCGCACTACGCCGTCACGGCGCGGTTGAAAATTTCCTCTGTGGCGGGTGCGCACGGTATGGAAGTGTGTTGTTAGTTTCTTTTACGTTGCATTTAGCCGCGTCACGGTCGTTGCAGAAGTGGCGTACACTGTTTTATGATGATCTAACGGTGGAAAATTCAAGCTTTTGCACTTGGTTCCCGATTTGCCGGGCTGAAAGGTTTGTTGTTACGTGAAATTAACTTGGCGCCCATTGTCATTTCAGCCACGATGTATTTACTGTCGAATATTTTGCGACTAAAATACACACTCGCTCCTTTAGTTTGCCACATGCTGCATGCATGCCTCCGACGTAATGACAGTGGCCATTGATGTAGGTAGCTGAGACAATTTTAAAGTTTTATTAAAAAAAAACAAAAAGAAAACGGCCAGAGTTGCATCAGGCCCCCGCGCATCAGATTGAGTGCTTTTGCATTTTTTGTATCCACAGTGAAAATCCTAGTAAATTAAACTACTTCGCTGATTTATAGCGCGTGCAATATAGCAAACTGCGGATTCAAATGGAACAAAGGGAAGCATTCGCACACCCCTGCATGCCGGGGTCTAGTAAACACTACGCTGCCCAGCCTCTCAGTGCTGGCGAGATAACCACGGCGAAATGTGGCATGAATGCTTGCTGGTAGCGCATAGGTGACCCTTAAGGTGCCATGCCAATCCTTGTTTCTGTCACTGTGGGGGGTGAGGCCAGCACAACTGGAGCAAAAAACCCATTCCCAAGGATACCAAGTTTTCTCCTAAGCACCTGCACGGCACTTTGTTGCTGCTGGCATTGCTCCTGTACTCAACGGGCATAGAACAGACACATTGGCAAGAGAAGGAAGGGGAAATTTTCTCGCGGGCTTCTCCAGTCAATGTCTTGGACACTCGCTGGCTTGATGCTCTGCTGTCTCGGACGTCTCCACTCTTGTGGCAGCTCAGTGCACGCACGCTCCGGTGGCGCCTCTTAAAACCTTCGGCTTGCAAGAGGGCGAGTAGGTGCAAAGCAGCCAGGATGTCACTCCATGCTCCACTGCAACCCGCCGGGAACTCGCACGCTGTCTCCACAATCGCTCCACTGTCCGTCTCAAAGGTGAGGCACACAACATAGGGCCGGTCACTTTTCTTCAGGGAGCGAAAGCAGCTGCTGAGTACATGGACGAGGCCCAACCTGCAAGAACAGAGATTAACAGTAAATAGCACTCAGGGAAGAACAGGACTAGTCCGCTACAATTTATGGTAAAGGGACCGAGCAGAAAGAAGTAGCCGCAAGAAACAGACTCAAAATGACCAGATTTTGTGTCTTCCTTAACACTGTTGCAAGGGAAATAATCTACACCTCAAATAGCAATGATGTCAAAATTGTTTGTCAAGTTCGAGCGTGCAAGTATTTATGCATGCTTTGTTAATGCATTTTCAAGAGACGGAAGTTCAACATTTAAAAAGCTCACCGTGGGCAATGATACCAGTACCCGCATAATCGTGTTGGTCATAACTTAAGCAAGCAATAATATGATTATCTGGAACTAACTTCCAGAACCTTTCTAGATAAACAAGTAAACATTCGGGCTATACCGATGACCCATCGAATTAAAAAAATCTAGTTCAGTGAGTTCGAGCTAACGAGATTTTACTGTATTATCTCTTCGTGCACACCAAAAACATTCGGTTTAGAAACAAACACAATACCCCAGCGCCAAAAAAGGAGAAGAAAGACTCACAAACAGATTTTTGCGGCAGAACATGCGCAATAAATAATGAAAACACACGAAAGAAAATTCAAGGCGTATGTGCGCTTTTGTAGTTGACTTTGCCGCAAGGCGCGATTGCTTTGCGGCAAACGCGCGGGCGGACGACCATCACGGAAAACGGCCACAACATTTCCGTAAACATCTTCGCCAAAAATCATCCCGTAAATTCGATGTACAGCATTGGAAAATACCCAATCCACCCACTAGCGGTACAGTCGGCGATTGTCGCTTTCCTCTCTCAGGGTTACTGCAACAGGGTCGCCGCTACGCATTTGCCTGGTAAACAACGGTGAACAAAGTGCTATACAAATGCTCATACCGGTTAACCCGCGTCAAGTAAAAAACACAGAAGGATTTACTTAGTGCGAGTCGCACGTGTTTGTCCGCACCGATGAAGGCGAGCAATGCGCCTCGGTGGCTAGGCGGCATGCCCTGCTCCGCTGCCGCTCGGATGGGTTTTTTGGCGGCGGCACCTCGAGTGGTATGAGTCTTCAGACACAGCTAGGCAGCGCAGACAAGTCCTTCATCCACAATCCGCGGTCGGAGCCGGAAAATGCCGTACAGTTTGAGCCATTCCAGCGTTACCGCCACCTACTGTTCCACAGTAAACAATACGAGACTTCCCGATCAGCGCCCGTACCAATATGGCCGACGGTCTCGTTTACATCAATGTTGCCCCGCACGGGGCACCTTGAGTAATCTTGGTGACGGTACTGGCGATACCGCGGACCCCGAGCACCCCAACATAAGCTGTGACCTACCGTGCTCATGTGTTTTTAAGGTGAAGGGTAGAAACCTCTAACGGTGGCCGTCGGAGCCTTGGTCAAGCTCCGGCCGATGGGCTCCCTGCCTGTTTACCTGGCAGGGAGCTGCGGGACCTCTTTGACTACCAGGGTAGGTCAAAGAAGAAAGTACCCAGTCTCCCTTCTTTTATACTATGCCTATGGTATTTTCTAACCCCCCCGCCCCCCCCCCCGCAAACCGTGATCGGCCCCCTAAAAGGGGTCGCACCGAAGTATCGTTTCCCCCCATTGCCATCTTTGACATTTCCTGAACCAGATCATTACTCTCGATTTCTTGTCATGGAGTCCCTCAATCCAACCCACCCTCTAGCATCTCAGTCAGTCTTCTTGATCGCCAAGTATCTTGAAGCCATAATAGGAAAATAGTATAAGTGCAAAAACCAAAGGTCTGGTGAACTCCTAATCGAAATAAATGACAAGCAGCAGTCTGCAAAGCTTCTAGCTCAGACTCGACTGGCTGATTTCGACATCAGGGTCACAACCCCATTGGAGCCTCAACACCTCACAGGGTGTGAAATCCTGAAACAGATCTCCTGAACGAAACGGATGCGGATCTCCTTGCCGGCTTGAACGATCAGGGCGTCACTGCCGTGAGACGGATCACTATCCGCAGAGACGACGAGGAGATTCCCACCAAGCACATTATCTTGACTTTTGACCGCGCAAATCTTCCACAACACATACGTGCAGGTTTTATCCGTTGCTCCATCCGTCCGCACATCCCGAATCCGCGGCGCTGTTTTAAGTGAAAGCGGTTCGGGCATGGTACAAACTCTTGCCGTGGCCGAAGGGCGTGTGCGAAATGCGCGGCGCACGATCATCCGAGTGACAACTGTCCATCCCACACTCTGTTGTGTGAACTGCGGCGGGCCGCATGCAGCGTACTCCCGCAAGTGTGAAAAATTCCAACTAGAAAAAAAGATAATCAACATAAAGGTAACTGAGAACATCACCTTCCCGGAGGCGCGAAAGAGGTAAGCCTCTTTCCCTCTGGGGAGGAACGCTGACGCGGCTCGCCGGGGGGCGGAGCGGCGTCTGGTGTCCACAGGGACCCAGTTCAGCGAGTCTGACCTGGTCCCACCCCCGCCCCCACTGGGTTGCCTCACGCAGCCCAACGCGGCACCACGCCGCTTGCTGAGGCAGATGCGGTTGTGGTGCAAATCACTTCTGTTGGGACCGGTGCCGCTCCCGCCGCTGCCTCCCCGTCCTCCAGTGCGTTGGAAGGTGTCGAGGTGATGGACATCGGGGACCGCGCATCGGCTCCCACCGTCACCGCACCGCCCGTGCCACTTCTGGCGTCCCCGACGCCCGCGGCGGTGGCGGCTCAAACGAAGGGCTCCCGAAGGGGGGCGAAGTCCGGGGGGCCCGGTTCGTCGGGCACACCTCGGACATCCGACGACGAGATGGATGTCGGGCCGTTCCTGCCTGCAACGCAGCGCAAGGAGCGGCCTCCGACGCCGAAGCCAGCAGCAGAAAGGCCCAAAAATCCAAATCCTAGAGTAACAGCCCCGAAAGACACATGAACACACATACACACACACTTCAGTAGCTTCTAAATCTCCATAATAGGAAGAGAAAATATTACTCAATGGAACTGTAGAGGCCTCATTAAAATCTTGATGATGTCAATGTGATATTGCATTCGAACCAGCCAAGTGTGATGTGTCTTCAGGAGACGCATTTGAATCCCAATCACACAAATTTCTTAAATAGGTACATGGTATTCAGAAAGGATAGGGTGGCTGCACACACTCGTCGGGTGGTGTAGCCATAATAGCCCCGAAATCCCTAGCATGCCACCCTATCGCTCTCAACACCGCCCTTGAGGCTGTAGCAATACGCACAATAATTTTTAATTGGTTGTTAACGGTATGCTCCATTTACATTGGTCCTGATTATGCACTTTCGAGCTCTGACTTCGAGGGGCTGGTCGACAGCTGCCCGAACCGTACATTGTAACAGGCGACCTTAATGCCACAACTCTCTTTGGGGCTCCTCCAGAACGGATGCCCGAGGTCGGCTGATAGAGAAATTTCTGACATCTTCAGGAGCCTGCCTTTTCAACAAAAAGCAGCCTACATACCATAACTTAGGACATAATACATACTCACATCTCGACTTGGCTATTGGTTCTGCAATTCTCTTTCCATGTCTTGAGTGGGGCGTGGGCGCTGACCCATATGGTAGTGACCACTTCCCCACTTCCCTAACATATATATGTAAAGGCCCATGCAGTCCATCTTCCCATAAAAGGTTTAAAGAATCAAAAGCAAACTGAAGTATATTCACAGAAACATCTAAACTACACCACACAACCATAGAACACCTACACGTGGAGGAAGCATCCCATCTCATCATGGCGCACATCCTCGACGCTGCCGAAAAGTCCATTCCCCACGCCTCCAGCGCTCCGCGAAACCAAAGGAGGCCGTGGTGGAATGACGACTGTAGGCGGGCGCGAGAGCCCAGAACATGGCGTGGGGTGTCTTCGCCGGTACCCCACGTCAGATAACGTCATTTCTGTTAAACGGGCAAAGGCTTTTGGGAAGCGAGTGCGCCGTGAGGCGAAAAGGGAGAGTTGGCGCACCTTCCTCACTTCCATCAATTCGTACACTGA
The DNA here is from genome assembly GCA_013339765.2 of Haemaphysalis longicornis. Lineage (NCBI taxonomy): Eukaryota > Metazoa > Arthropoda > Arachnida > Ixodida > Ixodidae > Haemaphysalis > Haemaphysalis longicornis. The sequence goes on from CM023451.1 coordinate 16,921,761, forward strand.
CACGCGAAAAGTATGGACACGAATACGTAAACTAAAAGGACAACAGACGCACAGCCTGCCCCTGGTTAGTACAACAGGTTAGTACACTGGGAGACCAGGCTAACACACTCGCACAACACTTCCAACATGTGTCCAATTCAGCGCACAACACCAACACTTTCATAAAACACAAAACATCCTGTGAGAAGTCCTTGCGAGACAGTAACAAGTCGACCTCATCTTATAACACCCCCTTCTCACTGCATGAGCTGAAGATCGCCCTTAGTACTTGTAAACCTCAGCTCCAGGCGCAGACAACATTACATACACTATTATTCAACAATTGCACACAGACACACTTGAAACCCCCCTTCACCTCTACAACAAAATATTTCTTTCGGGGCACCTCCGAGGGTGATGGAGGGAGGCCATCGTAGTGACCTATCTGAAAGAGGGGAAGGACCCTTCCTCTCCTGCAAGTTACCGTCCCATCGCCCTCACAAGCTGCCTGCGTAAGCTGTTTCGAGAAGATGATCAATAGGAGACTCATGTACTTCTTAGAGTACAATGGTCTTCTCGACAGCTGCCAGGCTGGCTTTAGGGCTGGGAGATCAACCAACGATCAACTGGTTGCTTTAGAATCGTATATAAAAGATGCCTTATCCTTAATCAGTTTTTGCATAAGTCTTCTTTGATATGGAAAAGGCCTATGACACTGCCTGGCGGTATGGCATCTTGAGGGGACCTCAAGTCGTTTGGTGTCTCCGGCACCATGCTGAACACCCTCGCTAGCTACATGTCGGAAAGGACCTTACGAGTGAGGGTTGCCAGTGCACTTTCCAATGTATATGTGCAGGAAAATGGCGTTCCTCGAGGCGGTTAAGATGAACTCGCTCCGGAAGGCATTGCCACCAACCATTTCCTGTTCTGTATATGTAGATGACGTCCAAATATCTTTTAAGTCGTGTAACTTCTCAATTTGTGAACGCCAAGTCCAGCTTTGGGTGAACGAACTTGCTGGCTGGGTGGACACAAACGGTTTTAAACTGAACCCTGTAAAAACTGCTTGTGTTGTGTTCTCCCGGAAGCGCGGAATTCATGCGGACCCTGATATTCCTATTATTGGTGTAGTAATCCCTGTCAGAGGGGGACCGAAGTTTTTGGGATTAATATTCGACAGTAAACTCACATTTATCCCTCGCTTGAAACACCTCAAACACAAATGCCTAAAAACAATGAACACTTCTTAAAAGCCCTGTCACACCAATCTTATGGTGCTGACAAGCAGCTCCTCCTGCGGCTTTATACTGCAGTGGTAGGATCTCGCTTGGATTATGGCAGTGTTGTTTATGGGTCCGCGACGAAGACGGCGCTAAAAATGCTTGACCCGGTGCTTCATTTGGGGCTTCGTCTTGCCTGTGGCGCCTTTCGAACTAGCCCTGTTGAAAGCCTCTATGCAGAGTGTCACAAATGGTCCCTGTATTACCAGAGGACATACACTAACTTGTTTTATGCCTCTAAAATCATGTCTATGACAAATCATCCTTTTAATTCAACCATTCATGATGCATCATCAGAGCAGCTCTTTGCAAATCGTCCATCCATTTCCATGCCGTTCCCTCTCAGAGTGAGAGCAGAAGCTTCTGAGCTGGCTGTGTCATTTTCACACATCCACAACACACCCATTACTGATTTTATTGCGCCGTGGCAACTCCGGGCAGTTTGTTGTGACTTGTCCTTTCTGCAATTTGACGAAAACAGGTCACGAAGGGTAGCCATTATTCAGCATTTCCTCTTCCTGAAGGAGAAGTATCAATGCGCAGAGTATTACTGCGACGCATCAAAGACAGCTACGGCTGTGTCTTGTGCTGCGCATGGGCCGAACCGCAACGTGTATACAAGCATGAACTCCCACAACACCATTTTTACGGCTGAAGCACACGGTATTTTATTTGTTTTACATCACATCGTTCAACATCAAATTTCAAAGTCCATAGTGTTTACAGATTCTCTTAGTGTTTTACGGGCACTTTTGTCAAGAAAACGCTAAAAAATTATGTAATCAATCTTGTTTTTAAGGTCCTTATGTCGGAATATGCCTCAAGTCTTGGAATAACAATACGTTGGGCTCCTGGCCACTGTGGAATAGCCGGGAACGAAACCGCAGATCAAATGGCCACTGCTGGTACACTCTTGAATACAGTGGACATAGCAACAGTGCCGTACACAGACATTAAGCCACACATCAGACACCAACTTCGCAACGCATGGCAAACACACTGGAGTGAACGGACAGATAACAAGTTACACGTAATAAAACTACACTTGGGAGCATACACTACTGACTCACACAACAGACACATTGAATTTACCTTAGCTAGGTTGCGGATAGGCCATACACATGTAACACACTCACACCTGCTCACTGGCTCTCCAAGACCCATGTGTAGCAAGTTTGGGGAGGGCCTATCCGTAGTCCACATCTTAATTACATGCAGGACACTCGACACAACAAGACACAGACACTTCAAGGAACTATACAGACAACACATTCCGTTACACCCTTCCTTATTTTTGGGTGACAGTGCCATCCTCTCTGTGCAACGCGTTTTTAAATATTTGTCTAATGTTAACTTTTAAAACCTCATATCCTACCATGCATAATCAACCCTGGCCCTATACACCAGCCATCTCCATTGGTTTTATTTGATTTTACTGTTATTCTGGCTTACACATTTTAGTAGCCACTGTTTTCTGTTGTATAATTTTGTTTGGCGCTCTTTGCCCCAGCTGGCCTAGCGCCAAAAAAACCCAACCATCATCATCATACCTCAGTGTTGCTAGATCACCAAGCAATTTCGCATAAGGTCTATTGCCAATAATATTTGCTAATAATTTGGCGAAGTGTGAAGATGGGGAAAACTCAACTGGAAGCTACTAATTCTGTGTTTTTGTCTCGCTGTCTAACTCCATTTGAGGACAAAACTTACGTGTCAGCGTTCAGATTGTTAGCGACGACCCCTGCACTAAAAGGTAACCAACAGAGTCAGCGATGATCGCATGTAAATATTCGGGGCCCCGCGCCATGTATGCGGGTGTGTTGTGTTATGCAAATGTAGAAGTAACCATCTCTGCAGGCAGCGGGCGTGCGATTTGGTGCATGTTTTGCGTCCCTAATAGCGCTTAATGTGTTTAGTTGAAGCTTTTGCCTCACCTACTCGCTAGTATACATGTACACTGCCGTTCGTAAATCGTGTGGCGTAAAACGTTACGCGAGAATGATTTAGTTTCCACAAATAAAAAACAAAATTTCCACTCGTTTTCAAGGCGGTGCCAGGCCAGCAGTGTCAGCTGAGTCAGCTGCGCAATTCTTGCGTTCACTTGCATGCTCCCGCTGAAGCAACCTTTTGCAGTTACCAGAAGCGTTCCGTGTTTATGCCACTCGTGAACGTTCGTTTGTCGAATACACGAAAGAAGAACGGTAATGGTCTTTAGGAAGTTAGACCACCCGACCTGGCCGTACTGTCCAACGCCGCGACGACTGCGACAGCTCGCTCAAAAAAAGCCGATAAATCGGCTTGTTTTAGCGGATATTATTTTGTTAAGCCTCTACAATTACTTTAAGGGCCATTTCATGCAGTATGCAGTAATTTAAACGCACCACAAAGCGATTAAACTGAGTACAACCAAGTTTCCCTCTGCCTAGTAATTGAAAACGCATTGAGGGCGGCGACGGTCGTCTGCTTTTGTACTACCCAGAGGCGTCGGCCACTAGGGTTCGCTGCATGTCGCGAAAACTCCAGCGCAGGAGGCCTATAGGAGGAATAGTGTGACCCACCTGTCCCGGCCTTTTAGTGCATTCTAAGATTCGGGCGCGCGACAGTCGAGGTCGATGATTTTTGGTTTATTAGCGCAGTACATTTATGGTTCTCAGCAGCCCAACACAACGCAATTAACACGAAAGTTTGAAAATACCGATAAGTCTAAAAACTGACGCTCTGACAAATAAGGTGTTCAGTGTGTCCGCGCGATACAATAGCGGGCGACTAACCCGAGAAGATTCCGTACCGCTCACAGGTACAACAACCATCAATATAAAACAGAGCAATACCACACCGTAAGGGGACATGCAGACTGCAGAAATGCGGGCACCAGCAATTTTCTAAGTAGCACTGGCTATTGTACGCAGTCAGAAATGTAAATCCTACTCCGACCCGCAAGCTCGCAAGCTTAGGTGAATTACGGCAGCAAACGTTTCTTGCACACGAACAACGGGCAGCCGAGCGGTATATTTATCGGACGCAGTGAGGAAGAAGTCACTGAACAGCAAGCTTTACCAGAACCTAAAAAAGCAGCTCTCACCGTTCTTGCGCCTCCTGGCAAAACTACACTTCGTCGAACAGTAAATACAGCCAGAGCATATGAAGAAATCCGCAGCTTCACGCCACAACAAAACTGGTAACAGTTCCCGCCAACGGCCAGTCTCACCGATAGTTATTCTAGTACATCAAGCGCATAACGCGAGCCATCGAGAAAACCGTTGTAGAACGCCCCTAGTGGCGCTGTGCGGAAGAACGAAAGCTAGCGGCGTAAACCATAGAGTTTCTTAGTAAGTATACTGTAAGAAACTCTAAGACGTAAACGTTGAGAGATAGGGCGCTGCTCTCCTTTCAAGTGTTGACGCAGTCCTGTTTTTCCCTCGTCGTCGTTGTACCGTTGCTGTCCCACTATACCATGTATCAACGCAAGTGGCGCAGCCGTGTGCCTGCCAACGCATGCGCACGGCATGGCGCACTACAGTGGCGGTCGTTTCCTAATGGTTCCGGCCAACTTTTTCTTCCTCCGTGTCTTGGGCGATGCGGGCCGTGGCCACTGACCAGTCCGCAAAAAGAGATCACAAACTCGGCACCTTTGATAGCTTTTATTTGCTTCAGAAAATGGGAAAATGCCTCTAAGCGGACGTCTACGTGTCTCTAAGGCTGGAACAAAGCGCTCACATATTAGCTAATTTAACACGTTATTTGGGCTAGAGTTGTTTCCCGCCGCTGGTCGTGAGCGCGTGCGAAATATGTGCATAAACTTTGATGACACCTTTTATTCAATGTTTGCAGTGAAAACAAAAGAGGCTGTTTTATTGACTGCGTTCTTGTGACAACAAGCCTTTCCAATACCAATAAAATATGCTGCGACGCTCTTTGATACCACGTTACAGAAAACTACTTCACTATAGCGAAGCCGGTGTGACATATGTAATTAGCGAGTAATAATACATCTGCCCGTTTCCCAGCCGCGTTTTTCTGCCTCAACAGCAATACTGCAGGGAAAGAGAAACCGGGGGACCAGCAGAAGAAGGCAGGTCATTCGGTGACCTTCAATTACTATGACACGTAACAACAAGATGAAAGGTATCAGTGCGGATTTGCCGGATGCTGCAATACATAATTGAAAAAAGAATGCCATTTCAGTATTAATTTATAGAAGGTAAGGCAGATGCCGCTTGGTAGATTTAGTTTTAAAGTTTTGTGTCGTTCTCCTTCTGAATGGCATCCACTCAACCGTTTCGTGCAAAGAGGCTTTCGTTTTTACTTGTGAAAATTAATAGCCGGGACGAGACGAAAAACACAAACTAACTTCTTAGCATATAACTTCATGCAGAGCATGATGTGTGCGGTGTCAAATGTGACGCAGTCGGTTAAAGTTATGTATGTACCCCATCACAGTATATGTCACGTGGACTAAGTCCCTATTCCACCACAGGCTCTATAGCCATTTATGCCTTCCCATGAAGCACTCAATATTGTGCGCGTACTACACCCCAGCGAGGTGATGACTGAGCGTTGAACAAAAACTGCCGCTTCTGTGAAGCATTGTAATCCAAATGCATATCATGTAATAGCCTCAACACGTATTTCCATATGAAGGTGCTGACAAACGCACCACGAATTCTTCAGCTATATAGCAGTTATTGCTTCTCCCGAACGGCAGAAGAAAAAACAAAAAACGTTTAGCCCTGCTCAAATTCAAGTCACTGGTGATGTTGTACTGCATGCACGCCTCAATCTAGCAACATACGATGTACACGAAAGCGGTTTGCGTGCCTCAGAACACCTGGAAATGCGTTCCTGTAATTTCTTTTTCGCCACAGGATATCCTTCTCTCGACATTTTTGATGCTTTGTACGCGTTGGCAAAGAAGTAGGGTTTCGTTTTCTGTCAAAGGACAACACTAAAACTACACCTTAGCCGTATTATCAAAGTCAGCTGCTGCATGGAAGTTTTATAGATGTCGGCGAAGTTCGTTAAAATTTATATGCGGTGTGAACGTGTGTTTTAAACGCGCAAGTACATCGTTCGTCAAGAAGCACCAAATACCCGGTGCGCGAGGTATTCGAGGACGCGGTTTCTTATCAACATAGGCAGTAGCAGGCTCATCAAATATATTTAGGAGTAAGGCTTTTTATTCGTCGACCCATTATGCTTCACACTGCGCAGTTTGTTCTGAGATCGAAGAGTACAAGTTGAAGCAGGAACTGAAACGACATGCAGTCCTCGTCGCCCTGGCCGCGCACCGCGGCGACATGGAAATTGCTGCCTTTCTGAAACGAGTGAAGTCTTTCGTTTACAAATTGCGGACGGAGGTGGTTTGTTGTGGCAGTGATGTGGCAGGTGTACCGAACAGTAAAAAGCACAGTCAGCGGTGAGACATTGTCAGAACCCCTTAATTTCTCCGGCGGTGGTGTTATCCGTCCTCCGCCATGGGGGTGATGGCATGCTGGCACACTTTTTTGCTGGACTCCGCGTTAATGCTGGCGGTTACGTGGATGTGCTTGGTACCGTTGTAAAGCTGTAGATAGAGAGCGTTTCGGAAGAAAGATTATGTCTTTCAGCAAAATTAGGCTCCTGCCCACAGCACCTGCGTCACCCAATAGTGCCCCGCTGACGACGTCTGCGACCCCGTCACTCCCAACTTGTGGCCTCCTATCTCTCCAAATTTAAATCCTCTTGAATATTATGTCTGGGGCGTGCTTGAGAGAGAGGCCAACAAAAAACCACGTAATACAGAATACTGGCTGAGGGCCGCCATTTTTAACTCAATGGCCAACAATTCTAAGGGGCACCAGATCCGTGCATGCAATGTTTGAGAGGCCTAGATCAAATCACTTATTGCAGCCCATGGCAGATTCATTGAGTAGGTATGTAGGTAAACCATAACAGAAGTACTTCACAAAGTTTGGTGAAAATATCTCCTATTTTGCTGGAGATATTTCGTTATGCCTGACGCCAATGTTCTGTTCTCAAATACCTCGTGCTCCCGCTATATATGCGGTTCATCGTTCCAGTTGATGCAGGAAACAGTGTATACTTCACTGCCGTGCACGAGTTAGGTGGAACAAGACACGAGCAAAAAGTATAAAAACGCTTTCTCCACAAACGTTTGCTGGAACATAAGTGGAACAGTAACCGAAACCGCCGACAGCGCATGACCACATTTTCGGTTCCAGATAAAAACCACAACATCAAGAAAACAAGTTGATGGTTCCAGATAAGATCCACCAGTATGCCCCGTTCCAGTTATTTTTTCGTTCGGACCCGCATGAAATATAATAGTACAGGTTTCGTTGCGGGAAATCAGCGAGTGGGTCACATGGCCATTCCTTTTTTTCCTATTTATATAGATCATCTCCATAAGCGAAGTTTACGTTGAAAGTGGTCTCAGTATGATTCTAACGAGGCAATCTTTTGAATAAACCAAACTTGTGTTTTGTCTTCATTGCTCCTTTAAGAAAATATAATTCCATTTTTTCTTATTCTTCTGTACGGTGAGAACACGGCGCCGAAGAAGACTGGCATCCTCGGTCACCGATGGATGATGTTATTACACAGCAACCATAAGGTGACGATTCTGGGGATGACCACCGTAGCTAACCGGGTTCCATACACGTAAAAAAATGTGGAGACCCCTTTGTGTATCTTTAGAATGCTCGAGCTCACCCTATCCCTGGACACCAGACGGCACCAGAGGCGCACACGCCACGCTCCGGAATTAGAATTTTGTAACGTGACGCGTCTCGTCCTTTCCCGCTCACCATGCCAACCGACCTTAGCGTTCGAACCGTCTCAGTCGGCTCAACTTATCAGCGGCGTTACATGCCCGTCGTTTTTTTTGTTCTATCGCCGTCGTTTCATTTCCTTCACCTATAGCGCCCGCACCGGCTGAAGACTCCATTTGAAACGTGTACAAGTAGTCGCGGAAGACGTATGACGCAGCGAGATAGAGGAAGCTGGCACTCCGAACCTCACTCTTCCACTGGGCAACCTGGCTAGCGTTACGAATGCTTCCAGGGGGTTATTATAGTCTATCGTTCTCTGTTGCCTTGATTCCAACGAATACTCCCTGTCGAGTATATATGAGATCCGCCATTAAATTTGGATCACGGAATTAACTTCGCAATTTTCTATGGCAAAACTCTATTTCCCTATTTCCTGTATGCTTATACTTCCTGTCTTATTCTTATTCTTATTTCTGTTTCTTATATGCTTATACAATGTATTTCCCTATGCCCCTATTTCACTTTAACCTCTGCACATCTCTTCGAACGAATGACATGACGTATTAAATTCTCCGTAATTTTCCCGACTCATACGCAGAGGAGCTTCTGAAACGCATAGATCATGTATTGCTTTCTTCAGGTACGCCGACAGATTAGAAAGATGGCCGCTTCAACCTGATCCCCAAACCCGGGTCACCATCGACTTCAACGGCGAGCTTGCCCCCATGCATGTAACCTCCTGTTTTCGAAAATAAGGGGAAAAATGCTCTCATTCAGTTGTAAAGGCATCTAGATGCCACAAACTACTTCCCTGTTACCTGGGTGAATTGCGCCAACAGGTCAGTACATATTAATTCGGAATGTATATAAATTGTACTCCGTTACCAAGAAGGTTTGATTCAAAACCCACGCACCGTGCAGCACCGCACTATCGTCAGTGGGGACATAAAAAACGCTTGCAGTAACGTTGCTGACTGACGGTATCATCAAGCCTACAAGCATTTCGGCCGGAAACGCGCCTTTTCAGTAATATCAGGAACCTTCTACCGCACTGCCTTCATTATTGGACCCGACAACCAACCGTTAGCCCCTTTTCCATGAGCCGAGCTACGCCCCGAAGTTCCCTCTAAGTTATAATCAGTTCCTTGTCTCTACCAAATACCTTAAGACGAAGATATGAATATTTGGAGTTTTCGCGGTGGCCCCGATTCACGGGAACGTACCCTCCACAATGGCTTTACGAACGATGCGATGGGATACAGCGATCTATTTACATTATGTACATTGTGGCCATATCAGAGCTCGCGCAAAGTGCGCGACAAGCACTTCGTAATCGCCGTCATTGTTGTTGGTTGAAGGAGCTCTGAGGCATTGCCCACCGTAGTCCCGTAACAATATTAAAGCTCATGCCATATCCATGGGCTAAAAATGCTACCCTGAGAACTCAGAGTATTCCGTTGATCCAAATCATACCACCGAGAACAGAGACATCTATCGTTTCCTCATAAGCCTCACAGTCAGCGGCCCCCATCCTCCGACGTCCACATACCCGTTTTCTAGACTTTATATTGCAACAACATGGGAAGAGCAGAATTTGATCCGAAGCTATCATCAATCAGAGTAACGTAATCAAATTACATACTTAACCTAGTCACCCGCCACAACACAGGCCTCAAAGAACGCTAGCTTCGCAAGATTTTTGACGCAAGATCTTTTCTTGAGCTTTGTTCGGCCTTCCCTACCTTGTACTTGCAAAAACTGAATACAACAATTTTGACGTCGCCCTCCGGAACTACCCGCCAATGGAACTCGGTGTGTACGTTCACGCCCTAAGCTGTCTCCTTTGAGACACTTTCCTTCACAATAATATTGAGGAGAAAGTAGCCGCACACATTGCAGGATATAAGCACAGGCTAACGACCTCAACCCAAGGGCGCATCATTCTGGCTGACATTGGGTTTGGGAACTTTTGCCTTTTTCCTCTGATAGGCGAGTTTCCACCATAGGCCACAGTTTCTCTAATAATAATCCACGCCACACGGACCTGTCTTCAGCCCCTAACAGGCGCCGTAGCAGAGCCCTACATCTTTTCAGCCTTCACATGACGTATACACACAAACTCCACTTCTACAGACAACCTATCTACCACTGTCACCGCATATCCCGGGAAGAAATCATCCGCCAACACTTTATAGTACCCCCTTCTACAGCTTCTGGCATAGAAGCCATTGCCAATTAGATCATGCTGAAATCCCACCCAATTGTCGATATTACCATCCACAGGAATAGCCGAGGAGGCCGCCGAGGAATTCATACACTGGGACCACGTTGGAATAAAAATTCCTAAACATTTTCTCGCAAAAACATGTTTTTGCTTTGGTCCTTTATAACTGAGCGACAAAATTTAAGTTTGCTGGCCGAACAAACATTTCTCGCTTACAGTTTTTGCGTTCATGCAGTTTCGTTTATTTCTTTAGGAAATCAACCGTCACGCTTGTTGGAGGTATGTGCTCTCGGAAATCGATTTTAAATTTTTTTGTAGCACCCAATGTGCTTAATTTATGAGAAATCAGAAAGGAGTAGTATACAAATATGAAATCAGCACTTTACGTCTTTTATTTATTCCTCGAAGAATTTCTGGCCACAAATGCCCGCAAGCGGCAACAAACGCTACAGCAAAACATCTGCGTGGAAGTCGTGACCTTTGAAAGACACTTTCTCTGGACATATAATGGAATGCATGAAAAGAACTTCGGGTTGGAGAGATACGCAAAATTTCTATCCTAGTAAACAGCACTGGCATAAATAAAACATTTCCTTCACATTCGCTCTAGGGCTCAAAGCACCGTTCCGATAAAAAGAAATATAACCCTGCGCAGTTTGCCGTGTGGCTCCTGGTGTATGTATAGCCACCGTTATTGCACAGGTCTCAGGGGTTCTGGGTCATCGGCTTAACGGCCCCGGGACGGTCATTTTCTTTAAAACCCCGAGCGCCGATGTCGTTTCCTGGGTAGCTTTAAGAATCGCTACCTTCTGTTCAAATGCCCCGAATAAAATCGCTTGTTTGCTACCCGCGGTTTCCTTTAAAAAGGTTTTGTCTTTAAACGGCCCTATTTTTATTTAGAAAGAGAAAGTGTCTTGTATTTCTTCATTTTCGGCCGCTTCAATCTTGTTTGCCCTCCGGCAAATAAAAATTCGCAAAAGAATGTGTCAAGGTTAAGAAGTACTTGTCTTTCTGTGCCTTTCTACTTTCTTTTGTATTTTGGTGGCATACAAAGAGCAACAGAGAAAGTGCATTGTACCTTTTTTACTGATCAAGGCGATGCTACTGGCCATTGTGCCACATGAATTTTTTGCATCGAAAAGAAACACAACCCGTGCTTCGATCAGAAGCAAGATGAAAGGAACTGTGAATAAGGTAAAACGATTCTTTATGTCGCAAGAGATGAAATCAGTGTAATGCAACAAAAAATAAATGCTCCCAAAACAGTAGAAGAAGCAGAAAAAACTTGCACGCCTTACTTACTGCGCGTTTGTTTCCTTTCCTCTTGCAAAGGAGCTCCAAATTTTTCCGGCCAAAAAGTGAACAACTGAGCGAGACATTGCTCTCACATTGCGGATGGCTGAAAACCGGGAACGTAAACAACTACACTGTGCAAATGTCGATGAATACCACAGGTGTTTGTTTATTTTTTTTATTTATTTAATATTTATTGTTATTTGTTTGTTTGTATGTTTATTTATTCTTATACTGTATCCCATTCTTTGTGCTCAGGCCGGAAGGGCAACAAAACGAAAACAACAAAAAGACTATGCAAAACGACATTAGTATCGCTACAGACGAGGCAGGAAGTACGTAAAATACAACAGAATACATCAAAGTACACCACACAGTATAGGAAACTACAGGAAGGATGTTTCATAGCCAGACTGCAACCCTAAGCAGTCAAAAAGAGACGCTATATGGTCAGACCAAATGGTCTAACGGGGCATCAGAGTGAGTTTTTGTGTTACCTATTATGTGGACATTAGCATCAGTATACTTTTTTGGAGTAATGGTAAGGGTACCAACTTGTCGTCCCCCCTCTACATTGAATCCCTTCACGGTTTAAGTGCTGGTCCACTACGAAGAATAACTGTTCCTCCCTTGCAGATAAACTGTTAATCTCACCTGTTAGTCCACTGGAAACCAACCGTTGACCCTCTGAGGATCAATCGTCAATCATTCTCATTACTCTGCGTAGACCAATTTATGAATCCAAGACTGAACATTCATCCTTAAAAACGCTCCCTCTGGACTAACCGGTCATACTAAATGGCGATGACTTGGTCCACGCCGAATGCTCCATGAAAGTCGCTGCTGTTTCATTAGACTGACTTTCCAGAAATCAAAAGAAACATAGGTTACCAGAAAATATTTCCTGGACACCTTAAATAATCACGACCAAGAAAATGTCCCTTGAATGCTTTTATTTAAGCACTGTGCAAACAACATAGACAACTGAGTAATCTGTACTCCACTCTGAATGTCGAAAAGTCTCTAATTCGGAGGCGTGTTGTGCGCACCTTGAAAAGGTAATTCGTCCAGTATTGGCCTATTCCGGGCGGCCACGACGCTGCTGTACTTGGTGAAGCGTGACCCACGTGCATGAGGTACTTTTCCTTTGAGAGGAGACAAGTGCCCTTTATGTCGCTGTCGCCAATGGGCTGATGTCGTCAGGCTCTTGTAAAAAAAAGGTGACAACACAAGCGTCAGGAGGGGTATTCAACTGACATTTACGCGAGCAGAGACCGCATGGCATGAACAAAAAAAGCTCAACCGGCACGACCGGGTGAAGTGTCATGAATGCACTTCAACAATGGTTTTTGAATTGGGGAAAAAGGGAGCAAAACAGAAGCTGCTCTATGTAATCTAACTTGAGTAGTGCTATTCTCAGATTAGTAAAAGAAGCATTGCCTTACTGCCCACTTTTATTATCCGTCTCGCATGCTATTCCAACGAGTAAGAAAACGCAGTAATTAGTGGTATGACGCAAATATAAAAAAATGCTGTTTCCAGCAGCCGTCACAAGCATTCGTAAAAATATACTCCGAAAGGCAAAAAAGATTTAGGCAATATATGGTTGCTTGTGTGCAGCCAGAAGGGACCTGTTATGTGCACTCAGTGCAAGACTGGGAATTAATTAGGACCCTGACGACGGGCTTTAAACTAAGCACACATCTTCTACACTCACACAATGTTATTTTTTTTACCCCAGCAGAAAAGCCGCCACTCAAACCAGATATATTCTGGGGACGTATGCTCTTTACAGAAGGTATTTAACGACTGTACAGGTGCACACAAAATAGTGGTGCTATAAACATCATCCACATTCGCTATCATGCTCAGAGGCTTACGTAGCATAAAACTCAGGCCTCTTCCCTCTCTTTCACGAGACATGTAGGGAAACAGAGGCTCCTGTCAGCAGCAGCTCTAAGCCGGAATGGTATAACTGCAATGTAAAATAGAAAAACCCAGAAAGAATATTTAATAAATCAATGTGCTCTTTTTTGCGCCTCTATGTGCTGTTGTCTAGCAAAAGACATGGTAAAAGGCGCACTAGACGGAGACACAAGAAAAGACACTGACACGAGACGAGCGCTAATTAGCGCTCGTCCCGTGTCACTGTTTCTCTTTTGTCGCCGTCCTGTGCGCCTTTTACCATGTTGAAGTCATATCACCAACTAGCCCAAATTTCTGCGTTGAATGCTCTAGCAAAAGCTCCTTATTTAATTCTGGCTGTGATGTCATAGAACGCATTTTTTTTTCAAAATTGTAATAACTGCATATTTTCTCAATGTTTGGCAAACTTTAATATCCGCCTTTTTATTGAATACATGTTTAATGTTATGATAATCTAGCAAGTTTCCCATATTCGGCCACAAAGTAGAGTTTGCGCAGCCTGCTGTCATAGCATCTGAAGTCATCTTCCCGCAATGCTCTGCCTAAAGTCTTCTAATTTCTACTAAAACCTGGGATCACTGCACGCCCGTCCTGAAGCTCATCAGTCGGGTGCTGTTATTTTCGGCCACGGGGGTTAGCTAAGTCAGTTATAGCGCTGCAAAGGTCGGGACTACAAGTTAAAAGGGCTTTTGGATATTGGGCTGGAAATTCGACCACACTGTATTCTAAAAAAAAAGAGGAAAGAAAATCTTGCCGTGAGGTGCAGAAAGCTACTCCGCTTGTTTTCAACGGGATTAATTACGGTCACACACCACGCGTGTGAGGAAGACTTCAATTGGCTGTTCTGCTGTGGTGCGGCATATTACATGCGTGGGGTCCGCAAAATAGCAAGAAAAATGCAGTATTGAGCGAATATACCTCAGATTTTAGCCGTTATTATGTAGTTTTATGCTGGATGTGGTAGCGCTTACAAGGGTGCAACTTTTTCCCTACTCAGCATCAGCATGTAAGCGTCGGTAGCATATCCCGTGCTTTGCTTCTAGATTTTCTGCTTAAAATATCGCGTTTTCATTTGAAATATAACATGCCTGAGAGCAATTCCTGTATCATAAAAACACGGTGTGCTGGTTTTAGGGTTTATGTGTTTGCGTAATAAGTTGTGCCCTTCAAGGGTCCCGACTATGTTAACTGCGTTATATGAGTTTTCAGAATGAAACAAATGCAAGCATTCATAACTTTTTAATAAAGCAACTCTGCAAATGTCAATTATGTATTGATTTTTTCCTTATATTTGCATGTCTTGTTCTTGTTCAACAACGTTGACAAGTATGAGCACTGACACCGGACTTGGACTTTAGATTTGGGCTGTGGGTATGTAAGACCATTGCGCAGCTTGTGTCTTATTTTGGCCAGGTGGCTGAATCGAGTCACAGACAGCAGAAGAGAGACACACCCAACTTTTTGCGTTTAGAGTAGCCCAAGAAGGACGATCATCTTTAAAAAGTTAGCTGCGACAATTTTCTTTGTACCCTGGTCCTGACGGGCTGAGTATTTATAAGGTTGGGCTATGCGTTCGAAGAAAAGCTGCGATTTTACTATGTCAGGTTTAAGTAAAAAACTAAATAAATATTTATTAGAAATATAAAAATAGGTCGTCGTCGGCGGTAACATACAGCGCTTTGGACATGCGTTGGTTTTAAAGGGACACTGAAGTGAATTCGTCAAGCTCCCGTTTTTGCTTGCACTGCGTAGACTGGCTCAAATTAGCACACTTTCATCGTTTTATTCCGGTTGACAAATCGGTAATTATTTACAAAGCGCGAAAGAAGAAAAACTACCATGCGCGTTTGCGGCGGCCGCACCAACTAAAGCTGTGACGTTAGGAGGAGCGGGCACCGTGATTGGACGATGCCCAAGGTGAGCAACCAAACAAGTTTCGGTTTCGGTTCTGTAAAACACAACCGGTGGCGTTGTTGGATGGGCATTCTCAATAACTCAGTAATCATCGTACCGCGCTTCTGCCATGTTGTCAGCTGTAAAAATGCATAAAGATAAGCCTCCCAGGACGGCTTGGAATCGTAGCATTCACTAGCCGAGACCTACGCAGTACATGAACGCCCTCCGCGTACCCGCAGACGCCCAAATGTCATGCGCTTTTCCCCCATATTTCGAGCTTGCCTCCCTCATGCCTGTATCGTAAAAAGCGTGTTCGCACCAGCCCAAGGGTCTGTTCATTCTGGCCTGTGCCCACTGCCTGCAAGCAGTCGGTGCTTATGGCAGCAGCACGCCAACGAGAACTCGCTAGAGGGCCAGTGCCAGCCTGCGTGCGTTCTGTGAACTAGTTCATGGAGCCATGAACGTTGCTGCCCAAAAAAAGGTGAACTCAATGTAGAAAACATCGGCGAAAAACGCAAAAGTTAACTTACAAAAAAAGCACGTACCCGCGGGGATTCTAACTCGTGACTTGCAAAACACTTACGGTGACATACCTAGCACCCCAGGCCACTCGGCCACGGGCCTTTTTTTTTTCTTTATTACATGGGAAAATACGCTCAGACGTTGCAGTACGACGAATACAATCAAACAAAAGAATACCCTGAAGTTATGAGAAGCAAATATACATCAAAATTCAGGCAAACACACACAAGCGTTCAAAAGAGGGAACCAGTTAGGTGGTTGGTCAAGCGAACTGTACACACTATGTACAAATGCCACAGTTTCTCGGAAATAAGACTTAGTTGATCTTGGTGGCTCAGCATGCCTATCACATAAGCGGCATTGCCACAGACTGTACAAACCAATCAACACGAACATGTCATAAGGTGGCTCACCAGGATAGTCGAATGGCAAAAATCGGATAGAGAAAGGCGTAATATCCATGTCTTTTTTGAGCGTTCGCTGTAGAATGTCCCAGAAAAAGACAGCATCTCCGCAGTCTACAAAGCAGTGATCAATTTTCTCTGGTCGAGTACAGAGCCGACAGTCTGTCGACCAAGCTATAAACAGGCCCCGATCTTTCATCCAAGTTTTAACAGGGAGCGTGCCAGTGTGTAATTTAAACGGCCGAGCTCTGCTGGCCTTGGTATATAGGGTATATATTGTACAACCAGTTTACAACTTTTATTTAGTTTTGGCATTTCAAGCAGCTTAGGTGACTATTTGTTGTATTGCGCTCGTGCAGTAAGCGTCGCCCGAGTTTCCACAATAGCTCACTCTAGCAATTGCAGTTCGTAGACGGAAAACGCGTTCGCAGATGCGTAGTCGTGCTGCTGACCGCTGTGCTTGTTCGCACAGCGCAAAAAAGTGCTTCCCCGCACCCTAGTTTTACGCTGTACGGTAAAAATATCAGTTGATTTTATTTCCTTAGTACCTATATTGACTTCGCTGACTCTTCTCCCGCCTTCAAGAGGCCTTATATTTTCCTACTGGCGTACGAGTCAGCCGAAGCGTCGCATGTGCGCTTGTGCAGCGCTTGTGTGAAGCGACCTTTACTTGGAGCTAGATACAGTGTACAAACTAACCAAGTAAAGAAAGGCAGATTCTTCCATTCACAAACGTGTCCTGGCTTCGTTTCAACGGAGCGAACGAATTGCGACGACCCGTCGGCGGCCGGCGGACGAAACGCTGGGCCGACTGACTCTGTCTGAAGGCCGGGGAGCCGGTGCAGTAGCGCAGCCAATTGCGAGCTCGGCTCCTCTCGACGGTCACACGAAAAACGCCGCAGAAAATGGGCGAGCGTAAAGAGAGGAGGACAGCATTTTCGAATTAATTTTTCCACTAAATGAAATCGCGTAAACGCGCCCAGGGTGGTCGAAACATGGCCTGGGGACTCCGGACTACAATTTGCGCAAGTAATCCCGCAATGTTTACATATCACTTCAGTGTCCCTTTAAAGAGATTTGACAGTCTGACGCCAAGGTACAAGGTACAAGCAGCGAGGTACAATTGGGAAAGCCGCCGCCGCACTTCACCCTTCCGACGTCCGTCCCCGCTGGCCGCCTAGCAAGTACATGGGTATTTGAAGGCAAGTAAAAGTAAAATAAAAGATAAAATGCATCGGCCTGCGCCACTAGGTATAGCAGGCTTACCTAGCAAGAACAGTACAATGTCCTCAATTCGGCCCCCTTTAATACGGAGATAATTCGTTATTCCGGCCTCCTACCTTCAAAATGTACATATCTTATGGCAACAAGCATTCTTTAATTCGACGCAAAACTGCACGCGCACCGCCTAATTCGGACTGGATGAGAGTCAAGGTCAAATACGTCGTTACAAGTTCTGGCGAACTGTTTTCGCCACGGTGATTTTGGCGACCCGAAGCTTGAGAAAGGCCGGGACGCAGCCCGGAGTCCGCAGCAGCGAAGGCTAGGAGGACGATGCTGGCCTGCTTCCCTCCGAAGTGCAGCTTCCTGCCTACTTTGCGATTGATGACGGCGTTGTCGTCGCCGACCAGTTGCCCGATAACGACGTCATCAGCGCCCCCCTCGGTGTGGCGGTGTGGTGAAATAGGACCCGGGCGAAGTGGTACGCCCGGTGCGTCGCACCACAAAAGAAGCCGCTGACGCTCCCGACGTTCTAGAAGAGCGTTGCCTCGATGGTCCACACAATACTCTTTAGCTAGAACGATTGTCGCATGCCTGCAAACTATTCCTTTCCGCTCAGCTGTACGCAAAAAAAAACAAGCATCACGGACTTCTTAGACTATAAGGTATGGAATAAAAGAATTTAAATGTGCATTTTTGCCATCCATTCCATAATTCCCATTCGGACAATCCGGACTTTTTTCACTCCCTTGAGATCCGCATTAACGCGGTTTTACTCTGTAGGCACGTCTTCGAACCCAGTGTATTGGAGGAACAAAAGCGAGTTTGCGGGAGCAACGAGTGCTGTTATACTTCCAGTTGGTCCAATTTACGTTCAGGGTCCAATGTTTGGTCCCTTCCATCTGCACATGGCCCTCATCATGGCGCGTTTGGGTTTTGGGGGCTCAATGGTTTTCGCGAGGCCGAGATATTGCACTCTTTCTCTTTTCTACTATATTGGTTACCAGTGTAGTTCTCGCAGAGAGTTACCAGACTCTCAAACCCCTGGCAGCAACGGGTTACACTCTGAAATTGTGTCTGAGGAGAAGCTGTTTTTAAAAGAGCAGTTGTATAAGAGAAAATAGGTGTTTGAACGC
Organism: Haemaphysalis longicornis; assembly: GCA_013339765.2. Lineage (NCBI taxonomy): Eukaryota > Metazoa > Arthropoda > Arachnida > Ixodida > Ixodidae > Haemaphysalis > Haemaphysalis longicornis. Next base: position 16,940,412 of record CM023451.1, read on the forward strand.
ACCTACGACTTTGTCTTGTCGTCCTAGTATTAGGTGGTTTCAGCAACGGTGGGAGAGCCATTTTTAACAGACAAGCTGTGTGGTAGTTGAAATTCCCTTTTGAAAGCCGTGTTGGCAGAAGACAACAAACCTCTGATAATGAAAAAGCGTTTTATATAGTTTGCAAAAACATGCCTCATCAGCTTGCAACGTACGCAAGTAATCTACACAGGGAAGTAGGTGGCAGAATCAAATCTGTAGCTTTTTTTGTGTACTGTAACTTTGCGGGCAATAGACCTGTCATCCGTTCTATCACTGGAGTTTATACCCGAAAACAACCAAGATATATGAACCGTTATTGTTCAATACTCAGAATATTCGAGGACTAGCTTGCGTGCATTTTACGCGACTTTCGTCTCCAATACCTCCCGCGACGTATTCCGTCTTTGCGCAAAAGACGCTTCCTTTTATACTAAAAATGTCATAGCAACCAACCTTTTGGCATTGCAGCGACAGGTGGGCCTGCAGATATTCTTGTATGGGATGCCTGGGCTTTTTTAGGCACACATTCATACGCTACCTTGGGTGGTTCACGTATTCAGTGCCCGGCTTGGAAGGGTCATTGTATACTACCATTGTACTACGCTGGATAGATTTGGCAATGTACAAATAAAAATCTGAAACACGTTCGACATATGGTGAACAAAGACGCCGAGCGCTTACTGTAAGTGGTGGAGAAATATTCCATACAATTATTTTTGGAGTGTGCACATGAAATAGCCTGGAAACTCGCACATTCCCGCGTTCCTCTTGTCTGGACATTCCCTTTGTTCTTATGTGATGCACTAAACCAACATGGCGTGCCTGACAGAGAGTGATGGCAGGTGCATGTAAAGGGACATTGAGCCCATAGAAGAGGTCTTCATGTCCAGCTTTCTGCTAAAAATGAGTTAGCGAAAACGTCGAACTAAGCGCCAAACATTACTCTAAACGCGGCTAAGAGTAATTCAAGCAGGGCATCAAATAACAGTATTGCCATAAAACATACCACTTTATGTGAGCGTCATTTATAGTATTCTACTTGCGTGAGTTAGAAGAGCCAAAACAGAACGCGACTAACCAGTACGCGAGCTGACCTATACAATTCATAGGGCTCACCTGCCCCTCAACCTCGACCTACCGCAGACATCACCGATCATGCTTTCGCAAGTGGCCGTGTCACTTTTGTACTTCTCGAGAAATTTTTACCAGACAGAGGAACTGAATAAAAGTTTATGTTGATAACAAACTACACCATCTTCCCGTAGGGGAACCCTGAGTAGTATGCGAAGCAGGCATGGGGTCGATTCAAGGGCCCATTAGTTTTCAGTTTGTCGTTTCCCTTAGGTTTAGGTGCGTAGCTAACGTTACATTTACAGTTGGTTTCCATGGTAACTCCAACACTTTTCACTTACCGGAACTACGAAATGGGAAATTGCGTTGACCCCATGGCTGTTTCGCATACTACTCAGGGTTCCCCTACGGGAAGATGGTGTAATTTTATTGGAGGGGAGGGGGGTGTTAGAGTGAAGAGGCTATAAGAGAGAGAGAGAGAGAGAGAGAGAGAGAGACGTTGTACGTGGTATGAGTTTGCCTTTATTTAGGCATTATCGTCATCATGTTCAACTTAGGTGACGTCGAGCGGTGGTTGGCTTTCCGCTATGATTATTACCGCCTTATGGTCCTTGAAATGTAAAGTTAAGGGCTTCTGTAGTGGATGAACCCTAAAGTTGCTGATGATGAGGTCGATGCACGTTCCCCGGATGGTTGGGGGCTGCTTGTAATCACGGCCCTCCGAGAATCGCGGACGGACGCCGCTGCGGATGACGATGAAACGTCGAATGCGCGTGAAGCATGCTCGTCTCGAGCCGGCCCAGTAAAACACCGGCAACAGTGTTGCTCCAGGAGGCCTTGAAGGTAAAGCGTGCTCGTCTCGTGCCGGCCCAGTAAGACACCGCAACAGTGTTGCTCCAGGAGCCATTAAAGGGTAAGACACCACCGAGTGTTCAGCAAGCCGAGCATGCGCAGTGGTGGGGGTGTGGACGGCGCAACACCAAGGGAGGGCCATAGCCCCGACCATGACATGCTTTTCATCTAAAAATCCCTAGGCTTCGGTTTTTGGAACTTTTATGTAATATCTGGACGCAACATGGCGCCCTGTAGATCCAGATTGCATTGCATGATATTTACATGCAGTTGTTCTTAGAAAGTTGTTACAGGTGTTATTAGAGAGCGAAAACAAATGTATGACGTATCTTCAAGTGAAATAACGATTGTAGCTCGAGGTATAGGAGATCCTGTTAAATTCTAAAATGACGGCCGTGCTTTACGCCAAGGGAAAGACGATTAAAATGTTCTTAGTCGTGAACATGGTTTGTTCCAAGCCAACCGGTTTTCTTTGCCTAACCATGGAGTCACAAAAAAAAACAGCAAATCAGCGTTACTTTATCTCATGTCCTACTTACAGAAGCGAACAAGTGAGCGAATATGTGCAGAATGCAGAATCAGTACCTGAAAGTAAAAATGAAAACCACGACAACAACCCGGAATGCTTCCCATAGGGCAAGCTGAACTGCAGACAGAAATTACGCCCCTGAAAGCTGTTTGGGAACGATACCGGTAAAACCAAACTGAAACGCTTGTGCGTCGTACACGTCGCAACCGCAAATTTTTGCTTGATAATACCATGTCGCGGCCTTCGCCTGAGGGATTCCCGCAAACTAGGAGCCGAACACGCTAATGATTGGTAGTGGACAGCTGCTTAAAGATAGATGGAAAGGATGCCGGAGAAGTGGGGAGCAGGTAGATTCAACAAAGTTGGGAAATGAGTTGGCGCGCGATCGCCACTACTGGAGCGTGGCTGCAGACACTGGACAACACTTCTCTTTGGTTCCGGACACAATATTCTGGACTCAAGCCCGCAGGTAACTGGACACGGCGGTGATACTCCCGCTTGCCGTAAGAATGGCTACTAACTTGGAAGGCGGAGTCCTTAAAACCGACCTAAATTATACCCCATCTAACAATATGAAG